>SNQJ01S0008224.1:147508-182841 GCA_010110895.2 Picea sitchensis
AGCCATAGTTTCTAGCAAATGTATTTGGGGATGGCCTGCCAAATTCTTCTCCAAGTTGGACTGCTTTGAATCTCTTGAGGGTAGCGCGCCTTCCATGAGGAAAATAATTCTACCACTGAGATCTGTCTCAGAGCTATGGCTTTGAGGCCTTGAAAGGAGATTTTCCATACTTCTTGAGTGAATGGACAGTCTACAAATAAATGATCCACTATTTCAAGTGCATGGCAGCACATGGGGCATCTATGAGGTCATATGAAGCCTCTTTTTGCTAGATTTTCACCTGTTAAAATTTTCCTGTGCATTAAAACCCAACTAAAGAAATTTACTTTAGGGAGGACGAGTGGGTCCAATACCTGCTTCCAGAGGGTCGTTGTCTCGTTCAGAGCTTGTGGGGGATGCAGAGTGTTATAAACTTGGGCTACTAAGTAAAAACTGTATTTTCCCATCCCCATTTATCCCTTGAGAAGGAATGTACAAGTGCAAAGTCTGTCAACGCAACAAGGAGGAGGGATTTTTGTGCTTGCATTTGATTTGGGACGCCCTAAAGATCCCAACTTTTCCATCTTCCTGTATCATCCCACGCAGAGATGTCTATGATTTTGTTGATGCCACGTTGAGAGAGCCACACACGGATCTTTTTGAGATCATCTGAATTGAATAGGGGGGCGTTTCCCATAATGTTGTCTTGCCACAACAAAGTTTTTTTTCCATTCCCTGGGATTAAAAATAGATGCTTCTGAAAGGTTTCTAGACCGCGCCTACAGAGATTCTAGATCAGGATTCCGTTGGAGATGTTCGTTGCTTGGAGATTTCTCAGAGAGGCGCCATTGAGATATTTTTTTCTTAAGAGATTACTTACTGGATGTCCGTGGTTTGCATAAATATTCCAAATGATTTTACTTCCCAGTGCTAGGTTTTCAAGATCGGGGTCTCTTACCTGTAGGCCACCTTCAACATAGGGGTGTTTGACAGTTTCCCAATTGACCAAGTGGTATTTCTTTTGGTTGCCTTTACCTCCACGCCAGAGGAAGTCTCTAATCATCTTTGTGATCTGAATCATGATTGCCTTTGGGGCCAGGAGAAAGGAAGCCTGGTAGATTGGCAAGGAGGTTAGGATTGATTTTATGAGGGTGAGTTTCCCAGCATTGGTGAGCCACTATCTGCCCCAAGCTGAGATTTTAGCTTTTAATTTGCTTATAAATTCTTCCCACAGAGAATATTTGTTGGAGACCAGAGTTAAGGGGAGTCCTAGATACTTTATTTTTTCCTAAGAAGCATAGCCCGAGAACCCCAGGTAAAGGGATATTCGTTGAATATTTTGTTTTTCTGCGTTCCACCCATACACTGCACTTTTCCTTTTATTGATGAGCACTCCGGAGATGCTGCAGAAGATTTGAAGTATTTCGTTGAAGTTTTTTGCAATTTTTACGGAGGCTCCACCAAACATGAGGGAATCATCTACAAAGAGGGCATGATTGATTGGATCAAGGCCCTTCGTCGGCCTAATGCCTGGGACTAAACCAATCCTCTTTTCAGCAGTCAAATTCCTGCTCAGAGTATCATCCATCAAGATGTACATGAAGGGGGAAAGAGGGCAGCCTTGCCTTAATCCCCTCAAGGCCTGAAAATAGTTTGTCGGTCTGCCATTTACTAGAGGGGATATCCAAGGATTTTCAGTGCATGCTTTTATCAAATTAACAAAGTCAGAGCAAAACCCAAAAGAGAGGAGAACTTTGTAAAGGAAGGAGAGGTTTACCCTGTCAAAAGCATTTTCCATGTCGAGCTTTATCAACATCCCTTGCTCATGTCATTGATGACTGGAGTGCATGGCTTCTTGGACCTGAATAACATTTTCGAGAATATGTCTACCTTTGACAAATCCACCTTGCATGGTGGGAATGAGATTCTCTAGCAGGGGCTTGATTCTATTTGCTAGAAGCTTGGACATAATTTTATAAGAAGCGTTGCAAAGCGAGATAGGTCTGAATCTTTCGAAGGAGCTCAGATTGACTTCTTTGGGGATTAAATCTGGGAAGGTGGAGCTAGTGCTGCCTCCTACTTTAGATCTTTGGTGAAATGATTTAATCATCCTTAGTATATCAGTCTTGATTATGTCCCAACATGATCTATAATAATGGATTGTGAATCCATCTGGTCCCGGGGCTTTGTCAGGCTCCATGGACCAGATGACGTTGCATATTTCTTCTTCAGAAAATGGTTTCATGAGGACTGAATTGTCATTCCTTCTTACGAGAGAGGGAATTGTGTGAGGAAATTTGAGATAACCTCTTCACAATTGGAGCCTTCTTCCTTGTAAAGTCTCTAAGTGAGTTTCTGTTGTGGCCTTGAGCTGATCAAACCCTTTGTGGATCAATCCATCTGAGGAGGCAATTTTAGAAATGTGGTTTCGGGAGAGGCGGGTTTTGAACCGCCGATGAAAGAATGAAGTGTTTCGGTCTCGAGATTTTAGCCACAATCTTCGAGACTTAAGCCTCCATTACTCTTCGTCATAGCGAAATGCACGGAAAGTTTTGCATTGGGCAGCTTGTTCTTTCTCTAAATCTGAGTTGAAGATGTCTTTAATCTCCATTTCAACTTGCAAATCTGATAACTGTTGGACAGTCTCTTGTCTGTGTCTAAGTGGAGTGTTCATGGGATTTTTAACCCATGATTTCAGTGCATGTTTTGTTGCTTTTAATTTTTTCTCCCACACAAAGCTTGGAGACCCTCAAATAGGAGAGGACCAAGCTGCACGGACAGTTTCAAGAAATTCCTTCTTTTCTATCTAAATAGGGTTGAACCGGAAAGGGATTGGGCCCATATTTTCTTCTTATTCCAAAATCAAGAGGATAGGTTTGTGATCGGAAGTCAGTTTTGGAAGGATCTTGGAAGAGATTATCCTTGTTTCTTGTAGAAACATGCTCTGAATTAAGAATCTGTCCAAGCGAGCTGAGATGTGATCAATCCCAACTCTATTGTTAGTCTAGGTGTAAATTCCTTTCGAAGGCTTGAAGTCAAGGAGGTCCCACTGATGCACTAGCTCCTCAATGAAGGGGGGCATTTGGTCCCTTCTAATGTTGCCTCCTCTCTTTTCTTTTGGTTCGAATACAAGGTTTAGATCTTTGGCTAGAATGATGTTCGAAGGAGAGAAAATCTCTAAAAAATCTGCTAGCATTTGCCAACAATCTTTCTTCTCAGAGTACCTGCCAAGAACATAAAGATTGAAGAGTGAGAGAGAAATCTTACTGGGAATATGTCAGAGTTCAGTGAATATCATATGGTAAGTCTCGAAGGATATTTCTAAATGAAATTTGTCCTTTTCCCACAAGGTTGCAAGGCCACCTGAAGAGTCCCTTGCGTTGATGGCTTTCCCTGCATTTTTCTTCCATTTCTGATTGTTGATTTCTAGAAGGGTGTCCCCTTCAATTTTTGTCTCTTGGAGCAAGAGAATCTCGAGAGGGTCAATTTTCAGAATTTCTTTGACTACTTCGACCTTCGAAGGATTCCCCAAGCCTCTACAATTCCAAGAGACTATACACATTATTTACTGGAGTGGGGAGGACCTCCCTTGGGGGGCCTTGTTCTGGTATTCCTTCCGATGGACATTTCAATGGTAGGTTGGATTCCTTTCATTTTTTTCCTCTCTGCTTCTTCTTCTCTTGATTATTTATGAGATTTTCTCCCTGCTCTTTTTTAGGGTCTCTCAAAAGACTCATCCTCCGAAGATTCAGATATTTCTGGAGGTTTCTTTTTAGTTATATATGCATAGGAAGGGGAGGCTCCAATTGGGGAGCCAGAATGGATATCAACATTGTTTTTTCCTATTGTGGGAGATAGGATCTGTTGTTCAAGTTCCTCGAGCATTGGATCCAATATTTCTGGGGGGTTTCTGAGGATTTCGAAGGGGTTTTTGGAAGCCTCTGGGATTGGGAGCGCTCAGCTCCCCTCCCCAAGGGAATTTCCTACAGTGGGGGTGCCAGATCCCTTTGTGGTCCCTTTTCGTTTGGATCTACTGTTGTGTTTTGACGGGGATGCTTTTTGAACCTGTGTCCATTGGTCACCCTTCAATATTTCCACCTCCTCCTCGGCTTTCTTTTTTCAATGTTGGGTGAAGTGACCGTAGCCATGGAAATACCTGCATTTAAATGGAAGTTGTTCATAGTCCATTTCTTGGATGTAAGACTAGTCTGCAAACTTTAGTTGAATGGCTTCTGGGAGTCCCACCTCTAGATCAACTTCCACACATATTCTTGCACAAGAGTATTGTTCCTTTATGTCTGCTTTGTCGATGTATTTTCCGAGGGTGTTTCCAATGGATTCTAGAGACTTCGAATTCCAACAATGGAGGGGTAAATAAGAAAGGCACACCTAAACCAGAAGAGCCGAGGGCACGTCTCGCATTAGGTCAAAATCTAGAGACCATTTGTTTAGGTACAGACCTTGAGGGCCCATAAAATACGGTTCGTTCCCGAAGATGATATTTTTGTCTTCTAGATTGTCAAAAACAAAAAACGAAGAATCCCTTGCCAACCAGATGGCTTATGATGCCTTCCTTTACTAGAGGAATCCAATTCCTCTGCACCCATGCATCTACAACTTTGGGAGAAGGCCATAAGCCCGTGAAATTCCCAATGAGCTCCCACTCAGCCAAGTTCAGAGCATATCTACAGGTTTCTTCTGCTGGTAGGTCGATTGAAGGGATGTTGTCCAGTTTTTTAACAAATTTCTGATGCGAATCTGAGGCAGGTCGTTTGTTGCATGCGTGGACGAACTTTCTGAATGCGTCTAACTTAGGTGGGAGAGGGGTGGGGGAGCCTCAGGGCCCCCTCCTGGTGCCATGGCAAGAGGGAAAGTGGAAGGAGGGTGCACCAGTGAGCGCACACGCGACCCGAGGAGGGCTTGCAGAAAATGCTAATATAATTTGATTGTGTCCATTATTTTTACCAATACATAGAAGGGAGGATTTTTTACATAACTCCTAGGGTTATATACAACTACTTTGTTTATGTACAATTCTTCTTCATTTGAATCTTCAAATAAACTAGCTATGGTAGAAGTTTTACCTTCCATAAATTCTTTAGATGCCTTTATTGCTATGGGACGATGATTATATCCAATAAGAATGCATCTGCTTTGATTGTAGCTCGTTGTTTGAGAATATTGTATTTAGAAGAAGAAGGAGAAGAGGTGGAAACCTCTTGACTTTGGGTGCCCTTAGTAACCTAAGGGTTTATTTGTTGAGAGGATGAACTTGGGGCAAAATTAGTCTTGGGAGTAACACCCTTCACTGTGTCTGCATATGATTTATTCCTAGTATCTACCATCATAACATCCTCTTCAGGAGCCCAATACAAGGCAACAATAGTCGTATCATATTTTTTGCCAAAGATTCACTCTTTTGCTCTCATTTTAACCTCACATGTACTCTCATCATGGTTATCATCACAAAAATTGCACCAAAGTCTTGAAAGAATAGCCTTTGGTTGACTTTTAGTCTGAAAATTAGTTGGTTGATTCCTAAAAGTAGCTTGTGCAGAAGTTTCAGCTGGGGTTGATGTACAAGTCACCCCTTTTCTTTCAAAGGCAATAATGTGATTGCTCATATGTTGTACTAACTGTAAAACAGTTGACATGCCATTTTTTTTTAACATAATCTTCACTTGGAAGACCTGTCCTATCCAACTATTCCTCAAATTCCAAGTAGGTTTGTAAAGAAGATCCTAGATTATCAACATTATTTACTTCAACCCCATGTCTATATGACACATGTAAGCTATTATAGTAATGCATTAAAGCGACATTTTTATGAGGTCTAATTATATTTGGGATTTGATTATATAATTTAGTGAAACATAAATTGAAATATTTGATGGTTTCACCCTTGTTGTAAACACGATTATTGTATTCATCAAGCTTATTTGCTAGACTTAGGGGTTGTCCATATGTCTACTTAAACCAATAAGAAAATTCAACCAAAATAGAGAAAATTTTAGGTGGTAATTCAAAAAAATCAGATGTAATTTTTCCCTCTAGTGAATTGACAAATAGGCGCATACAAATATTCTCATCATTTGCCCCAATATTATGACAAGCATAAGAAAAGGCAATGAGATGCTCATTGACCGATATAGTTCCATTTCCAGAAAACTTGGGCAAATGGTCTTTGAATTTAGGCAAGGGAGTTCTAGTTGGAGCTAAATTAAGTGGAGAAGATAAATGCCACAAAGTAGTATCTAGATCTTCTTCAAATTTGAATAAACCTAATTGTTTATTTACTTTGGTTGGATTAGTAGTAGATACCACATGATTAGAATCGTTGTACATACTTCTTATCAAGGAAGAGGATGAAGCTTGCGATGATGTAGAACCACTAGAACTACTAGAACAACCACTAGATGAAATCATTGTGGACTGCCAAGGGGGGAAGGAGATAGAAATACCTATTATTTTTTAAGAACAATCATAAACAAATCTTTTGAGTTTAGACTGAAGATTCTCAACAATTTTTTTTTTCCTTCTTATTTCTAGGAGAGGATCAAATTTAGGTGATTGACCTCTTAAACGTCTAGAAAGACGAGTATTAATGGACATAAGACAATAAGTCACCAAGGAGGTATGTTTTGAGCTTGCCTCTAAAGGGATTCTCTTTGGTCTTGAATTTCAATGTCTCTAGCTATGGCTTCCCAAGAGCGCTCAATCTCTTCCCAGGTATGGGAAGTTTCAAGAATTAAATGAAAAAGACAAGACGCAATGTTTCTTTGATTAAAAAATATTAAAGCAGGTTGTTGTCAGATAGGCAAAGTCATTTAAAATAAAACAAATCAGAATATACAAAGAACAAAACTAGTAAAAAGATTACTCTCCAGTATGGTCACCAAAATAAATGTTGATGCGAGGAATGGAAAATTCTCACTAAAGCATTCTCAAATCATACTAGGCTAAGGTAAGATAGGTGGGAATATTACCTTGGGTTTATAGCCTATTAAAAAATATCAATCAACCCTCAAGAAATATATTATGGGACCTAATGTTATTGTAAAGTTGTGTGTTTTTGCCAAAAAAATGAATAGTGTTTATATATAAATATTTGCAAAAGATTAAAATGAATGAAATAAAGAATATAACAATCTAAAATGTCAATTGGGTTTAGCCCGAGTGGTTTGTGTTGAGGGGTGTTTTCCCCCCACCCAAGTTCAATTCCCGCAAGTGACATGTTGAGCTCTTAAATGAGAAAGCTATCAAAAGAGCCTCAACTTTCTACAAAATCTGGTTTACCCCAAGTACCATCCTCGAAATGAGGGGAAGTGCCTGGTGGGTTTTTCCTAGGATCTATTCCAAAGTAAAAAAGAAATAATAATATGAAATAAAAAAAAATACAAGTTTCAACTGAAAATAATCAGATTTTATTAATAAAAGTTTTTCTCAGTTACAACCAGAATGTCTCTTTTCAAACCCTTGTGAGGGTGAGGACCAAGACCAGACTTAGAAGTCTAAGATGGAATTAAACATCATACAAAGACAATTGGTGTCTAAAAGAAAATGATCAAGACTGAATACACGAGACCAACCAAATCACAAGTCCACCAAGTCTTGACTCTACAAAATAATCTTAATCAGAACTGAAAACTTATTCAAATATTCTAATAAAACTACATAGATTGCCAAGAGAAATGGATGACCTTATGAAGCATGCCAAATATCAATGCTTCCTAGTCCTTTCTTCTTTTCCACCTTTAGAAAGATTCTGCGATCAACAAGAGGATTCAACCATTTAAGAAACTCAGAAAATGGAAGAATGAGACTCATAAATCTCAATGTGAAATAAGAGCAAACCTTATCATAAGTGTTTCTCTCTAATTCCTCATGTCTTCTTTGTCCTTCCGTTCTTCCTTTTATTCTCTAAAAGGTAGTTCTTCAAGTAGTTGAACTACTTTTAGTTACTACAGTTAAATACATTTAGTTAATAAATAGGACAAATAAATTTATGATAAGGATAATTAATAAATAAATAATAACTAAAACAGTGAGGTCACCCTCTATATGCACACTTTATCTATATAATCAAAATAGATTTTCTCTTTTGCTCCATCATATAATCAATCAAATATAAAATATACCAACATCATATAACATACCAAAAACATGCATCTCAAACACCATGGTATAAAACACTTGTGTCTCCCATAAAAAGAACATGATATTTAAAAGTTTCAAAATAAAATATCATGATTCTGCCATCTGTCCTCAAATAGTGTCATAGTCAAAATTAGTCCAAATATAATTAAAATAATTCATGAAACTTTTTCCTGAAAAACTCATCTCTTTCCTTGATAATATCCCCATATTGAGACTTATTTTCTTCCAGCTGGGCAATTTTAGGATGCACTTCATGTAAACTTATTTTTCCATTGCTTGCTAATTTTGTCTTTGAACGAGCAAAAAAAGAGGATTTGGCCATGATGGCAGAAGTAACGGGTTGCTTGCCTTTGTCAATCTAAGAACAATGTGGTGTCATTTGTGATCCTTTTGAGGAGGAGGAGGAGGAGGAGGCGTAGACTCATGTAAAGCAGCTGTGTGAACAAGTAATATTAGTTGAACTAGAGGTAAGGGAAAATATGCACTAGGAATAACAATATGAACTGGTGGAGTAGGGGGAGGCATATGCCATTGATTGGCACAAGAAGAAGGATTGGTAGGTAAGTTACCCCATCCATCAATATTAGGCTGCACAGGAGACTCGAGGATGTTAACAATACCAAGGTGAGGCTAAAAGATAACATTTGGGGTTGCTTGGGGTTGTGGCAAGGCTTGTTGACCACCAAGGTTCCAATGCTCAGTTTGGATCAGTTGCTGGAACTCATCAGAGTCAACATCAAAATGTATAGATAACCTTAGTTTTTTTAGGTCCGCCAAGCTGCCAAAAGGTGTTAAGCCCTCGTTCTCTTCTTCCTCTATTGCTACCCCTGCTAAGAATCTCATCTATAATCACGAAAATCCATTAGCACAAATATAAAAACAATAGTAAGATAAGACATCTGATACAATTTGTCTTAATGATTAGATTGGCTCTGACATAACACAACCCTGCAACACAAATGCGAAGTGAAGGAGAAAATGAAAATAAGGAAGGAAATATAACTCTGGAATCAATCAACCAACAACATCCAAATATGATCCATACACATTGATTACCATTTACATACGAAAAACTGCCTAGATTTAATTTCAAAGTATGTTTGCAAGTGTTCATCATCATACTAATCAACCCGAATAAATCTCGAGCTTCTTCATATCTTTTAACTCTTCTCTTTTATAATTGTGATCACATCAAACAATACCCTTTTCTCTTGCATATTATTTAATTATGTAGGTAGGACTGTAATGGAAAAAGGAATTTAATGAAAAAGATTTTTAGGAAAATGACTCATATGAAGTAAAAATAACGAGGGAAATTAGATCTATATAACTAACATATGACCTCCTTTAATGAACTTCACAATATCATCAACCAAAAATATCTCTATTGTCTTTGTCCTAGTTAAATAAACAACCAATCATTTCAGGAATGCTGCAAAGCCAAAACTCATCATTCATAATTGTTGTAACAAAACCTTGCATTTTTTAAATGTTGGTTACACATCCAAACCATGTCATTTCTGAAATAATATGTTTCATCTTAATTATATAGATAGGGTAAAATGTGACCAACAATTAAAATAATTGGGACTTAGAGGGAATAATTTTATGAAAAGTGTAGTAAATGAAAGGTAATGGGTATATATAATGATCCTTATACCTCTCACCATTATAAGAAAACTAAAAGCATCTAGCCACATTCATGCTCATTCTATCCACTTATAAACATCGGTCATCCACCATACACACTTTATGCTCTTACAAGAAATTTTGAATAATAATAGAGCCATAATTTTTTTTAATAAAACTGATATCTTTTGCCATATGTTTCAAATACAAGCATATTATAACTCCATTCTCATCAACCTTTATTTATAGGTCACCCTATCGTAACAATTTATAAACTTAATAGCACATGTTGTTCTCAATCATTATAACAAAGACAAAAGATCATTGTATGCTCCAACAAAATTTGACCATATCGCTGCTAAACCCCATAAGTAAGCATATCAATCAAAAACCCCAATAGGTCATTGAAAGTCACAAAAGAAACCACGACTCAAATGACAATGAAAACATATACTTGGGAATGAGTTCGAATCCGATAATTTTCTATTCATAGAGAAAGGTATCGAAACCCATAATTTTGATAGCCAATAAACTCAACAATCGATTTCTTCCAAGTGTAAATTACATCAACAAGCGAAATCGTTCGACCTGTATGAGATATGTTCCAACATTTTTGCAATTATATGTTATGGAATAATTGCAATCTGAAAGAAAGAGTATGAGTGTCTATGGCTCGAGCAATCCAATCTTTGGGCTTTTAGTTTTATTATCGGGTTAGGGTTCCAATCCCATTTTTTTTAACTAATGATTCGCAAAGAGAGATAGAAAGTTGCGGCCAAAATATAAACCCAAATCAAATAAAGAACCCAGTCTTTGACACAACCATAACTCACGTTGGTTCTTATATCAGAACAACAAACCCATGTATAATCCAGAACATGAAAATGAATCTCAGTGAATTCTCAATTTTGTATCTTGTTTCAATAGAGAAAATAAACCCATTTTATAGACCCAAAGTTGGAACCATGGATGCCTCGAGGTGTAATAGTGTCATATGGGTTTGTCCTATTTCAATTAAACAAATGATTTTCGTGACAGGATTTGAAAAACATGTTAACCAAAGTAAAAAACCATGATTGGAATAACAAAATTCTCAAAGTAAAAGAGCATCTAAAAGGACAAAGAGAACTCGATTTCGAGGCTCTTGTGCATGTAAATAGGAGCTGCCCAAAATCTTTTCTTCTCATTGAAAAATGTTATGGAAAATGTGAGTATGGAGGAAGCAAATAGAGTTACCATTAACTTCCTGGAAACACAAATATTTTTTTCTTTTCCTTTCAAGAAATGGTAGAGAGGGGAGAAAGGAGACATTCATGCACAAATAAATGTCAAACATAGCCAGAAATAACCATTTTAGTGACAAATTTGTTATAAAAGATGTTAGACAAACTGATGTTCCATACCTTTACACAAAACACTTTTATAACCAGGGTTGAATAGCTAAGTTCATTACGAAAACTGTCAAGTGCGAGGGTTTGAGCTAATAGAGCTCTAAGCTCATTTCTTCAACTTCCAATATCACAAATGACCAAATCCAAGGTGATACGAGAGCGATAGAGCATTGGACGGTGGAGTAATTACCCACGTCTTGTCGCTTTCAATGCATGGCTAGTTTTGACGACGTTTCCAACCAACATTCCATTAACATGTATGTCATGTCATCAATCCAAAAACCCTCGTAGCATGTGGAATTGTCAATGTATCAAATCAAATAAACCTCAAGCTCATTGCTCATTACTTCAAATTAAATCATAACATAAACTATATACCACATGGCATGTGATTTGATGCATTCGATACTTTATCATATGTGAAACATAACGACAAGGGTATAATATATGCGAGCTCCAAATGTTAGCTATGAACCATATAACAACTGCATATATCATGTTTCGGGTTCCTTGTAAATGAGTCTTTCACTTGTGCAAACACCATTACTCAAAATTTTGACTCCATAAAAGAAATGTGACTCACATATGAGTTATAAACTATATTAAAATTGTGATTTTAAGTAGAGTGTTCTAATGATAGAACCAACACTTTGTTCCATGCAACCAAAGACCAAGATACAAGTGAGGCACTTAATGATGCTCATATATCAAGTTAGAGCTCATATCACAAGCAAACCTTAACACCATCATAATATGTGACTTGCAATATTGTAGATAGAGCAATCGTGGTGTGGAATGCTCGCATGACTAAATGCTTTTATACATGTGTTGCTCATTTGCATTTACCTTTGAATATTTTGAACAAAAATTCTTTTGGAAACTATCAAAATTTCCATGATATAAAATCTTTGTATGTAAGTAAATCTTTCAATATTACCATATGCATGACCAAAATGGCCATGAACTAATGATTGCAGAGGACCAAACTGAAATGTATCATGCTGAGGAAAAGCCTTAGAAGACCAAACTTTTGCATTTTCTCCTTAGGGATCTTATTAGTTATATGGTATAAATAATCATATGATTCACAATAATTTGCGAGCTTTTAATATAAATGACGAAAATTTGAGTCAACACCCACCTTGGTTCAATCCCTCAAAGTGGACATGTTGGCCCGTTGTAATAAGGCTAGAAGGGTAGACGACCCTTGCGATAGAGGTTCCACTTCGACAGGCTTCGAGATGCCTTGACCCTTGCTAAGTCACAAGTGTTTGGTGTATTTGGTTGGTGGGTTGTTGGATATACACTTGGGTTATAGTGGCCACCCGTAGGATTGATCTTGAACCTAGCCTAGATCAATCCTACGAGTTACCAATTCCCATGGTTGAAAAAAATACATAATAATGTCTTATAGACATATGGTAAAACCATACCATTGCAAAAATGAGCCATTTAACAAATAATAAGTGATCATTACAACACAAAAAGATAATAGGATGCAACCCATCATATGCAACATTATGTGGGCAAGGTAAGATAAAGGTGATTTTTTAGTTATACTTGAAATCATATATGATGAATGGTTGTTCATTAAGTAGTTACCTAGATAACAAAACACAACAACGTAATTAGAGATGGTAATATTTCATTTTGTCACCCAAAAAAACAAGTAAATAAAAGAGTAGGGTAGAACTAAATGTGAGTGACTCTTTAGTTTTAATTTGAAATACACTGCAAGTAATAGGAAAGATTCATATGAACTGCAATGAAATCCACCACTTTTCTCTTTGTAACAAGAGCTATTGTAGTAGCTATGTCCCTATCGAAATCGTTAAATAGCAACAGAGGAGTTACAATGTTAGTTGGTAGTTAGCTCGCATCATTGATTTTATTTGAGGTAGTTACAAGCTCTTCATAGCCTGTTCTTAGGTTTGAACCGAATATGGGGTATATTCGAAGCTTTGGAAATTTCGAATAGCAAGGATCAAGCATTTTGTACTGAAAAGAAAAGTAATCGTTAATTACACTGAAAGGCGTACACCTATTGACAATGGGCACATTTAATATGTTTTTAGTACTTAATCAGTTTTGTATGGACAAGATTAAATATTGTTGGAATATTCTTAGTCATCTCAATAAATCAATGGTTGTGATTTCAACCACTAACTTCCTCACTATTATAAAGACATCCGTTTACATGTTTATTTTTTTACTTTTACTTAATCATATTTAAAATTTACTAATGATGACTAGCTGATTGCCACCTCTGAGTAATTAACGTTTCATTTTCTAAAGAGCCCAAGTTTACCAGCCACGATTTCTACTCTATCTATTATTTACTTAGCGGGATTTTCCTCCCTGGAGCTCTTATTGCGTCGTCTTATCGCGTCGGTTATTTAATGCACAGATTTTTGCGGTTATTTAATGCGTCTTATCGCGTTGGTTATTTAATGCATAGAGTTCTGCAGTTATTTAATGCCCAGGGCTCGTTTATTTCGGCGTTCACCATCCACGAGTGACTTGTGGTTGTGCTAGTATATTGCCAATTGTCTACTCAAACTAGTTACAACAAATATTCAACGTCGGCATGATTGTGAGGCATTTTGAAGATTGAACTAAATATTTAGGAATCAATCCGAAGTTTATGAAGCATAATCTCGTCAAGGCTCTCATCATGCATGAACTTGAAAAGATGGGAATTCAAAGGAAATGGATAAGATGAGACACATAGGCCACCTTGATTTTATATCCCGGTAATTTTGTATGGAGATTGCAATTTCCAATGTCCATCCACAGGAATTGACAACTTTCAACCATGCCCCATTAACAGGATGTAGACCCATTAACAAGACATAGAACACGATATCAATGTGCAAGCATAAACTACATTGGTTACCCACACCAAACCACTCTCCAATAATAACACAATAAAATACAATACCAAACGAAAGGCCTTTTAATAACATCATAAAATACAATGCTTTTCCCCTTCTAGGCTCATTCACTGGGTATAGGGAAATTGGGTCCACCTATTGCCCCAAGGCTCACTGTTGAAGTGTTACAAGTCTCGACGTTTGATTACATGTAATATTATAATCTAACTCAAGTTTTATGGGCCTGGGTGTTTTATTACAAGTAATACAATATTTTAACTCAATCTATAATGTAGTTCATATAAAAAAGAGCTACCTAAATTTTATTATTTATTGGTTTTATCTTACATCTATATAGAAGATGACATATCTACTTTTGAAGGACATTTAATTTCTTGCATTTCCACAGGCATGACAATCCAAAACCACAACTTTAATTAATCGGAAATGATGTAGGATTAAGGATTAGGAAAATATATGATTTAAATTTGTAACAAAGAAGACCACTCATGATCGTCATTACCATATGAACACATGTTGACTGCTTACTGTATCCACTATCTAAACCTTGATTAGATGTGGCCTCACCAAAACCCTCAAGCTTGCAATGTTTAACACATTCTTGGAAGGCGCCACTTCCGGCCATGCATAACAATTGGATGTCTTCCTTGGCCAAGTGGCTGGCAGTTTGAAACATCTGGTGCATGTCTTTATTCCTCACTCTCTCGACCAAGTGGGTTAGCCGGGCCTGTAGGTATCACATTGATCCCATTGTTTAGATCAACCAGTGGATTTGCATGGGCAACATATCCTTGGAAGCAAGAAAGGTTGGTGACCTACAAAGAAGCTTTCGTTCTAATTTTGAATAGCTCATTCTTGGCCCTCCATGGATCTATGGAAAATGATGCAAGATTTTTGCTAGCTTACTGAAAGAGTTGAAACCTATAAGTCAAGGAACTGAATCTCAGGTAGGATATTTTCCAAGTCTATCCAATATTCACTAACTCATGATGTATATTCACTAACTCCGGGTGCAATACAGTATATGAGGGATTCTTAGTTGCAATTTTACTTTTTAGATTGAATTCCTATATTGAATGAATTATCAGGGAAATGAGTACAAATCCATGAGCGACGCCATGAGAAAGATCATAACTAAGGAAGGAATTGGAGAGGTATGCCATGGTCTGATACCAAATCTCATAAAGATGGTTCTCGATGGAGCTGCAAGTTTCTTCACGTATGAAGCTCTTAAGAGACGATGCGTTGAGAAGAAGAAGAAGAATGGCGTTAAAGGAGAAGATATTGGGGCACTTCCTTCCCTGTGTTTTGGTGCTATCACCAGTTTGGTTTCCACCACACTATCTTAACCGTTGGACAACGTTACAACGATGATGAGTATGAAGGAATTGCCCAAGGGAGGAGGAGCTCTGGTGTCTAGAGGAACACATATGTTTCAGACATTGAAGAAAACTATTTCTAGGGAAGGTGTAGGACTCTAAGATTTGTACATAGGAGTTGGGTTGAGATACGTTGAGATTATTCTTGTCACTACCTTGTCCTTCATGGTTTATGAGTTTGCAAAGAGGGTTCTCTCATTGCCCATCACAAGTAAAAACCACATGAATTCAAAGGGTGACCCTGTCAGTTATGTATATATTATTTTCTTCAAAATGTGAGTTTGTTTGTACATATTGGAATCTTATGATGTACCTATATTATTATCTTGTTTTGTTTCTCCAATGGATGGAGGCTTAGTAGTGTTCGAGGTTTATAAGGTTTGGTGTTTATTGGGGCCTTTGAATTCTTAGTTGTTGTAATAACAGTGGAGGTGATGAATTCGTTAAGTGTATAATTGTTGTGAGAGTTATGGAGGTGATCAATTGATCTCTGGAATATGTGGAGAAGACCTCTTATTTAAGGCTCGTCGTTAGTGACTAAACTCATAGCAGTGGATTATGAATTCCTTGGCTTTAAAATGAAATGTTGTAATATTACTTCACTACATAGCTTTGCGCTCCATACATACTTTAGACATTTATTGGTTAATCAAAGTAAAATATGAGCAGTGATAGTGTCAGGTCACCTCCATGTTTTCTTATGCTTGAGCCCAGGGAGGATTTGTTTCCACAAGAACATGGTCGACCAGAAGAATGATTCTTCAATCTGTTGAAGAGTACCCCATAAAACAAAATTTCAGGTACCGGATTTGTTGCAACAACACTACAATACGTACCAGATTTGTTGCAACTACACAACTGTAGGTCAAAAGCCATGCAACTACACTGAACAACACCTACTAATGTAACTTTTGATGAAACAACATGTACCAGATTTGCTGCAGAAAGAGTTAGTGGATTGCATCCTCACCGATGACAGGTGGGCCTGCTTGTGGCCCCTTTTGTATTTTCCTCAACATCTATCGATTCAGGATGCTTCTTCAATGGCTACTAGTGTAGGATGGTTGCGATTACTGAGTATTATCGTGGCCAATTGATTTTTGACCTTACAATTATGATGGTCGATCCAAAACCAACAAAGGCATTTGAGTCATGAATTCTATTTTCACAGATAACAATCAATCACATCTATTCTCTATACACTGGATCTAAACCTACTCTATTGAGTTCAGCTAGGCTTGGTCCAACATGTACGGAAAAAAAAGAAGATAAAAATATATGTTGTTCCCATCCAAAGAGAAGGTTATTATGTGTTACTCACTTGTCTCATGAATCAACGAGTTAAAAGAAAGACTCGGAGATAGCAAGTCGAGAAAATCATAGGAAAATCAAGAGAGTATATTTTATTCCCGTTCAATATGAACCCAAATCCTCTAATGGCTACTATATTGTTCGAGTTGAAGGAAAGTACAAAGGGTGAGTATCTCTGCTAATAATCACACTTTGGTTTTCACAATAAAAGAACTTATTTTCATTAGTTACAACAATTATGTACGGATTTTTAGTTATATCATGTATTTACGATTTCTTCACACAAAAAAAATCATTTTAGAGTTAGGGTGGAGGTCCATCAATTTAAAAAAATGTATATTTCTAGAACTTTGCAACATGCCTGTTAGATACTCATAATCTACAATTTAGATAAAGATATAGTGTATATCGACTAAATTTATAGAGTAGATGCAAAGTATTAGCATAGAAACCATCTAAATTACATATGTATTTGGAGAGTCAAATCCCCTTGATGTTGATGATTGTATAGTGACTGTAACGGTTTGACTACCAAGGCGCTTGCATTGTGGATTATCCTGAGTTTCTATGATCACCTTTACATTGTTGCAGCTAAATAATACACTGGCTCGTTGATTGGTAGTTGCAGGTATATTCTAAATATGGCATACCATGCTAGGCTTAAACTTGCTTCTGAAATTTGGTTCAATTGCCATTTTTTATTTTAAGAGTTAGATGATCCCTCATCATTCTTATTCATTCAAACTCAATTTTTATTTGTAAGAATAGTTTATGCAAAGTTTCTTACTTGATGGTTGACTACTACATTCTAATTCCAAGAACAATGATATTGTGTGTGCAGATCATGAAGGACAACCTTAGAGAGAGTTTGAAGAAGGAAATAAAGAACCTAACACCCTCAAAGAGAAGAGAGCTTACAACTTCAAATACTTAGCTGACGAGATAGTGGTGTGATGAAGTTCAAATGCTAAGCTGAGGGGATAACTATAATATGAAGAGAAGAAAATGCGACGAGCATCGCCTCACCAAATGCATACACAAATCAATTTGATTGATTTGTCAGACGATATAATGAATCGCCATCATCCTCGGAAAAATCAGAGCAATGTGTAAGAAAGATAATCAATGATTTGCCAGGCGATATAATGCATCGCCATCTTCCTCGAAAAAATCAGAGCAATGCGTAAGAAAGATAATCAATGATTTTCCAGGCGATATAATGAAGTTATAATAGATTGAAAATTGAGGTTGTGTAACATTGGAATAGAAATTTCATTTTAGATTTAATGACTTTATTATAAAGTCAAAAGCTAAGATCTTGTTACACAATAGGGTGTTTGATAAAATCAATTTAAATATTATAAAAACTAAATATTTCTTTTGTCCTATCTACAAGTTTGGAAAACATAAAAATGTTTCTCGTCAAACACAAAGTAATTAATGGCCAATGCCTAATCGAATGTTAATGCCTAATCGAATGTTATAGTCCATGGCAGCAATGACTAATAATGTGTTATGCCAAAGCATCACAATAACATTGGATTCTTTGTGGACAAGGAGCACAAATAGTTGGCTATGGTGACCGAGTTGCAACCAAGTTTTAGAAATCGAGATTATTTCTTTTTGTTGCAAATGAAAAGAAACAAGGACAATCTACCATGCAAGCATCAAAATGAAAAACATATGCATTTTTTTATATTCTAATAATGACATTATGAAAATGAAGGAAAATATAATTAAGATTCCAATTTTGTGGGTGATTTTAATATATTTACAATGGATTTTCCTACAACACAATGATCTTCATTCTCATAAAATCTAATCTCAGTCTGAGGGTAAAGTTCTAGGCTTTTGATGACATTGCAAGAGTTATAAGTTTATTAAATCTCAATATATTTGTTTTATTGCCATGCAAAGTAAAGAGAAGGGATGGAGCTAAACTAATGCATAAATGATTAGGTACCAGGTTCCAACTCTAATAATGCAAAAGCTGTGCTTTCTCCTAATTAAATTATCTATTATACAAGTGCCAATTCTATACTAAGCAAATCAAGGAGAATAAATCAATGATCATAAATACAAATTCTACTCCTAAGCCAACTAATAATAAAATAATTGGTGTCATCGGGGTGTAGAACGGTGGTTGATGGAGTGCATTGTTAAGGCACTCCATTATGTGAGGTTGTCAGTTCTAAACGTTGGCTTATTTTGTGTGTCGTGCATGGGGCAGCATGGGGACGTCTGGAGATTATAGTGGTGGTGGTTGAAATCAACATTGTGTCATGTGAGTACAATCTCGGCCTAGTTTTCAATTCCACTAGATACAAAAATAAAAAATAAAATAATTGGAAATTAAGATAACTAAGGAATTAACAAGCACAATCTAGCATGCAATACTAATCTAAATGTGTTATTCATTTAGCAAATAAATCATAATTTTTCATTTTCATTCTACATACCTGGACACTTTGGTGTCTCGAGATTCTAAGTGAAAACACTATAATCAATGGATCTTATTCATCAACCTCCCTAGAGGCCCCAATAATGGAAATCCTAGTCATTGATGCCACTATGCAACAACCCAAATGGGTGTCACTAATTATTTGTTTTCACGAACACTAGCAATTATATTTGAAATTCTATATCAATGCAAAGTGTTCCTATGAGCTAACAAGAAGATTATACAAGAACCAAACCATAATTCATCAAGAGTAAAACACATAGGTAAGCTAAATAAGCAAGAAAGATCCAAAAACACACTAACACTAAAATATAAAATACATCTATCTGTTAGCTCATTTTAATCCAAGTGTTGAGTTGCCAATGCCGCAATTCCCTTGAACTATTGCTTCAATAAACAAGGGGGGATCACACCTAAGGGTGAATTTTCCACCCTGCAACCAATGTAACAACCTTCACATTGTTTCCCCTCGAGCAGGGCTCAAGCTAAATGTGGTAAGGAAATCACAAACTCGTAGTAACTCTCAAGAATCTAACCTAGTGTACTCAAGAATAAATCAAACAGGTTTACAACAATTCAACCTAGGTGTGGTGGAGAGGCTCCTGGACTTGTAGCACCTCAAAATCCCATGGGATTATGGCATGTAGGGGTCTTAGTACCATCTTTAGATGGTGATCGAACCCACAACAATAGTGGCACCCCCTTCAAGGAAGGATCTTACTACCACAGTCAATTGTTGATAACAACCACAATGACATTGGCCTTCTACAGCTTGGGACCAAAGGAAAACAATACAAGGAGGAAGCCACACTAAGCTTTAGTACCCCCTCATGTTGTAGGTAGACTCCCATCCCCTTAATCCACACAGAATTGGTTGGCACAGTCATAGTTCTTCCTAACTCACCAATATTGTAACAAAAGTGCCTCAACAATACTAAGTTCCCCATAACCAATTCTCCATGAGCCCGCCCTCAACAATAAGCAAGTAGTTGATTTAATAATGCTAAGTCAAGTAGCACCCTATCAACATTTCTCTCTTGGTTCCACCCCTACTCATGCAAGAGAGAACTTAGGCTTTAGGGTGAATTTACAAGTGTCTAAAACAAGGTAAAAGTGAAATACAACCCTTTTCCCTTCCACCCATTTACCCAAGTTAACTTTGGAGGTCATTTTCACAATTTTTCCCCTTCCTGAGGTTTTTCCTAACTATAGGACAAGATATGATAGTATAGTCATCCACATTGAGACATGAGCCCTTCCCCTAAGTGCATTTCCCCTTCATTTTTTCACCTAGATTAGATTATTCCATCCAACATATCCATGTATACATCTATACAACATCATCGTCTTAATAAGTCTCATAAGTCATAAACCATATCCTAACATCTAGGTAAGCCATATCACAAATGAGTCAAAGAATCACAACAATATTCAAGCAATGTCTTGGAATCCCAAATGCTCCTTAAAGATGCTACCTCCAAAGTGTTGGGCCGAGGTATTCTAAGTAACCACATAATATCAAAGCATCGTGAATCACATAATATGAAAGAATCATCAATCATGTCATATCAAAGCATTATAAATCACATAATATTAAAGCATCATGATTCACATCACACAAGGAAAGATCATCAAGCCATATTATCATAATCAATCAATAAGACTATGTGTTAAGAGTGAATGGCATCATCCACGAGTCATATAATTGTCGAGGTCTAAGCATTCATTATTAAAGTATGATGAATCTAAAACAACATTAAAATAACATCTAACATTAGGGGTGTCACAAAATACAACAATGTAAATATCATTAAGATACATTGTATCATGATAACAATGAGATGAAAATTGATTCAATCCCATTGTATTATACATTACAGTGATAACATCGGGTAGATAGAATGGAATATGTATCGACCATGTGTAGAGATAACGACAACTAACCATGATTTACTAACACACTGAAGAAAGACCAAACCTTTACATAACAAATCATATATATGTCAACAAATGAGGCAGTTACATAAGATTATAGAATATACTAGAATCTTACAGTTGCTACACACAGATACAAAATAGGGATTATGCCTTTGACAAAATGCATAGAGGGAGGGTCTATGAGGCTAGGTGCAGAGGGTTTCTATGAAAACTTCGCAGAGGCTTTGCATAATCAAGCTTTTGCAACTCTAGGACCTTTATGAATCGATCTTTTGTCAGTTATTTCTATGTGTTATTACTTAGGCAACCTGAGACTTCAACAACACCCCAACCACTCCTTCCACCTCATCCCCTGATTCGGATTATGTTCGGAATGAAATGAAAGCAGATAAATTACAATGAAATACTCATGAAAATTGCTAGAAACAAAGAGATACAAAAATATTGGATTTTTGTTAATGAAAGAATTGTAAAGAGACTGTAAAAATATAGAGTGCAAGACTCACTAGAATGGTGGCAGCTTTATCACTGAGAAGAGATGTGACAACTACTTTCATTCACAAGAAGATGATTACAATGAACCTTTGAAGGCCTTTTATGTTAAACAGGAATGCCAAAACCCTAGACATCCAAAAACCTAACCCTAGGAGGTGAAACGCCACAAGTCTTGTGGGCCCCGTTTGGGTAAGTTAGTACATTAAGTTCTTGGGGTCATAACTTTCGCATACGATCTTTGTTTTAGGCACGTGATAGCTCATTGGAAAGTTCTTTTAAAGAGAACACATTATGCCATCAAACTCGAACTCCATAAATAGTTTGACCGTGGAAAGCTAAAAAAAAAACACTGCTTAGGGATACAAAACGGCACTGGAAGTCTAGAAAGATGTGTTGACATGAATACATACCAAATAAACCCGGTTAAAGGATTAGGTGCAGGAGCCACCCGATATCCACCTGGAATATATGTAGGTATTAGAAATAAGCCAGTTGGATTAGGTGGGAGGCCACCAGTATCCACCTGGAAGATGTGTAGGGATTCAGACAACCCCTAAAGTGTAGAACCCACAATTACAAAGAAGTACATAAGAACGTGTTGAACTAACAATTGACAAAATGAGCCAGTTGGAACATGTGGTTGGCCACCAATATCCACCTTGATCAATCCTCCCCCCTTAAGAAGCAATGGTCTCCATTGTGTTAAGTGCCCAAGGAATAGGGGAAAGCATTTTCTGAATCTAAATCTTGGTGAGATGCGTGCTTTTTTGGAGAAGTTGTGCTGCTTGGTTTGTGGAAGACTGTCAAAAGCATGTTGATGGCAGGGTTGAATATGCTCCACCAATCTGTTGTCTCTGGGTTTGACGGGGAATTGTGTAGGCATAATTGAAGGTGAAGAAACAATATGTTTTTGCTGGATAGAAGGTGTTGAGTCTGCAGTGGTTGTAGCAGTCTTCTATTCATCCTTTGAACAGACTGTGAAGAGGATGAATTTTGCAGTATGAGAGATTACCTTACGACACTGTTTTGGTGGAGCAGTAGTCAGAACTACCTATGGTATCTGATAGAGCTGACCTCCCAGAGTAATAATGACACTATGGGGTCTAGAATCATAGACAACATGACGTCTCCACATATATGGTTGACCCAAAACCACATCACAGACATCAAGAGGGGAAACATCACACACTACCTCATCCTTGCAGGGCTTTATGCCATAGGACAAGCGACACTACTAGTTGACATGGAGATCTCGTCCCTGGTGAAGCCACCCAATCTTGTATGGTTGCGGGTGTGGTGTTGTTGACAACCCAACTGTTTGATGGCCTTAGCTGAGATGAGGTTCTTCTTGCTGTCATTATCAAAAATGAAATGAAACGGGGTTCCCTTC
Organism: Picea sitchensis; assembly: GCA_010110895.2. Lineage (NCBI taxonomy): Eukaryota > Viridiplantae > Streptophyta > Pinopsida > Pinales > Pinaceae > Picea > Picea sitchensis. Next base: position 170,533 of record SNQJ01S0008224.1, read on the forward strand.
ACCCACATCTGTGAATGGAAGAGGTGCTCCCCCTCTTTAGGATCTACTGATTCTTCAAGTTGAATTGTTGCGGTCACGATAATGGCAGTGGGGTATGCATCGATGATCTATCTTTTTTCAATATTTTATGGATCAGATTCTAAATCAGGGTTCGGCTCCGTGTCTTTGACCTCGGCCACCAATGAATTTTTCAAGCGACATTCATCGGTGTTGTGCCAGGGGATTTTGTGGAAGTCACACCACTTCCCAGTGTCATTCTTTGTCTTCCCTTTACCCTTTATGTCATGTGTCTTGGACTAGTTGTCTAGGGGTTGTTGGTTAGGGTCATCTTTATCGTGCTTTGGTTGTTGCAAAGTTGCAAAACCAAATTCCCATTTGTTCTGGTGCCTAAATTTCTGCTCGATTTTAACAACATATTGATAGGTAGCTTCCAATGATGAGATGCTTAGGAGATCCATTTCGGTTTGGATGTACCTATGCAAAGCCTCATGGTATTTCAAAACCAGATGAAGCTCGGAGTCTTTGATACCCAGCTTGGTGCGCAAGGTATGGAAAGTATTTGTGAACTCCGACATTGTTTGGATCTTCTCTTGCCATAGTGTGGTCCATCTCATGTATTGGTCTTCATAGTTATCAACATGATAATGTTGTTCTTTGACCACATCCAAAAAAAAATCCCAAGTGGGCTTGACCCCATATATTCCAAATTCCTCTATGGAACTTTTCTCCCAGTAAGTTTCCCACCATTGTTTGACATGGGGGAGAGCCTTGAGGAGTGCGAAGGTGATCTTTTCCCTATCAAAAAATTTTTGAACAGAGAAATAACCTTCTAATAGATTTAACCAATTTTCTATGGAATCTGCATCTATTTGACCTTCAAATATGGGAATATCAAAATTAACTTGTACCTTGAAGGGAGAGGTTCCTCCAAAATGGTCATTCGATGAAGATGTGTTTGTTGTTATCAACGGGCATTGAAGGACGTGTGCAAAATTCTCCATCATTTTGTCCCTCTGTCGCGCGAGAGCTTGCTCAAGAAACAGTTTAATAGAATCTTCTGCTTCGTCGTTTTTCTTTTCTGCTGCCATCGAGGGTTTCTTGGTGTGTGAGAGAGATTGTCCTCAAGAAATACAAGCTCAAGACCCAATTGGATATACTCGGACCTCATCGGGGACATGCACTGAAAAACGATCAAGAGCAGCCTGCTCTGATATCACTAATCTGGATTATGTTTGGAACGAAATGAAAGGAGAGAAATTACAATGAAATACTCATGAAAATTGCCAGAAACAGAGAGATACACAAAATATTGGATTTCTATTAATGAAATAATTGTAAAGAGACTATAAAAATACAGAGTGTGAGACTCACTAGAATGGTGGCATCTTTATCTCTAAGAAGAGATGTGATGGCTACGCTCATTCGCAAGAAGATGATTACAATGAGGCTCTAAAGGCCTTTTTATGTTAAACAAGAATGCCAAAACCCTAGACATCCAAAAACCTAACCCTAGGAGATGAAACGCCAAAACTCATGTGGGCCATGTTTGGGTAAGTTAGTACATTAACTTCCCAGGGTCGTAACTTTCACATATGATCTCTGTTTTAGGCGCGTGATAGCCCGTTGGAAAGGTCTTTTAGAGAACTACGCATTATGTTTTCAAACTCTAACTCTGTCTATAGTTTGACTGTGGCACACCAAAATAACATTTTTAGGGCCCCAAAACGACCCCGAAAGTACAACAAGATGTGTTGACATGAATACATATAAAATAAGCCAGTTGGATTATGTGGGAGGCCACCAATATCCACCTAGAAGATGTGTAGGGCTTGAGATAGCCTCAGAAGTGTAGAACCCACAATTACAAATAAGTACAAAAGAACGTGTTGAACTAACAATTGACAAAAGGATCCAGTTGGAACATGTGGGTGGCCACCAATATCCACTTGGATCAATCCTCCCCCCTTAGGAAGCAATGGTCTCCATTGCGTTGAGTGCCCAGGGAAGAGGGGAAAGCATTTTGTGAATCCGACTCTTGGTGAGTTGCATGCTTTGTTGGAGAAGTTGTGATGCTTGGCCTGTGGAGGACTATCAAAAGCCTGTTGCTGGCAAGGTTGAATATTCTCCACCAATCTGTTGTCTTTGGGTTTGATGAGGCATTGTGTAGGCACCATTGAAGGTGAAGAAACAATCCATTTTTGCTGGATAGAAGGTGTTGAGGTTGCAATGGTTGTAACGGTCTTCTATGCATCCTTTGAATAGACTGTGAAGAGGATGGATTTTGCAGTATGAGAGATTACCTTGTGACACTGTTTTGGTGGAGCAGTATTCAAAACTACCTCTGGTATCTGATAAAGTTGACCTCCCAGAGAAATAACGACACTATGGGGTCTAGACTCAGAGACATCATGACGTCTCCACATATATGGTTGGACCAAAAACACATCATAGACATCAAGAGAGGAAACCTCACACACTACCTCATCCTTGAAGGGTTGGATGCCATAGGAGAGGCGACACTGCTGGCTAACACGAAGATCTCGTCCCTAGTGAAGCCACTCGATGTTGTATGGTTGCAGGTGTGGTGTTGTTGGCATCCCCAACTATTTGATGGCCTTAGCTGATATGAGGTTCTTATGGTTGTCGTTATCAATAATGAAATGCAACAGGGTCCCCTTCACCCACATCTGTGAATGGAAGAGGCGCTCCCCCTCTTCAAGATCTATTGATTCTTTAGGTTGAATTGTTGCGGTTGTGACAGTGGTAGTGGGGTCTGCATTGATGATCTGTCTRTTTTCAATATTTTCTGGACCGGATTCTGAATTAGGGTTTGGCTCTATGTCTTTGACCTCGACCACCAATGACTGTTTCGAGCAACATTCATCGACGTTGTGCCAGGGGATTTTGTGGAAGTCACACCACTTCTCAGTGTCATTCTTCATCTTTCCTTTACCCTTTTTGTCCTGTGTCTTGGACTGGTTGTCTAGGGGATGTTGGTTAGGGTCGTCTTTACCGTGTTTTGGTTGTTGCATATTTGCAGACCCGAATTCACATTTGTTCTGGTGCCTAAATTTCTGCTCGATTTTGACAACATGTCTATAGGCATCTCCCAATGATGAGATGCTTAGGAAATCCATTTTGGTTTGGATGTACCTATGCAGAGCCCCATAGTATTTTAGAACCAGATGTCACTTGGAGTCTTTGATACCCAACTTGGTGAGCAAGGTATGGAAAGTATTTGTGAACTCCGACACTATTTGGCTCTTCTCTTGCCGCAATGTGGTCCATCTCATGTACCGGTATTCATAGTTATCGACATGATAGTATTGTTCTTTGACCGCATCCCCAAAAAAATCCCAAGTGGGATCGACCCCATATATTCCAGATTTCTCTATGGAACTTTGCTCCTAGTAAGTTTCCCACCAATGTTTGACATGGGGGAGATCCTTGAGGAGTGTGAAGGTGATCTTTTCTCTGTCGGAAAAAATTTGAACAAAGAAATAACCTTCTAATAGTTTTAACCATTTTTCTAGGGCATCCACATCTATTTAACCTTCAAATATGGGAATATCAAAATTAACTTATACCTTGAAGGGAGAGGTTCCTCCAAAATGGTCGTTCGATGAAGATGCGTCTGTTTCTATCGGTAGGCGTTGAAGGATGTGTGCAAAATTCTCCATCATTTTGTCCCTTTGTCGCGCGAGAGATTGCTCAAAAAACAATTCAATAGAATCTTTTGCTCTGTCGTTTTTCTTTTTTGCCGCCATTGAGGGTTTCTTGGGTGTGCGAGAGTGATTGTCCTCAAGAGAGACAAGCTCAAGACCCAATTGGCTATACTCAGACCTTGTCGGGGACATGCACTAAAAAATGATCAAGAGCAGCCTGCTCTGATACCACTGATCCAGATTATGTTCAGAATGAAATGAAAGGAGAGAAATTGCAATGAAATACTCATGAAAATTGATAGAAATAGATAGATACAACAATAATGGATTTCTATTAATGAAAGAATTGTAAAGAGACTGTAAAAATACAGAGTGCAAGACTCGCTAGAATGGTGGCAGTTTTATCTCTGAGAAGAGATGTGACGACTACCCTCATTCGCAAGAAGATGATTACAATGAGGCTCTGAAGGCCTTTTAATGTTAATCGGGAATGCCAAAACCATAGACATCCAAAAACCTAACCCTAGGATATGAAACGCCAAAAGTCACATGGGCCCCGTTTGGGTAAGTTATTACATTAACTTCTCGGGGTTGTAACTTTCGCATACAATCTTCGTTTTAGGCGCGTGATAGCTCGTTGGAAAGGTCTTTTAGAGAACTACGCATTATGTCATCAAACTCTGACTTTGTCTACAGTTTGACTGTGGCACACCAAAATAACATTGTTTAGGGCCCCAAAACGGCCCTGGAAGTACAATAAGATGTGTTGACATGAATACATACAAAATAAGCCAGTTGGATTAGGTGGGAGGCCACCAGTGTCCACTTGGAAGATGTGTAGGGCTTTAGATATCCCCAAAAGTGTAGAACCCACAATTACAAATAAGTAGAGAAGAACATGTTGAACTAACACTTGACAAAAGGAGCCAATTGGAATAGGTGGGCGACCACCAATATCCACCTCGATCATCCCCCATTTTGGCGTTGTACCTTACTCCTTAAAAAGTGGCTCAAATTCAAGGATCTCATGGATGGAAACATCCTTGAATCGTTGAAGTCTCCAAAATTTGGTATCAAATCATATATAACCTCCTACAACTTTTGACTATGTATGTTTCTATAATATCCTCTTCTGTAGTCATGGATTTGGTTAGTGCCTCTAGTGTGACCTCTAATCTTTACTGCATTTTCTTTGAGCTACAAACTCGGACTACACTTTCCATGCTAGTTCTCATAATAGATTCCTAGGCCTTTTCTTCTCATCCTCTAAAACAAATTGTTTAAGTGCAAGGCTTTGCACTTTCTCCATCTTTTCTTCATTGTTCATCTTGTTGGTTTTGGTGTACAACTTCTTGTATTGCTCCTTCAACTAGCGTGATCCTTGCTAAAATGTTAGTATGCTTTCTAAACTTGGCCCACAGAGTTTCACAGTTGAGATGTGGCCACTCCAAGTTCTCAACTCAATGACTAGATTTGCTACACCTTGAGATGCCTACACCTTACTTTTATTAGTGAACGAGGTCTGATGACTATTTCCTCTACCCTTTCCTATTGATTCATTAGGTGCAATGAACCCTATTCTTCCCCGAGAACTCATTCTTATCCATTACCTTTCTTTGTTCCGTAGAACAATATTTACCCTACTTATAAATTTCAAGCCCAAGAACTAGAATGAGGTATTATTGATAACTTCTCTTCCCAACAACAACAATGGTAGTGTTGGAACATTTATAATCCTATAACTTTGAGCTTTAAACCAAGAACATCTTTGATTAAATCATTGCAAGGTGTGTGTGATAACGTCGTTGATGAAGTTCCTCAGATTGATCGGACGATCCTAAGCTCTTCGGAGTTGTGGAGCTGCCTGATTATTAAGTAACCAAATCACTAAAGGTCACTTCAGAGTTTTGCACTTCGGTCATTTCGACAAGTCATGACTTTAAAAACCTTGAAACCCGAAAGAATTTGTTATCACTCTTTTATAAACTTTCAAAGGATAGGAGGCATAGTACACGTGTATCTTTTGAGTCTTCCCTGGGTTGACATGTGGCATCCATTTTCGACATTTTCCTCTGAAGATTCATATGAATCTAAGTAACACGTGGCACCCCCTGGTCTCGACACGTCATCTAAAATGATGTCACCCTCGACACATCACTACGAGTAACAGCCATTCGAAAATATAATGACGAGCTAAATTGCAAATCCACGAAGCGGTAAAATGTCGAAATATTAAATCTTAATTAGTTAAGTTAATCTCAGTTAAAAGACAATTAATAACTTCTCATTTTGGAAGTTCGGACATTTATCATCCATCACATCTTGAAATCTCCGAAGTCCGAACTTCCGAAACACTTCAAACTTAAACGGGGTTAATTAAAGCTAAAAAATGATTATCCGATAATTAATCATTTCGTAGTTTCGAGTTTCCAGGATTCTATCTTGAGCTACGGTTAAAAATCTCGAAGTTCGAATACCCGAAACACTTAAAGTTAAAACATGATTAATTAATGTTTTAAAAGAGATTATCTCGTAATCAATCTTTTGTGAACTCGTGATTTGGGGAAATTCAAACCTATTTCATCCAAAATTCCCAATCGCAAACCACCGATATTAATGGCATTAATCACCAATCAACGGTAATGATTTTAATATAGATTGCAGATCATTGGTTAGATTTGCTCATTAAGATAAATAAATTTATCGTCCGTAAAGGTATTCTCGAATCAATACGCCTGAGGTGAATAAGAATGCTTGATTTTGAATTCCATTTTCATTCTCGCAGAATAACAAGTTTTAGCCAACTAAGAAGCTCACGTATTTCCCTGTAACAGGTAAACCTGTCTCGATTTCATCAATATCATGGCACCACGAAAGATGGCTAAATCAGCTAGAGAAAGCGCAAATCCAAATACAGATGTTCTGTCAGATACTTCACCGAGAGCCATAGACACTGTGAAATCTTGGACACATGTGTTCGATATTCTAGAGCATGAGCTTATAAATTGCTCGGAGGATTCAGGGGATGAAGTGACCGAAACTCATGCGAATAAACTCAGGGACATAGCTTAGTCAGGGCTACATAAAATAGCAGCACAACCGAGACTCATGCCGTATAAGAACATGATAGGTTGGGCCTTGGAAAACGTCGACATTTCAACCAGGAGCATTTACAACTCACAGAAGGTTGTCGTTGGGTCCTTCCGACCGGAACACATATAAGTAATGTATAAAATATCCCCCGTTTTTAAATATAATTACAACGCTGCATTTATGCTGGAGTTCGAGAAACATGAATGTAAGCAATATGATAAAACCTACCCTGATTTAATCAAGGACTGGTGGGGGCACCCGGAAAAATTTAGAGTCGACACTCATGGCTTTTACGCCACAACGTCGTTAGAAGCCCATATGATTTATGTGGCTATGATGTTATGTACGCTATTCAAAAAAAGAGCTCCACCCACTTCATGTTGGCATGGGTACCAATTATGCATGAAGTGGTCGAGGGCTACTCTTTCAACTAGGCCAAGATGTTATCAGACAACCTGGCTAAGGAAATCACAGAGTACCAATTGGCAAAATCTAAAGGGCAACCTGCCCCTTTCTGTATGTCTGCATACATCATGGATGTTATTTTCTTTATGACTCCTTTCCCTCTGATGAGCTGGAGCTAGACCCCGACTAGCGTCGAACCTATCCATTTCTACCACTCCAAGCTGTGGGAAGACAAAGCCAGATATTTCTTCTAGGAAATCAACCATTATGTAGTGGTGCCTATTCATATCGCCTTATACGACTGGCCACCTTACAGAGTTTCAGACAGAATCATGGCAAACCTAGGCAAAATAGCAGACTGGTACATCGAAGAAAACTTTTCTTACATTAGGGTTTTTGGGTGCTCGGTTCCCCCCCATGCTCTCTCGAAGTTTCTACCAGATCGGCTAGTATGCCGAGAAGTGGCGTATCAAACCGTGATAGGGGGCATCAACAAGGAATTGAAAGCATCCCAGAAAAAGGTATGGCCAACCTTCCCTCTTCAGGTTGGTACATTTTCGTTGTTAGACTTCATCCATTCTAAAGTAGAGGCTTCAGCCGTAGAGGATGTCAAGCTGGTTGACATCGAGTTTAAAAGGCATGATCCACTCAAAATCATGGAAACCCACTTGGCTCAGTACAACTTGAATAAGTATATACACGAGAATTCCCCACATGATGAAATATTCATAGGAGCCGGGTCATATGAGGAAGTATTGAACAGAGTCCAAACTCTGTCTTTAGATCAACAAGCCAGTTTCTATAGTTTCCAAAAGCATAGAAGGAATAGTTTGCCAAAAGTGTTGTAGGGAGATTCGATAGACACTTCGTCTACAAAGGAAACTATACCTTTGGGTTATGAGGCAAGAAGTTCTGACAAACATGATACTGAGAATAATCTGAAGAACATCGAATTTTTAATGGATAAAATGGAGACTTCATTATCAAATCCACTAGGCACTCAAGCAAAAGCTCAGCTTGAAGCTTTTCTAAAAAAAGGGCAGGATACATCTCCTTCTACACCATACAAACCAGTTATCGATATAGCAGAGCAACAAACGTCCATAGAGATAGGTAGCCCCATTATTTCATTGACACCTTTGCAGTCAAGTCGCGGAAACCCCAGTTCCGAAGTCAACTTTATATATGATCTTACCCCGATTTCAGCCGAAGAAATGCCTCCTTCAGACTTCTTTTTCAGCAAGAAGAGGAGGGCCATCGTTAAACGAGAAACACATCAGAAGGATGGTGCAAAAGTTAAAAGGCAAAGAATGATGTATGATGGACATGGCCTAGATGATTCATAATTTTCTAAGGAAATGGCAGGTTCATTAGGTGCCTTTTCCACGACCAATCAGTGGTCAGTAGAAAATCTAGCTGAGCAGCTGAAACAGAGAAACCTGTTGGTAGGGAAGTTGCAAGACCAGATAATGACTATGGAATAGGATGTGAGAAATAATATGAACAAAGAGTTTGAACAAGTCAGAGGCTATGACAGACAACAAATTCAACAGATGAAATCTAACCTTGATGAGCTATATCAGAATTCACAGGCCAACAGAGGATTGGTCACTCAATAGGAAGAATTAATCAAGCAATTACAAGCCAAGATAGACTTGACTCAAGGTAAAATAGTAGAGATGGTAGTTTTTTAGGCTCAGAATTGGAAGTACATGAAAAGCTAGAATCAACCCAACAAGATCTCCTTACAAAAGTGGAAGCCATCCAAAATTGTTACCAAGTAGTAGATCTTTCCCTGAAGAACATCTACATTAAAGAAAGAGAAGCTCGTTCAACTCTGGCTAAGTTTCAAGAGGCTATCTTACTAGTACCAAAAGATGATATATCAGAGGTTCCTCGACTGTCTCTTTCTGATCAAACCAGAGGCAACATAATTTTGAAGGCCTCGGAAACAAATCTGGCCAAAAGCAAAAGACTAGCCAGAGAGGTAAATAAAGCTTGTCTAGAAGCATTATCTTCACTAGACAAAGGACTACTTGTTGTTGAAGGAAATACTATCTCTGAAGCCCTGGGACAAATTGACATAGCAAAGAACCAATATAATTCTAGGACAAGCAAAGAAGAAGCCCTGATGACCATCCAGAAAATGAATCAAATTGATCTTCTCCAAATAAATAAATGGATGGTAAACCCAAGCTTACAATTACATGTCACATCTTTAGGAGCAAAAAGGATAGAGGAAAAGTTGCCTCAGGTAGAAAGGAAGCTATACACTTTTGAGGCAAATGAAGCAACTGAACCTTCTAGGTTGGTGGTAAAGTTAGTGAGTAGATGCATCAAATGTGTCGAATATGGGAAAGTAAGCACATCTGGAAATAAGTAAGAAAACATGCACATACTACTCATACAGGTGAAGATCGGATGCCAACTGTCTCCAGGCTAAAGTATGAGGAGAAGAAATGTCTATGCCAACAAACGAAGAGACTGAGGAGAAAGCTAATGGAATTGTTTAGTTTTTACATGTTGTAATCTTATTCAAAAATATTTACTATTTTTAAATTATGAGAAGTCCAACCATTTGGGGTTGTGACAATTTTGTATAAAGGCATAGATTGAAGATCTATTGAGGGCTGCTTCTTGCCGATTATAATAGAGAAAACTCTCCTTATAGAGTATTAATACAAGTGCAGACGTAGATTCCAAGTTTTGTTCAATCTGGGTTATGTGTTTGTTTTGTTTTCCATTTCTCAACATTTCTTTATGTATTCCTTGATAAATGTTTGATTTCAATTTAGTACAACAACTACTGTAATCTTATTGTATCAACAATTTATTAAGTAAGCAGTTTTTCCTCTGCATTTACTGTGAGTAAATCAAGACCTGCTTGTTGTGTAGATTCTTGCATTTTATACTTTATTCAAGGTTACACTATCTCTTTTCTTCTACTGCAACAAGGTGGGACTCTTCAGTAATTGATGCCTTTATTTTTTTACAGTTTTGTATTTTTCTCTCACACCATTCGATATTGCAATTTTGACTCAGACACGAAATACAACCTCTGTGCTGCCATATTGTTAATTTCATTTAAGGAATTGTTCTCATATAACTAAGGTAGAAAAGGCACTTTAAAAACACACTCTCTTAAACTCTCTTGATGCCTAACATTATCCTTTGAGCCTTAAGTTTAATCTCAGGACCAAAAGGTAGGAGGAAGACACCCCATCCACTAGCAGCACAAGGTCCTAGTTCAAAGAGAATAAGCCCAAGAAAATTCTTAGTAGGTTATTATGATTCGACACCACTAAATACTAGATTTGTTAATTTAACCAACCACAAGTGCAACTAATAAAAACAATTTAGACCGCTCTAATGCAATCGACACCTAGGGGTAGAGGAGCTATTGTGAGCTGACACCATGTGAAGGAAGCAATCTATGTATCCTAGAATCTATGCTTTGGCCTTAGAGATCACAAGATCAATGCACACCTATTCTTACATGCCTCGGGCTCTGTGGATACAACCCTTACTTCTTCCTACTTCTGCCACCTACCTTTGCATGCGTTGCTAATTCTAGCAACTCATTCTTTTCTTTTGTTATCTTAGACATGTTTGTAATCACCTTGGTGATAATTGTTCTTTGTTGTTGAGTGATCTCAAAAGCTTTGAGTAGATGAGGGAGAACCTATTCAAAATAACTCAATAGCTCTTATTGTGCTACAATATATTCTTCATGGATTGCAACCTCTTTGGCTTATGCATATGTGGCTTGTTTATTGACTCTCTCAAGTGTTGTGATGGCACCCTCAACTTGTTTCCTTTAATGACCTTGATTCTCAATGGCATGCTCTACATGGATGCATAGCACATCCTTCTCTTATCTCTTCCTCTCCACCTACTCATTGTAACACAGGTTTTGGATTTGTAGGTCCTTGACATACTCATATCGGTTTTAAAACCTTGCTTTCACCTCCTTGCCAAACTTTGTGATAATCTTGACTAGGGAGGGGAGATTCATATTTCACAGATCCACCACTTGTTGCATTTGGACATTTTCTCCCTCTACAAATTCCTTTACAGTGATGGTATCCTAGGGTATGCCAAATGGTTGAGCTTTGTTGCCATCTTTACTGATCAAAATCTGGACCAGGGGGCAAAAATTTGCTCAATTTTCAAAGTGCTCGGAATGCGACGAAACCAGTGCCATTGCGTCCGTCTCGTCTTCCTGATTCCGGCGGTATATTTACTTTCTCAAACGGAGTCCGTATGGAGAAGATATCGCGATCTGTTCGCCGAGCCAAACAGGGAAAAAATTAGATGTTGACTGTATCTGTCCGTACAGTCCGTACAGTGGCCACGTGGCAGGGCCGTACAGTCCGTGCACTGACCGTACAGTGCTGACGTGGTGACCGTACAGTGACATGGCGCCTAGTGATGTGGCAGTATGTGATTGGTTGTCAGTGGGCGAGTAATATGGTGACACGTGGCATATTTTAGGCGAATGGAAAGGTGCCACGTGGCCCAATGAAGGGTTGCCACGTGGCACCCATTTACTGGTTGTTGGTTTAATATTTGGTTTATTAAAATTATATGGAGGCCGCGGGGTTCGACCCCTGGACCTCCCCAACCATACCAGCGCTTTAACCAAAGTCCGCTAACCAAGTTGCCGCCATTCATTCCTTGTGAGGGATATGGGTTATATTACATTTAATTTTGGTTATAGTTTTGAATGGAAAGGGGGCGGGCCGAGGCTTAACCCCGACCCATGGTTCCACTATACACATATAACCGTGCTGTTGACCGTTTGTGCTCACGCGGGTTTATATATGACCGTAGTTCCGTTACAACATAACCGTGTATTTTAAATGTGGCACGGGTATTTAAAATTATAACCCACAGTTATATACATAACCCAAAGTTTGTGGTCAAATATATAAATGCGGCGTGCATTGTTTTTAAATCAAAGTTTTGGCAATTAACATATATGTAATATGGCGCGCGGTTATATATTTGCGCGGGGTTTTAACCCACATGCCCACGGATTTGCATACGACCAGGAGCGCGGGATTAGTTCCAACGGTTGGAACGGTTTAACCACCATTTCGCCCAGCGCAAGGTCACATGCACCATATGCCCGAGAGCTAGGCGG
>SNQJ01S0008224.1:199594-213305 GCA_010110895.2 Picea sitchensis
TGGGAATTTTGGGGTAGGAAAAACTATGGTTCATTTGCAGAGGTTTTGTTACTGGCCTCAAATGAAAGCAATTGTAACTAAATATGTAAAGGGGTGTGTGATGTGTTCTACTTGTAAGCCCACTAATAGAAAACTGGGGCTATACTCACCAGTACCTGTTCCATCCCATCCATGGGAAAGTATCTCCATGGATTTTGTAGGGGGTTTACCAATTTCAAAAGGGGGTCATGACTATTTGTATGTTGTAGTGGATAGGTTCAACAAGATGTGTATCTTGATGCCATGTAAAAAGTAGATCATTGTTGAACAAACTGCTAATATCTTCTTTCAGTATGTTTGGGTTCACTTTGGGTTACCTACATCCATTATCTTGGATCAAGATAGTCAATTCCTTGGGGATTTCTAGACAAGCTTGTGGAGAATGATGGACACCAAATTGAAGAGGACCACTGCTTTCCATCCACAGACCGACAGACAGACAAAGGTTGTAAACCAAACAATGGTACTTTTGCTTCGAGGCTACTGTAGCAAGCATCACGAGTTATGGGATGAACATATACCCTATGTACAACATGCTTACAACTGAGCCTTACATTCCTCCACTTAGTGTTCACCTTTTGAGATATGTTTTGGGTACCTGCCTAAAGTTCCTTTAGACTTGGTGTATGGGAGAGTTTTCGATTCAAATGAAGAAAGAAAAGAGGATAGAGCCCGCAAGTTCATCTAGAGGATCCAACAGGTGCACCAGGCAGTGAGGTAACAGTTGGAGAAAATTCAAGCACAGTATAAAGATCGTCATGACAATCACAGGGTTGATCATCAGTTCCAGGTTGGAGACCGAGTATAGCTTCACATCAATAAGGAGAGATTGAATGGTGAAGGCAAGAAACTCAAGCCCATTTGTTATGGACCCTTCACTATTTTGGAGAAAAGTGGTACCAATGCTTTTCATCTGGATCTTCCACCTTATATGAAGATTTACTCAGTTGCAAATGTAGAGAACTTGAAACTTTTTGAGCCTCCCATGATCATGGATCAGGATGAGGAAGTTTCAATACCTTCAGTTGATGAGTTTGCTCTTGAGTACTTGGATGAATTAAAGAAATATATCATCCTGGACAGAAAGACGAGGACTTCACATAGGGGTGATGTTGATTATCTTCGAGTAGGCGTAAAGGGCACACATCCAAGCAAGGCAAAGTGGATTGAGAAGGATAAGGTGAGGGAACTCTTCCCTCACTTATATGTTGATTGATGAAAGCTTTTGGTGGTCCAAAAATCTCTCAATGGGAAGGCATGATCCAAAAAGGATCTAGAGAAGAATAAGAACAACTAAGAACTCACAGAAGCAACTCAGGATGCTCAGAATGGCCTTAGCAGATAGAGAAAGGGAAAAAATTCAAAGTTCTCAAAACTTAGTGAAAATGACATCATCGCAAAGAGCGCATCGCAAGCTTTCCAACGACTCAAACGGCTTGTCAAATAGAGTTACGGATCGAAAGATATTTGCGGTCAACGTTTGGTCAACCTAGCCCAATCAACAGGGGGATGAGACAACATCCGTACTACTGACGTCGGCACCAGTACAGATGACGTTAGCATCCACACATCTTACGTGGCATGTGTAGGAGGTGACACGTTTCATGCTGACATCAACATGATGTCAACATGGTGACATGGTAGCACCAGAGGTTGCCATGTGTCACTCATATTTGGCATTTCTAGGTTATTTTGTGGACCGGTAAGATTTTCCACGTGGCAATCAATACAGTGACGTGGACTTGACATGGCAGGCTAAGTTTGCAGTTGAAGTGGAAATCCGTACATTGATGTGGCAGGTTGACGATACAGTGGTTGACGTGGCCCAATATGTGGCTGCCACGTGGCCCAGTCATGGGCTACCATGTGGAAGTGGGAAAATTCCCAATGACAACCCGTGATCGAAAATTCAAAAAAAAAAAAGATATGGCGGGTTCGCCAAATCTGGTAACCAACCACCGGCTAGAAGCTTCACCAAAGTTATATCAATAGTCAAGCCAAAACGGGAGGCCCGTGGGCTTGACCCCATGACCTCCCCCCTTATAACGCCTTAATATATGTGTGCCATAACTAACAGGCCAACGACTCCACATTGTTAACAACACCATGCTTATTACTTAAAACATGCATCCGCCCAGTGTTGGAAGAGGGGCGCATGGGTACAAACGGGAACACAGTTCGAGGAAGAATATTCAACATTTATTGCAGGTTGCAGGGCAAGGAAACCGAGACAAAATTCTACTTGTGCCTAGGAGTGCCAGAGTCGGATCAAGGCGTGGATACAGTCATTTTTGGGTAATTAGACACCACAAATTTAGTGGTGTTGTTTGTTTTCTGATCTAAGAAAACTTCTACAGCTTGATTTTAGAATGAGATATACTTATGTATTTTGCCAAATTCTTTTGCTGAGTTAATAAGAAGGCCTACCCATTTGAGAGCAGGACCCGAAGACGTAGTCCACCATGGACGAACTCTGTTATCAAGTTTTTTGTGTTCATATTTGATGCTTATGTCTCTTCATTATTGAGCTTTTCCTTCTTTAATGGTGCACTTTAATTTATGCTCATTTAATGCAATTCTTTATAAGTCACTTGATGAAAAGATCTCGAATCACCTATCATAGTGAGACACTATTAGATATCGTCTATAAGTACCCCGCTTATGACAAATAAATGTACTCCATTGTACAGTATTTCTGCCAGCGTGGAGGCATTAAATTCTCAGGAAGAAGACAATCATCCACACTTATCATAAGCCTCTGTAGTTCATGCAGACACAAGGCAAATTGCAGAATGACCTCCATCAAAAGTGATCTACATACTTGCAGCAGTTCCATCTCAACGTCAAGTATTAGACATGAATCTCCAACCGCGTTGTTGATTGCCTTAGTCGACCTCCAGTTGCAACACTAACCACGGTGCTACACTCTTACGAACATGAGACTTCCGGATGGCCCCAACTCTACGAGAGAGATCCCAATTTCACCAATACCTATCATATGCTGGGCACAAACATAGTTGTCATTGATTTCCATCTTTAGGATGGGTTGTTGTGCCATCTGGTCCATCTCTCTGTCCCATAAAGCGAGCGAGGGAAGCTGATTTGGGAAGCTCGCTAGAGTCAGGTGGCATGACACTTTAGCATAGAAAAGAGAGTGGCAGTGTTGCAACAACATTTCTATTGGCCGAAACTTCAACAGGATGTCAACAAGTATATATGGTCTTGCACGACCTGTGTCATTTCCAAACCGACCATTAAGAAACAAGGCATGTACGCCCCTCTGCCTACTCCCGATAGGCCCTGGGAATCCATCTCAATGGACTACATGTCAAGCCTTCCTTCAACCAAGAAAGGAAATGACTATGTTTTTGTGGTAGTTGGTTGATTTTCCAAGATGGTGATTATGGTTGCCTACAAGAAGAACATCACGACGGAGGCAACTACCAAGCTCTTCTTCGAACGAGTGTGGGTACATTTTGGGATACCACAAACCATCATCTTAGATCCAGACATTCAGTTCCTCAACACATTATGGTCGAGCCTATGGTCACAGTTGGACACCAAGCTCACCAAATCCACGACCTTCCACCCCCAAACGGTTAGCCAAACCAAGGTCGTCAACAAGATGATCATGCATATCTTGCACATGTACAATTCCAAGCATACACACACATGGGATGAGAGTCTTCCCTATGTTCAACACAGTTACAACAAATCCATACATATCTCAACCAACCACAACCCCTTTCAGATGGAATTGGGATTTCAACCATTGGGTCCCATGGTTGTTGCACTACCCCTTGCGCCCACATAGGAAAAATCGTCCCATGCTCAAACCAAAGTCGAAAAATCCACCTGGCTCATTGAGCGAATCCAACACATCTGCCAACAGGTTCAAGATATTTTGCAAAAGTCTAATGCCAAGTACAAGCAGGGCCATGATCAACACCGGGTGCCACACAATTTTCAGGTGGGAGATAAATTTTAGTTTCATTTGCAGAAAGAACGCCTTACAAGACCCCATCAGAAGCTTCATCCACTTGACTATAGACCTTACACCATCACCAAAGTTGTGGGTGACAATTATTTTGAGCTCAACATTCCCCCCTTCCATGGCTTGCACCCAATGTTTAATGTGGACCTCCTTCGACCATACTTTCCACCATTTTTGGACACCTCAGAGATAGTAGAACAATTGACACTGACAGAGCACAACCATGACTGCATGGAACAAACATCCATTGATCAAATCGTGGACACACAAGTCAAGGGTACTCACCAACAAAAGCTTCAACTTTATCATGTTGTCAAAGCGGGGCAACTCCTACACCAAGGTAAGTGGCTCACCCGGGGCCAAATTCAACAGAAATTTCCTCATCTGATGGGGGCACTCAATGCAATGGATACCATTGCTTCCTAAGGGGGGAGGATTGATCTAGGTGGATATCGGTGGCCACCCACCTCTTCCAAATGGCTCACATACAGTTTTCATCATGGTAGTTTTTTTTTCTAGCTTTTCGGGTCCTAAACTTCTGGGGTCGTTTTGAGGCCCTAAACAATGTTTTTTGGGCTCGCCATAGTCACACTATAGATGAAGTCAAAGTGTGACAATAACATGTGTATTCCTCAAATAGAACTTTCCAATGGGATATTGTGCGCCTAAAACGAAGATCGTATGAAAAAATTACGACCCCTCAAAGTTGATGTACCAACTTACCCCATCGTGGCCCACATGACTTTTGGCGCTTCATCTCTTAGGGTTAGGTTTTTGGATGTTTAGGGTTTTTTTATTACTTCATGATGATAAAAAGGCTTGGAGGCCTCATTTTAATGTGCTCAGGCGAATGCACATAGCCACCACATCTCTTCTCAAAGATTAGCTACCACCATTTGAGCAAGATTGTTTCATTCTGCATTTTACAGTTTCAACAGATTTCTTTATTGAATAGAAGTTAAGTTTCACTGTATCTCTGTTATTGTTCTCTATATATCTGTGTTAATGTTATAGATTTGTGTTTTATTTCGTTCCGCTCATAAATTTGGAACACACACACGGGTGCTCCTTATATAAGATATAGATGCTACCAAGATAGAATATAGATCCAATGATAAGTGTGCTCTCAAGATGTTGGTTGTAGCTCCATAATATATATGTTCCTCCTCCAAAATAGCTCCGCAATGCCAACGCACCCCACACCAAACGTAAATGATTCTAAACAACAAAGGCACCTTCCCCAATATAATAGAGACCACCTAATGATGTCACCCCTCCTCCAAATGAATGTAGAAGCAAAGCAAGTGCACCTCTCTAATGCAAAACGAGTGCCAAGTGCGCCTCTAAAAATAGAATTCCACAAGTGCCAAAGTGCGCCCCTCTCCAAGAAATTCCAATCTAATGCCAACAATGCACCCTTCTACAATAGAATAGCCAAGCAGTGTCAATGATGTGTCCACCTTGAAAAGAGTACCAAGTAGTGCCAAGTGATGTTCTCTCTCCAAGAAGCTATGGTTCCCCAAACCTCAACTAAAGCCAACAAAATAATATATGTAACAATATTTCCAAATGGAAGACCTGGATGATCTACCCACCAATGGCTAGGGTGGAATTTCTCACCCTCAAAACCTAATTATCTAGGGTGGATAGTCTCACCACCAAAACCAATCAAAAAAGGGTTTCCTCCAAACCCCAAAGGCTCCAAGATCTCTCCAAACCAATAGGTAAAATGATCAATCATACATAATGAGAGAATGAGCTCTCATTGTACTTTTATACCCCCTTTTCATTTTTTCCCCTCAAGTGACTTTTTAATTTATCTTTAGTATTTCTTCTAAAAACATTTTATTAATTTATTAAGTCTTTTTACTCCAAAAAGTGATTTATTTGAATTTAAAGCATTTCTAGGCACTGGAAGTCACGTTTTCACCATCTCAACATTTATAGATTTTCCTCCCGATTCCAACGAGCTATTACACTAAGATGTCCATTTTAGATAATTTATTAAAATGACAACCTTACTGAAATCCATTAAATAATGCTCAATATTACTCCCAAATTATGAGAACGGTTGAAATGCAACGAAATCGAAATTTTATTGTGCATGAATGATCCCAATGATGAAATATGATAAGATGACCTTTGAAAGCATCATATAACTCCTCTAAACCGCCTGAGCTCATTGTTAACCTCAAATTACCCCTCTGGTCAGGCTGACATAAACCCATAAGTTCATCTCCAACTGTAGAGCAAGGGAACCCAAAAAAGGGGACATTACATGTGTATATATCATACAATAAAGAAACAAGATTATGCATCTTGGCATGGAGATTGACGAGGAATGAATGTATCCAAACACTTAGGAATGGAGTTTGGTGAGGACTGTATGTATCCAAACATTGGCAAAGAGTAGTAGAACAAAATATTTATGTAGAATGGGTTTAACACTAAAACTAGCATTGTTGTCTAGGAATTCGTAAACAATGGGGATTGTCCATCATTGACAATGTATAGTTGATTTCATATCCCCAAGATCCAAATGCAGAGATGAATCTCAGTACTACAGAGGACAGGGTGCCCTACATGATACATATTTTTAGTGAGAATTCCAAGTTTAAGAATCATGATTGAAGAAAAAAATGCTTAAAGGTTTGGAGGATATTAAGACCATTGATAATAGGGTTGCAAACTTTGCTAGGGTTAGTCGAGGTACAAAATTAGGAATGGTTGCATTTATCGACAACCTGAACTCATCTTTCGAGACATTTAAATATGTATATGTAATAAACATGATAATAATAAATATAATAATTAGCTTAAAGAAACATCAAGGATCACATACCCCTTCACCTCGTGATTAGTCAATGCATATTTATACACCACCATGAGGTTTGTTGTAAACATCATTCATATCAATAAATCAGTATTCAATATTATATTATATATTTCCAAATTTACTTTGTCAATCTTGTAGTATACATGGATTTTTTAATCCAATAGGTATCGAAGCCAAATTATTGGCCAATCGTGGATTAATTCTACAAATCATAGTAGCAATCAAGCTACCCTCAATTGTTGTTTCATAAAGGTGGTGACAATTGTACAACAAAAGGATAGTGTTGGCTTGTCAGAAAAATTTGGCGCATACTATCACTCCTACAATTTAAGTACACTACTTTCCATTGTAACCATATGTGTCTCCATCTTTCTTCGGTGTCCATGGACATTGCCAATTTCATTCATTCACATACATCCACTTTTTTTTAATTCTTATGTGACCCTCCATAAAGTCGAACCCTGCTAGATCATTTTTTTTTTAAATTACTTTGTAATTTTATCAAAGTCGGCTTACCTTATAAGGTCAATTTATTAATATAAATTCAAAAGTTTATATACATAGTCTATAAAGAAAAATAATTTAAAAAATGGATTACACAAGGAAAAAGACAACACCAAAATGGGTAACAATGATGAGTTACAAGCATATGTGAATCATTGTAGAGATAAAGTCAACAACGTAAGACACCACCTCAGTAACATTGAGAAGGGACAAAAAGAGTTAGGGGAAAAATTCAACAAATTAATAGAAGATACACATAAAGTATTTGGGGATGGAATTGATAAGCTAATGGAAGATTATGAGAAATGTTGACTAGATTTAATAAGAATGAGAAATGATGGCAAGGACAAAGTATCAAGGATAATTAATGATTATAAAGAAGTATTGACCTACTAACCGAAAGCGTAGATGCATTACCAATACAATCCTTGGTCCATTGTTAACTGTCGCCAAGCCCAAACTCATCAGACACAAGTTACTAGAGATATCAAGATAACATTGGTTATATAAATAAAATCAAAATCAAGATACCTAACTATGATGGATAAGAAAATAAAAAGGCTATCATGTGGATTGATAAAATTGATGGGATTCTCATTATGAACCCACTTGCCAACAAATTAGAGAAGATATCAATGGCATCCTTATACTTAGAAAGTGATGCTTATGATTGGTTCACATGTGGTCAAAGAAAACTAGTGGTTTCTCAGTTAACTGACAAATGTTTACCGAAGATCTTCTCAGGAAATTTCACAATGGTGAAGAAGATGACACATGTACCAAGTTCACCCATTTACAACAAAACACGATAGTTAATGAATAGACCCATGAATGGGAAGTCCTAACAATTAGATTTCTCAATATTTCAGAAGATCAACTACTAAAAATGTATATTGCGGGATTAAAACTCATTATATATACCGAGCTAAGGGTATCAAGACCTAAGAATTTGGTTGAATCTAGAAGCATGGAAAAGATTATCAAAAGGAACCTAATTAGTCAACAAGAGGTATCTTTTGAACCTCAAAAGAAGACAACCAATTATAGTCTACCAATCCATTACAATGATACTAAATGTCGCCACTCAAAAGGGACAAAGGGAAGGAAAACAATTGTCACATATGTGGTGAGAATTAGATTATAGGAAATCGGTATCAAGACTAGTCACTACGTTGTTTGAAAATAGTGGATGGAAAGGAAGGGGAAATCTCAAACCCAAGAAATCAAAATCACTATGAAATACACCTCGAAATCTAATAATTACAAAACAATGCCAAAATTATCATTAACATCAATATCATGCACACCACATAATAATAATGAAGGTAGATGTCCCAGATAGAAACTACTTCTCAAAAAGGACAAAAACTAGAACCAACTACAAAATATATTCCACCTCATATAAGGAAGGTTGATAAAACCTAGAGACCAAGAAAAGAGAAAAACAAACTTGTAGTCTACCTGCGACCAGGATGGGGAAATTACAATCAAAGACCCTAAAGCTTAAATGAATCATAAAAGATAGAAATGTAATGATACTTGTAGACTCTGACAGTATTTATAACTATATAGACATCAATTTCACCAAGCAACTAAACCCTTTTGTGTACCCCACCAAGGACCTCACAATTACGATTGTTAATGGACAAAAGATAAAGGGAGTAGGAATATGTCCTAAAATCTTGATTCAAATTCAATAATTGGAACTACAAACAATATTATATGCTCTACCACTTATGAGATGGATATCGTGCTAAGTGTTGAATGGTTGATGCAGTTGAACACTTATAACACCAATACCACCAACCTTGAAGATTAGTTCAATCAATTTAACTTGGAAAAAAAAAAGTGATTTACAACTAAATGATAAAAATAAAATAAAAATAAAAAATAAATTAAAAATAAAAATAAAAATAAAACATATATATTACCTACCAAATAATAATAAAGATTTATGTTAAACAACCAAGTCAAAATACTTCAAACTATGATGCACACTGTTAAAAAAAAAAACCTTCTCAGTATTCAAATCAAAATTACCTTTGTTTCTAATGTGCGCCACATAAGCTTTATCACGCGTTCTCCTCGTCATAATAATATGGCATGGGTGTTATCGTCCTTACACGCCATAGTTTATGAATTTCATTGTTTTAGTTATATGGTTTAGAGCTTCATTAAATCTTCATTTTATAAACATTGTTTTAGTTATAAGATAGAGAATAAACATTGTGTGGAATAAGTGGTAGATGTCAATTGGTCTCAAACTTAGGAAAAAACCTAAGTGGTCCTCCCATGCCTTTAATCTAATTAACTTTTAGATAAAACTAGTTAATAATTAAATTTTAAATGAAACACATAAGGTATTATTGAGTGAATTCTTGACGTATTATTGATTGAACTTTCATTAATGAGGGGTGTGAAATTGTTGACTTCCCATCACTAAATCCTTTATGAGATTTGAAATTTCATTAGAGGGCGTGGAACTCCCTAGTGGGTAGTAATTAGATTTTGACCTTATTGAGTGTATGCTTTGAACGAAACCAAATTTATTAGGTAATAATTAATTTTTAAATAGAACATTCTTAAGGTATGACATGAATTTTGAACCTTGGTCACGGGTGTGAAACTCCTTACTCCATGCCATTAGTGCTAAGCTTGTTGAGCAACAATTAAATCTTAAATGAAACTTACACAAGGTATAAGGAGAAAAATGTGAGGTTTAAGCCTTGGTCTTATTCAACGATGATTGAATTTTAAATGAAGTAAAAGGTATTGAGTGAAGTCTGCAAGATTTTTATCAGGGGAAATTTATCAGATTTGAGACTTGGTCCTGCTACACAATGATTAAATTTTAAATGAATTGAAAGGTATCGAGTGAAGTCTATGACATTTAAACATTTACCGAGGGTGAAAATTTGCTCAATGCCCGCTACTAGTCCTAAGCTAATTGGACAATGATTAAATTTCATGCTCAAGCTATTAGGGGAAGCATGTGTGTAACATACCCAACCTCTAAGTTGAGTCTCGTTACTACCATTTCGATTGACATATCGATTCAAATGTGGAAATATACACATCATGACATACAAGCTCATATAATATGTCATGAGTAATTAAAAACTCATGAATGCAAATGTTTAAACATGCACAACAAGAATTAAACACACATAATGACATTCATACATATAAATTATAGAGTAAATGTAGCATTTTATCACAACATTAACAATAAATAACATAGTGATCAAAACACTTGTCTTTTAAAACATTTTACACAACTTGTTGCAGATGAAGGACTTTCCTCCCAAACGTAGGCCTTGTTGAACCAATTCTCTCTGCAACAAGCCACCACGGAGTTAGGGCTATGAGTCCACAAGGATGGACATGCTCTTATGGGTGTCTACAGATCATTGTAACCACTCAAACACCCACTAAAACATAGTGGCGTGACTCCTACAACAATTCCAACCGCACATCTCTCTTCCCCATCAATATGCACAACCCAAGGGATGAGATTTCCTTCTCTGCACCGCAGTCCCTCAAACAATCGCCATCCCCTCCAGGGCTCCAGCACAAACCGGTCAGGAATCTCTCTATTGGGGGCTCTAGGAAATTGAGCTACAACATGAGTGTTCACATAACATATACAAATGCTCGTAGGCAATTCCTCAACAGGAATCACTCACAGACATACTAGCCTCATTCTCAACACAATTACCAGTTCTAGCAAGATATCTTTCATACCCACTATGGGTGGCCACTCTTTTACATCGCTTAGCTTTACTTTTCCTCACTGTAAAAACTGCTCTTTCTTCCTACTTGAAAATCCTCTTCTCCCATGCTTGCTTGACTCTTACTCTTCTCCTGAGGATGATTACACTCAACTCATGTTGTCATAACTGAGTGGGTGGACTTCCTAACCCAACCTCTTACATGAATTCAATGATTTGAGTGTTTAATAAGTCAAAGGGATACATGGATAAATGACAAACTAATTAATGAATATTACTTGAGACTCGAGGCATATGGAAACCCCTCAAAACTCCCACCAAGTCTTCTCTCTCGTGGAATCATAGCCCCCAATTACTCTAGTCCTTACCTGTCTACAATCGGCGATATATTCCATTTTATTATTTTTCAATGTATAATGTTTACATATTACATTGCTTGGCACGTGACCATTCATAATACTTACAAATATACAATGCTACATCGGGGATCAAAATTGCAATGTTACACTATGAAATTTGAAACTTGGTCTTATTGGGCAATAATTAAATTTTAAATGAACCTTGTGAAGATATTCGGTGAAATATATGACATTTGAACCTTCATGTTATTGAGTAATAATTAAATTTTACATGGAACTCGAGCCTTAGTCCTATTGGGTGATAACTAAATTTTAAATAATACCAGCTAAAGGTATCCAATGGTGTGGTATAGAGGTGAAATTTGTGAGATTTGAATGTTGGTATTAAATGCAACCTGCCCAAGGTATGGGGTGGACCCTAAAATCTTGATTCAAGTTCAATAAAATCTTGAGCTACAACATGAGTGTTCACATAACATATACAAATGCTCGTAGGTAATTCCTCAACAGGAATCACTCACATACATACTAGCCTCATTCTAAACACAATTACTAGTTCTAGCAAGATATCTTTCATACCCACTATGGGTGGCCACTCTTTTACATCACTTAGCTTTACTTTTCCTCACTTCTTGCTCACTGTAAAAACTACTCTTTCTTCCTACTTGAAAATCCTCTTCTCCCATGCTTGCTTGAGTCTTACTCTTCTCCTGAGGATGATTACACTCAACCCATGTTGTCATAACTGAGTGGGTGGACTTCCTAACCCAACCTCTTACATGAATTCAATGATTTGAGTGTTTAATAAGTCAAAGGGATAAATAGATAAATGACATACTAATTAATGAATATTGCTTGAGACTCAAGGCATATGGAAACCCCTCAAAACTCCCATCAAGTCCCCTCTCTCGTGGAATCATAGCCCCCAATTACTCTAGTCCTTACCCGTCTACAGTTGACGATATATTCCATTTTATTATTTTTCAATGTATAATGTTTACATATTACATTGCTTGGCACGTGACCATTCATAATACTTACAAATATACAATGCTACATCGGGGGATCAAAATTGAAATGTTACACTATGAAATTTGAAACTTAGTCTTATTGGGCAATAATTAAATTTTAAATGGACCTTGTGAAGATATTCGGTGAAATATATGACATTTGAACCTTCATGTTATTGAGTAATAATTAAATTTTAAATGGAACTCGAGCCTTAGTCCTATTAGGTGATAATTAAATTTTAAATAATACCAGTTCAAGGTATCCAATGGTGTGGTATAGAGGTGAAATTTGTGAGATTTAAATGTTGGTATTAAATGCAACCTGCCCAAGGTATGGGGTGGACCCTATGAGATTTGAACCCCTCATCTTTTGGGTAAGATCAAACTTTAAATTGCTCAAGGTATAGGGTGGACTCTACGAGAACCTTCATCTTGTTGGGTAAAATCAAGATTGAACACACACAAGCTATTGGGTGATGTTTATGTGATTTGGACCATCACTAAGAGTGTGAAACCCCAACTGCTCACCCCTAATATCAACTTTTTCATGAAATAATAAATTA
The DNA here is from genome assembly GCA_010110895.2 of Picea sitchensis. Lineage (NCBI taxonomy): Eukaryota > Viridiplantae > Streptophyta > Pinopsida > Pinales > Pinaceae > Picea > Picea sitchensis. The sequence goes on from SNQJ01S0008224.1 coordinate 212,631, forward strand.
TAAATAGAACTTGGTCAAGGTGTCGGGTGAAATTTGTGAAAACTAAACCTTAGACGAGAGAATAAAACTCCTCACTCCCCACTAGCACTCCAAGTGTTAAATTTTAATATATATTTTAGAATAAATAATGAACGCAATTTTGTTAAAGATGATGAGTAAATTTCACGAGATGACAAAACATTGGGAGTCACAAAAGAGTAGCATTGCTGGTAGTGGTCTTTGATATGGGTTGTAGTTAGAAGGCATATGCATAGCCTTATTGTGCATTGGATAAATCATTTTTGGCTATTCATTGTGCCATATATGTCCACTACTCAATTTCTATTTTTTAACTTTAGTCTTTCTCAATCCAAACTTGGTTTCTTATTATGTAATAAGTATTTCCACGTTTAAAATTAAGTAATACTCTATACTTAGTCATGTGTTGGAAAAATTGGTTATGAGCTTTTGCTACTTTTCTCTTTACCTCTTAAGTCTCCAACAATTCATCTAGTTGACTAATTTCCTCCTTTGTCATGAAACTTAATGAACTTTTCTAAACCTAGTGCTTTAAATAATTAATGAAAGCGCCTTCACGCCCCAATAGGAAATGTATGTAGGATTATTTAACCCTTCAAATTGAAACACATTGGGTATAGAATATAATTACAAGAAACCATATACAAGAGACAATAA
>SNQJ01S0008225.1:0-14436 GCA_010110895.2 Picea sitchensis
TCATAAGAATCCAAAGGAATTTTTAATGCAAGAGATTTCTTCCTAAATTATTCTGTGAAACTTTGTACAATTTGAACTTTACTTTGTCTTAAGGTTTTTCATTCCATCATTTCTTTATGTAAATAACCCAATGGATAAAATTTATTCCTTATCGTTGATTTAAATTCCAACCATGAGGAAAGAAGATTACCACACTTAATTTTGTCCTGAAGTTTTCTCTCCCACCATACAAGAGCAGTGCCTTCCAACTGACTAGAAGCCAGTTGCACTTTAAGTTCCTCTTCATCAATCTGTTGAACACAAAAATATACTTCAACCTGTCGGATCCTATCATCTAGCTTTTGAGGATTAATATCTCCATTAAACATAGGTAAATAAAATTTTACATCAAGCTTTAATAATGGTTTCTTAAAAGAGGCTTTATGTCTAGAATGATGAGAATGATGAGAATGCTCAGTGGGAGAATAACTAGAACTCGACGGTGAAGATGGAGACTCAGGAGGGTCTCCTCCATCCCCTTGATTTACCGAAGCATCATCATCATCTTGTGCTTCCTTTTTATCCCCTTTCTTCTTCATCCTCTTCTCGTAGTCTCCATACATTCGTTCGACCATTTATGAAATGCAATAAAAGACCATATGGATTTTTTTCTCCTATTCATCACGCTTGTCCTCTCCTGCCATTTTCGTCCTTTGGGATACATGGCCAACTTTTGGATTAAAAGTCTTAAGAGTTCCTTCACCATGTTTATGCTTGGCCCTAGTAAGAATTCACACTCAACAATTCAAGTCAAAGATAACTGCTCTAATACCAACATGATCTGAGATATTTTCATCAAAGTTTCTTATAAAGAATTGTATTACATGAGCATAAATTAAAGTGCACCATTAAAAAAGGAAAAACTCAATAATGAAGAGACATAGGAATCAAATCTGAACACAAAAAAACTTGATAATGGAGTTCGTCCCTGGTGGAATACGTCTCTGGGTCCTTCTCTCAAATGGGTAGGACTTTTTATTAACTCAACAAAATAATTTGTTAAAATACATAAGTATACCTCATTCTAGAATCAAGCTGTAGAAGTGTTGCTATGATCAGAAATCAGAGAACACCATTGAATTCATGGCGTCGGATTACCCAAAAATGAATGTCTCCATGTCTCAATCCTACTCTAGCTCTCCYAGGCCCAAKATAAATTCTATCTCAGTTTCCATGCCCTGCAACCTGTAATTAATGCCAAAACTACCTCGCAAATCGTGCCTGATCGTATCATCACGCGCCTCCCCCTCCAACACTGGGTAGATTCAAAATTCAAATAAATTTTYGGGCGTTGTAAACAAAGAGGTCGTTTAGCCTAGTTGTTGGCGGAGCATTTGTTAAGGCGTAGATAAATGGGGAGGTCTCGGRRTCGAGCCCATGGGCCTCCCCTTTTGGGTGTTGGTTATAACATATATACATATTAATATATTCAATGGTTCCACCAACTTTAGCAGAGGTTTGGATATGTTTGTTGGGTGCTAGATTTGGCGGGGTTCCATCGGATTTGGCGGACCCGCCAATCATTTTATTTTTTGGAATTTCACTGTCTGGCCCTCATTTGGCATTTCCCCACTGCCACGTGGTAGCCAACCATTGGGCCACGTCAACCAAATGTACTGTCAGCTTCCACATCAGTGTACGGTCTGCTAACTCAAATGCCACATCTTCCTACCACATCATTCTCCATGTCACCATATAGTATTCTACGTGGTTGTATGGACTGCCACGTGGCACATTTTTACTAGTCCACGAAATGACCCCAAAATGCCAAAAATGGGTGACACGTGGCAACCTCTAGTGCTTCCACGTCACCATGCCGACGTCAACATGAAACATTTCACCTCCTTCATGTTCCACGTACGTTGTATGAATGTTGACATCATCCCTACTGATGTTGATGTCAGCGAAACAGATGCTAACTCATCTCTTGTTGACTAGGCTAGGTTGACCAAACTTTTACTGTAGATATCTTTTGATCTGTAACTTTGTTTAACGATCCATTTGCACCGTTGGAAATCTTGCGACGTGCTCTTCACAATGATGCTACTTTCACCGAGTTTTGAGAACTTTGATTTTTTTTTCCATTTCTCTGTCCGTTGAGGCCATTCTGAGCTCCCTGAGTTGCTTCTGCGAGTTCCAAGTTGTCCTTAGTCGTCTCTGGATCCTTTTTGGATCACACTTTCTCATAATACTTTCTCTTTTTATTCTTTTTCATATCCATTCATGAAGGGACATTCCCATTAATTAAATAATTGATTCCCCTTTTTTATTTTACTTTTGCAAATACCATGGGAAAATACTACGGGAAAATACCCAAACCCATGTATCTGAAACCACCATTTCACTTTTTACTTATTCACACACACACACATACCCATATATCAATCTTGAAAATGTTGTGTGTACTGTAATTATGTAATATGACATTAATGGCAACATTAGTCCTTTTAGATCAATGACAATAATTCCAACAATTTTTCCCTTTTTCATTGATGGCAATATTGCAATGAAACACATAGTCCACTAGGCATAGAAAGAATTCTCCCCTTATCTACAACTCTCTCCCTTTGACATGATGTTGCTACTATATACTTGGCCTCTGCAATGGATAGAGAATCTAGAGACTATTTCTTGCTCAACCAAGACACTATAATGCTTCCTAGAAAAAATGCTCATCCACTTGTAATTTTTCTATCTTCAAGACTACCTTCTTAATCCACATCCATATATGTTGTTAAATTAAAATATTCACCTCTTGTGCACCACAACACAAAATCCAAGGTTCCCTTTAGATATCTGAATATTCTTTTCACTGCTTGCACATGAATTTATTTTGGTGCATCTTGAAACCATACAATCAATACTAATGCTTGCATAATGTTTAGCCTTGATGTTGTCAGATATAGTAGGATGTCAATCATTGAACTTTACAATATTTGGTTTGCTTCTGGAGATTGATCATATTTGCTCAATTTACAACCCGTGACCATGGGTGTGGTTGGATGATGCATAATATTCCATTCTAAACTACTTCAACATTTCCTTGATATACTTGGTTTGTGAAATGAATATGCCTTTGTCGAATTAAGAAATATGTAAACCAATAAGAATGACAATTCACCAAGCATAGACATCTCAAATTCCTTTTGCATTTCTATTGCAAAACCTAGGCACATTTTGTTCATATTGCTTCCAAAAATGATGTCATCTACATAAACCACAACAATCAATGGATTTTCTCCTACTATATTGATGTAGATATTATTGTTCACAATTCCTCTTTTGAATCCTTGTTGTSGTAGATATTTTTCAGGTCTTGAATATCAGGCTCTAGGAGCTTKTTTTATCCCATAGAGTGATTTCTTCAATTTGCATACACGATCCTTATTTTTTGATAATAATAATCTTTTTGGATGTTCAATGTATACTTCTTCCTCTAAATTTTCATTGAGAAAGACATACTTGACATACATTTGATATACTTTGAAGTTCTTGAAACACACAAATGCCAAAAACATTATGATACCTTCTAGTCCTTCAATCGGGGCAAAGGTTTGTGCGAAGTCAATACCTTCAACTCGAACATATAATTTACAAACTAAAATTGCTTTATTTATTATTACTTTTCCATCTTTATTTAACGTGTTCCTAAAAACCCACTTGGTGTCAATCACATTTTTATCTTTTGGTCTAGGAACGAGTTCCCATGTCTCATTCTTGTCAATTTGATTAATATATTCTTCCATGGTGTTGGGTATGTGTTATATTATTCGAATGAACAACTCCATGCACTGCATTGTTGTAGGTGCGCATGGGTTTGGGGGTGGATCCCTCGAAAAAAAAATCGGTGGTTTTTTTTGTCCGTTTTTACCACTTTTTTGGCACATGGTTTTTGTTAATGGTTTTCTAATTCTGATTAAGGAATTAGGGTTGTTGACTAATTTGGGTCAATGGATTATGGGTTTGGGATGATACAAGATCATATATATATAATGTGTTGTAAACAATGAAGAATATGATGAATAAAGAATTAGAGGTGTGCCTCTAAATAGGTTTTTGGTTTTCCTGGTTTGGGTTTCTGGGGTAAAAATATATATGTAATGTGTTTGTGTGTGTTCCATTGTATATTTTTTGTTTTTATTAAGAATCCATTTGCAGTAATTAATTGTACAAGGTTAAAATCTACATTTGGTATCATAATATTTATTGGATTAAGGGGGATGCCTTTGTGGTCAGGGGTTTGGGTCGGGTTTGTCGTAAACCTTGTTACAATGGGAGCTCTGTGGTACCAATTCTTGCAGTGAAAAGAAATGGTGAGTAATTCAAAAATAGAGATCAATAAATTTAATGGGAAAAGTTTTAAGCTATGGAAGATCAAGATGAAATATCTGTTAGTGGAAAAAGATCAGTGGATCATTGTGGATCCAACATTGAACCTAAGCATTATCAGATAAGTTAGGGGCTTTGAATTAGTCAAAGTACCTATTAAACAAGCGGTTCCTACGAAATAAGTTGTATAACCCGAGAATGAAAGATGGAGACTCAGTGATAGAGCATATGAATGCATTCAATATTGTAGTAAGTCATTTATTGTTTGTTGATACTAATATTTTTGATGAAGATAAGTGTATTAGTTTATTGTGCTCTTTACTAGACTCATGGGATAGTCTAGTTGTGGCCATAGGTAGTAATGAAACTAATTTAAGCTTGAATTATGTGGTCTCATTTCTGTTGTTGGAGGATATGAAGTGGAATAACATGGAAGGATATCATCACATATGTGTTATTTGGAAGAGGACACTCCCAGGAAAGAAATGGATCTAAGTCCTCAAGTGAGAGATCTAAATATAGGGGATGATCTAAATCTCATAGAAAATTTGTAAAGGTATGTTGGAGATGTGGAATAGAAGGGAACTACATGGAATAATATAGATCCAAAAGTGTTGAGAGAGCGAAGGGATCTAATGATTCTCCTTCTACAGAAGCAAAAACCTCTATGGACGAATGAGGGAATGTGTACTTTCTTATTCAAGAACACATGGATATCATGAGGCATGGATGGTTATCTTATATGCATCCTTTCATATGAATCCTCATAGGGAGTGGTTCTATAAATATGAAAGGTATGATGGAGGTGATGTTTTTCTGGGAGATGAATTGACAACCAAATTAGTAGGATGAGGAAAATTCAAGTTGAAGCTCATAGATGGAAGGATTATAACACTCTCTAGTGTTCTACACATCCCAAGAATGGATAGAAAATTTATTTCCGTAAGAAAAATGGACGACATAGGGGAAAAAACAATGCTTGAAAAGGGAACCTATAGGATGGTTTGAGGAGCAATGGTGTTGATGAAGGGAGTTCAGTTTGGAAATCTATATAGTTGCAGGGAAACACTATTAGTGATGGGTGAAATAGTTTCGTTGTTTCTGAGATTGGAGATGAAGAAGAAAAAAATCCTACAGTCTCTGGAGAAAAGACTATGCCATGTCATCAAAGAATGGGGCATATTGGAGAAAATGGCCTTTGAGTGCTACATTGTAAATGTATGGTTTAAGGTATGGCTAATTTATGTTGGATGATGATGATGATCCAAAATTATGAGGCGTGGAAGTGTGTCTAGATGATGAAGATGATCCAGAATGATGAAGCAGGGAAGTGTGTCTGGTTTATGATCCATAATGATCTGATGCATAGTTGGGGTTTGAATTTTATTTTTATCGATGCGTGGGAAACAAAAAAATGACAAGTAACAAGGCGAGAGGGTGAAGGCATAATTTCCAAGATAGAGCCAATGTAAAAAATTATTATGGAGTTGAAAATACTTATTGCATGTAAATGGGCATATGACTGTAAGACCTATAAGACTTGGTTAGGCATGTACACCCCTAGTAACTTACCCATAAAATCTATAAATAGACCTAGGTGATAGGGGAAAGCATGCAGGATTCATGGATACTAAGATGATAAAATGTAAGGGGAGGTATGGCCTAGAGCTGAGCAATGTAGACTCACTTGACCAATTTGGTTGGATTTGGTCATGGGAAACCTGAAATCATGTTTAAATGGGGGAATGTTAGGTTAAAATTTACTCGATGAAAGAGTTAAATTTTTTAGGTGAACAATGGTGGTGAGTTTCCTATTTTCTCGATCTGTTTTAATTTCCATGCCCAAAATGAAATTTGCAGCACTAATATCCTTCATGTCAAATTTATAGGACAACTATGTTTTCACATATTGGATAATATCCTTGTCATTTCCTATCAACAACATATCATCCACATATAATAACAAATAAATAATATGATCACCAATTAATTTGAAATACACACAGTGATCAACTTTGCTCCTTATGAAGCCAAGTCCCAACTTATAAGTATCAATTTTTTTATACCACATCCTTGGTGATTGTTTTAATGTAGATTTTTTCAAACTTTTCTCTTTATTTCCCTTCACATTAAATCCTTTTGGATGCTTCATGTAGATTTATTCTTCCATATACCCATGTAGGAATGTTGTCTTCACATCCATTTGTTCTACTTCAAAATCAAAAGAAACAACAAAAAATAAAATAAATCTAATAAAAGTTTGTTATCGCACAAGCTGTCGGTTGGAAAAATCCCGACCCAAACCACAATATGGAGACAATTAAGAGAACACATACCCACTTTCACCTTATATAGGTATTCCCATCACTTTAGAGATGAAGTAATCACCTCAAGGGGAGAATCCCGGGTGACCATAGGGGAAATGAGATGGAAGATGAAGAGATAATGAAGTTTACCCCAATAGGTCAATGATGGAAGGTAAAAAGGGCTTGAAAAGAGTCTTGTAGATGGTGGAAGATGTACCATAATATATAATACCTTCCAAGAAGTGATTGTACTTGCCTGAGACGCAAGACAAAAAAAGATACAAGCCTAATAATGTGTTGGAAAATAAATTTAACCTTGTTGTCCCTAATTTCATAAATAAACAATGATATATATCAACAACAAAGAAAAATAAGAGATGCAAATAAAGTTACTAAAAGTATAGTTAAGGATGCAAAAGACAAGCTAGAAATGACTAGTTTAACTCAAGTATTGATGCATGAAACTTTAACAAGAGGATAAGGATATCATAAAAACTTACTACATAGATAATTATCATCCTTATGGATGTAGCACAAATTYGTTTACAAAAAGGAAATCAACCAAAAAAACTTGCCAAAAATGTACCCAAAAGATGAGCTGAGATTGATAGATTATAAGGGMAAATGTGAGTTATTAAAAGATTTGTTTTAGGGTTTATGCAGAACTAATTGTTCTATATTATATTTTATAACAACTGGAAGAATACCAATAGAACTAAKATKCCATAGAGGGTTTAKAAACCTCAAGGAATCCACAAAATATTCCAACTTAAACAAGATTGATATCTCACTAAAACATGTTTACCAATGCAAACAATTTTATTTCTCCATTGCAGAATTTTAGATTAGTTCCTTTATAATAAGGAGAATGGATTATTTAAAACACAAGTTAGACCAACTATATCCCTAGGGGTGTAAATCCTTTTACTCCCTATGGAATTCCAATCAAACTAGGGTAAGTCTGGTGGGTGTACACACTTGTATTCCCCCTAGCAACCCTTGTCCAAGAATGACTTATAAATTTAGAAAAAGAGATGAAGATTAATGGAGGGTGTATCCAACATAATCCTCCTAGGGTTTAAACTAACAATAACCAAGAACAAGCAAGAAATAACTAACAAATTCATATTTTTCCTTACCAATTCGAAGAAAGAGAGAGATCAAACCCTAGTTCACCAAGCATTTACCATTCAAGAGAACGTGAAGAAGCATCAAAGAGGTTCACACCACCCTATCTCAAGAATTCACTAAGATATATCACCAACATTCATTTGAGAGAGAGAGAGAGAGAGAGAGAGAGAGAGAGAGAGAGAGAGAGAGAGATACAAAAAATTTCCAAGAGGGCGTAAATTTCAACCACTAGTCTTCTCACAATGGGAGAGCTATGATAAAAATGAATTAGAGATGACCACTATTTATACAAATCATATAAGACATAGTTTTTCCACATAAATTAAGGTAAAACAAAAAAAAGGGGACAAAAACCCTTATTTTTCCCCTTTACACAAAGAATAATATTTAATTCATACTTTGTACATGAAAGAAACCCTAAAAAACATTACGTCACCCCATTCTTAGGAAATGTTTGGAACTTTTGTTCAATTCATTGGGTTTGGAGAAGGAAATGATAGGAATAAAAAGGAAAATGGTATTCAATCAATGCATTTATTCCATGATATAAGGGTTCTTTCCTCCAAAATGTGCCAAGTGTCCTCAATCACCACCAAACCCTGTCCCTGATGTGACATCAAGCCCTCAAAGGTGACGTTTTCACCTCCTTAGGCAAGTGGTTTGGGTGGTAGGGGATAGGTGAGGTCCTCCATGATGTATTCTATGCCTCCAAAGTAATCTCTTCATCATATGGCATGTGGGCCCTTGGCATCCAACCAGTGGGATTCAAGCCCTATGGAAGCCCAAGTTAGGCTTGTTCTTCCAAAACTGTCCACCGACTAGGTCTTGCAAAGACAAATGGATATGCCCTCCAAATATCTAAAGTCAAACGAATCACTATGATTAAATTAAATCAATAAAAGAGCCAGCTAAGCATGTACATCCAAACGACTTCATCAAAATAAACCAATGGTGAGAGACCCTATGCGATTTTCCAAGTTTAGGTATATGGGTGGGTTGACAAAATGACCTATTGGGTGAATCATACCTCAAGTTTTGGGGTGTTTCCTAAGGGGAGCTCCTTCTAAGTCATGTGGATGAGGTGTCATGGATGGGGGGGATAATTTTGGGCATGGAGTTGTAGTGTCTCACTTATGGGTGCCTTTGTAGAGGGTGTGTTGCACCTTCGTTTTCAATACAAACTTTTTCCAAGAACATTTATTTCCTTTTATTCTTTTAATATGTTTCTAAGTTGAAGCCAACGTGGGGATTCTACCTAAGCATGAGAAATTGTGCCCACCTTTACTTTACCCTGGTCACTTTATGATTTCCCAAGTTGAAAACATGTGTGGGGATTCTACCTAAGAAATACAAATAGTTCCCACACATGCTCCACCCTGGTTGAAAAAAGACCAAGTAACGTAAGAAATAGCATGAAGGCGGGGTAACCACTTACTTGAGGCGATGCGAGGAGGGGATGCGAAGGCGACTTGAGGCGATGCGAGGAGGGGATGCGAAGGCGACTTGAGGTGATGCGAAGGCTACTTGAAATGAAGGCTACTTGAAACGAAGGTTGCTTGAAGCCTTATAAATGATCCGTGAGAAGGAGGGCTGGAGGCGATGCGACTTGAACGAAGGCGACATGAGGAGAAGGTCAAACTTATTGAGCCGTTAGAAGTGATGAGGCGATGCGACTTGATCTAGGTAATGAAAAGGAGTTCTTACCTAGAGTATATCATCAAATCAACTCATTCCTTCCCTCTATGGGTGGGCAAATAATGGCATTGTGATAGTTTTTCCTCCAACAATTTATGCAACAGTCAGTCAGGATGAACGTTCTCTTCCTCTACTTGCTCTCGGCAGAACGATGGGTTCTCGGCTCGCGTATTCCAGCTGGCTCTCTTCCTTCTCAGTTACTCACACTTACTCATACTTACTCACCCTCTATTTGTTCCCCTCAAAGAGATAGCTCAGGTACGGTTGACAAAAGACCAAGTAACGTAAGAAATAGCATGAAGGCGGGGTAACCACTTACTTGACGTGATGCGAGGAGGGGATGCGAAGGCGACTTGAGGCGATGCGAAGGCTAATTGAAATGAAGGCTGCTTGAAGCCTTATAAATGATCCATGAGAAGGAGGGTTGGAGGCGATGCGACTTGAACGAAGGCGACATGAGGCGAAGGTCAAACTTATTGAGCCGTTAGAAGCGATGAGGTGATGTGACTTGATCCGTGAGAGGCCGAAGTCGACTTGAACCATGAGAAGGAGGCTTCATATCCTCCTCTAGCTGTGAGAATGTATTAACCTAAAGTGTTACTCTTTAGGGCATTAACCCTTCAAGCAAGAAAAACAAAAAATATGTAGTTTTGCAACATAATTAGGCCTTAGGCTAACGCTGACGGATCGACGAAAAAGCCACCTGCATTTTATTAGTACTTATTATTTTATGGGTCCCATCAGTTTATTATGAGAGAACTTTCATTGTCCTCAGGATCCATGGGAAAATATATATAAGTTTAATGATTGGATTTTATCTTTTTTTAGCTACAAGCCTATGGGATTTCAACCCCTTCTTCCCATGAAATGAGGGACAACTCCTTTGGGTCAAAACACCCTGAAAATACCAAAAAGTAAGGATATGAGGTGATGAAGTGTGGAAAGTGACAAGTATGTTCGAGATTGGCATGATGAATAATCAATAGGACCTCTCAGTAGTAGACCTATCCCTAAGGGTGACCCACTTACTAGGGAAAAATGCCAACCACCAAAGTGAAACAGAGAAAAGAGCATAATGTCCAAGAAAACATCAAATAATAAAAAGAAGTAATAGATGCAACAAACTCAAATTCCTCAATTATTGAAATGACACTCACCATAATACCTATCTTGTACCTCATGGAGCAAGAGCCAATTCCTTATGGAGGCCAACTAATGTGATGGATACTGTCATGATGAACCTAGAGTTGTGGTGGTGAGGTGGGTCTATATCTGTGCAAGTGGACACTGCTGGTCAAGTTGTCTCTTGGTACTCCATGTCTGCAACCTAAGGGACTCAATACATCATCTCCTTAGTTATCCCTAGGTTTTGGGAATAACATATAGCTCTTACTTGGGGATATGTACTCACTATAGAGTGCATGAGAACCACAACAATATCATAGTGGACCTGTGTTGACACTGAAACATAAAACCATAAAATATAGGGTGATTCTATCACCCTTCATCCATATATATCAAAATAAAAAATGAAAAGTAATCTAGAAAAGAAAATTTTAGCATTTTTTTCAAAAATTTATAAACTAAACATGAAATCAATACGAAAGTAGAGAAAAATGAAATATGAAATGCATCTAAACTGTCATGAAAAATCAATATGAAAATGCAAGGAAAGAAAGATGAACTACCTACTTACCTGAGCCTTGGGCATTGAGTAAGTCAAGTGATCTAAATGTAGGGCTAGAGAAGAGACCCATCCACTAGAAATTGCATCTTTCTCGCATCCAAATCTTTCAAATAATACTTCTCTTTCTCAAACTTCTTCTTGGTGATGTAAGGGACAAGCTGAGAGATGTCATCCTTTTGATCATGTTTCATATTTCCTTTCTTCTTGTCCCACATGAACACAATACTTCCTTCTCTGTAGTTGATGTAAGGTATATTCTAAATGTATGGATAGGAAGCAGGTCTTGTGTTGACGAAACTTTTATGGATTCTTCACGTTCTTTTTCCTTATTACCTTCTTTCTTCAATATTTGGATAGACCCTCGCTATTTCCCTTGGAATTTTGCAATTTTTTCTTTGTAATCATCTATCCTTGGGAGTATCATTTCTATGCATTCCTCCTGCATGAAAGGTAAGTTCTATGGATCATACTCAATGGTATCCAGAACCTCATTAAACTCATCCCCACGTGTATAGTCAGGACTGTTGGGATCCATCACATGATCTCCGACTCTTTCTCGAATGTATAATACCTCAAATATTCCATATCCCATGGGAATGTGTGCATGGATGAGATCCATGCTAAGGAAACCTCTAAGGGAAGCATACCAACTAATCTAAAAGAGAATCCCCCAAGCATCTGGGACATCAATTAATATTATGTTCATAAGGATGATGATGCATGGGAAATAAATCAATAATAATGATCCAGGTGGATATCCGTGGCCACCCACCTTTTCTAACTGTCTCAAAACAGTTTTCTGGAAATTTTGGCAAATTACTATTTTTAGCAGTTTTTAACTTTCGAGGCCATTTTGAGGGCCTAAATGAAGGTTTTTCGGGATCGATCTTCTCAATAATAGTGAAAGTCTCTGATTGAGCCCCCAAAATTAATCTCCTCAATTATACCTTTCCAACGAGCTATCATGTTCCCCAAACAGAGATCGTATGCCAAAGTTACGCCCCCAGGAAGTTGATACACCAAACTACCCAAAACGGGGTTCACAAAATTGTTGGCTTTTCATCTTCCAGGGTTAGGGTTTTAGATTTTGTTTATGATAAAAATTCCTTTGGAGCCTCATTGTAAAATCATCTTCTCATGGATGTGAGTATCCATCACATCTCTTCTTAGAGATAAGGTGCCACCATTCTAGCGAGTCTTTCACTTGGTACTTTACAGTCTTTGTACATTTTCGCTCATTAATAGAAAATTGTGTATTACTATATATCTGTGTTTATGGTTGCATCTCTGATACATTTCTATTATAATATTGTATATCTGAGTTATATCTGTACATTTCTTTATTCTATCTCTGCTCTCATTTCGTGCCAAAAAAAATCCAGATTAAAGACCTCAACATTCTCACATAGTCCATAAACCTTGACCTTCGTAGAATCAATGCCAGACACATTTCCATACAGTTGGGTCATATTCAGGCCAAGTTATTCCATTACCTTCAATGACATGACATTTTTCGAGGCCCCAAAATCCAATATACATTTTTTAGACAAAGGCCATTCATGCCTAATGAAAGATAGAAAGGAGGGTTGTTCTCCTTTTTTTGAACGGGATACATGGTGTTCAAAATGATTGGAGGGTCCTCCTTCTCATTTGGTACCTATAATAACTTCAAGACTTCCCTCCTCACTTAAGTGATTTTTCACATATCTGTCACATGAACCATCATATTTAACTTTGCAAACATGGATGCAACGCCTATGTTCAACCGAATCTCATCTTCTATTGAAGTTGGCTTGGGAAGAAACTCATGTACTGGAGGTGGAAGTGGTGGGACCACCTTCTATATAGATGGAGGAGGAGAGGTAGGTTGTAATGTAGGGGTTGAATCTCTATTTATCGTAGTGTATGTCAAATATTCCCTCTTCCTTAGTTCCTTCTTGTAATTGTATGTCAACCGATTTAAAGCATGAAGTCTCCCCTCTCTTTCCCTATGTATTCTGGCTTCATCGATTTGCTCCTGTGTGACCTCTTTTTTTGGGGAGTTATATATCATATACTTGAAATTCATAATTTCGAAAGAATATTCATCTCATAGGGGACACTCATCCTCTAAGTGAGGTTCTTGGCATAGATAACACTATGATGTTTGTTCTATGTCAACCATTCCAACAAGTTTCACAGTTTCAGTTGCCTTTGCCTCTTGTTGAGGCCTTGGTTTCCAACATGTGTCATCTCTCTATTGTCTGCCAAATTGAGGTCTGGAGGAATATTGGTTTCTTTCTACAGTGGTTAATTGGCCCATCATTTCATTCTGTCCTTGGACAAACTAAGTACTCATCTAATCTATCTTCGGAGTCAAGAGGGCAATTGGATCAAGAGCATTGCTACTAGAAGCCTTAGTCTTTTATTCTTCCTTGAAACTAGGATACTGAAAAGGATCGACCTGTGAGTCTAGGATATTTTATTCAATATATACACTATACTCTTTGTCTTGTGCCAAGGTTATGGGATTCTTGTCCTCCAGAATAAAGTGAAATTTCCCAACAAATGCTTTCATATAGAGGAGACAAACAATTGTAGTCGTAGGACACAAGTTTGTTGGAATTTGACTGTATAATTTGTGGAACCTGGTGTCAAACTCACTCATTGTCTCATTCTCCTTTTTATTTATCTTATTGAACCGAGATACACACATCCCATTGTATTTCTTCATTGTCCATTTTTTTTTGTATAACTTGGAAAAATCCTCATAATATGATATGTGATTTTTGGGTAGCGCCCTGAACCATCTCTGAGAATATTTGGTCAAATATGAGGCTAGTAGCCTCATCGCTACATCCTAATGTTCCACTTATACATTTTCCATATCTTGAGGGTGTAAATCCTTTTACTCCCTAGGGTATGCCAATCAAACTAGGGTAAATCTAGGAGGGTATACACACTTGTATTCTTCCTAGCAACCCTTATCCAAGAATGATGTATAAACTTAAACAAATCGATGAAGCTTAATGGAGAGTGTATGAGACATACTCCTCCTAGGGTTTCAACAAACAATAAACAACAACAAGCAAGAAATAACTAACAAATTCAAATTTTTCCTTACCAATTCCAAGAAAGAGAGAGATCAAACCCTAGTTCACCAAGCATTTACCATTCAAGAGAAAGTAAATAAGCATACAGGAGGTGCACACCACCCTAGCTCAAGAATTCACCAATATATATCACTAAAATTCATTTGAGAGAGAGAGA
>SNQJ01S0008225.1:75764-94381 GCA_010110895.2 Picea sitchensis
TATTAACAGTCCCTTTCCTATTTGCAAGTCTCTTCACCCCAAACTTTATGTCTTCTATAGAAAAAACATCATCTTTTGTAGAAACTTTTGGAATTTTGTCGAGGGTATTACAATATTCATAAATATTTTTGAGGTAGGAATGTCAAGGGAATCATAGCATTGTGAGGGGAATCATAGCATTTTCTTTGGTTTTACGAGTCAAAATTTACCTCCAAAATTTCTTTGGATCTATCTTAGAAAGGTGCAAAATATTCTCTTGCTTTCTATTTATGTAGTGCCTTTTTTTTTTTTTAATTAGGGATTTGTATCTATTAATCTAATCATATCCCAAAGACTCATTACATGCATCCCTAATGGTTTTTCTAGCAAGTTTACACTAGTTATCATACAAAGGGTTGGAAATTCTATTCTTCTTTTTACAACACTTCCATAGAGAATTTTTTTATGAAGGTAGAGAGGATTGTTGTAAAATTACTATAAGTGTCTTCAATATTTTTTTATATGATAGAAAATATAATTTGTTGTTTAAGTCCTTTAAAAATAGATTGGCTTTATTTTTGTCAAAAAGAAGATGCATTTGGTTACTAGAGTTGTCTTCAAGGGGTTTTTTGTGCATGATAAAGTTTAGAGTTCGGGTTAAAGGTCATTTAAAAGGTCAAAACTTACTATTTGGTTATAAACATGGATATTTAATATCACATAGTCCACAACACTACTACTCATCCCATGGATACAAGTCTATCTGGTTAGATTTGGGCCACTTCATTAGAGTATTGCAAATTATTAGATCTTGAGAACTCCAAACTCCAAAGCTTGATTAGCTTAAATTCTCAGTCATTTTTTTGGAATTTCTGTTGTATCATTTCCTTATGATTGTATATGTATATATAATTAAATTTGATTATATGTAGAAATATTTTTATTTCCATTTGAAAATTATACAACTAAATAAACCCTTTCAACTTAATGATTTTACACAAATGCCTCCAAACATATCAAAGAATATAAAAAGATACAACTTCCAACTTTTCAGCCTCAACCTCGAAGTGCTTATCAAATTCAACACACAATATAGATTGCAAGCTGAGGTGATATCGCTCTTAAACTAAATCTGAGGTTCTGGATGAATTTGTACTGATTACTTACGTGCATGCAGGTATGGCAACTTGTTTAGAACATGTCTATTGGGATATTCCACTATAATTTCGACAGATCTGCATGTCAACAACTTTATTCTGCACAATGATGGTCGGCTTTTCGTTCCTCAATATCCGACCTCCATCGCAAAGCTACTTGGAAAGTCGAGTATACTTGGAAATTCTCACAAGATAAGGCGAGCAACTCTCAATAGTTTCATCGGCATTTCTGTACTGAAACACAGGCTTCTGTCACAATTACAAAATATCATAACTACCCATCTCTCTGGGTGGAAAGGAAGAACTGTGAATGTCACACATGAGGTAATCGTCTGGTTTTTATTTGATCCTTAAATCAATATTTAACACTCTGAACATTATAAATCGCCTTACATTGGTTTTGGGTGCAGATGATATTTTCGCTTATGGCCAATCACCTGTTAAGTCTTCATGTGGGCACGGAGCTGGACAAGATGAAACAGGATTTTTTTGTTTTCAGCAAGGGATTTGTCAGCTTGTGTTTTAATTGGCCCGGCACATCTTTCTACAAAAGCTTGCAGGTAATAATAAACACACAACATTTGGTATTTGATAATATCTTGAAGGTCATTCAAGTCTTCTTGAGGGTAGATTGAGAATTTTCAACTCCTCTTTCTTAACTGAGTACAACAGACTTTTGATTTACCATCTAGGCTATTTTGTTCACTGTTTTAACTACACTAATCCATTTTAATTACATTAATCCATGAAAATAGAGTGTGCAGAAACTTAAAATGGAATAATGGCAGAAAAATAAAATAAATAACAAACATTGAATAACATTATTTTCTAGTAAAATTTTTGGGCAAAAAATTCCACATTCTAAAACGATACTCAATGTATTATTCTGCAATTAAATGACTAATGTACACAGTTTATATGCACCCAACAAGAGTGTTTGGAAGTATTGGAAGTAGCATAGGGATTCTAGAGATTTTTTTGTAACATAATAGTGACTTAAAACTTACACTTTGTTTTCCTCCAACCCTAGCATTGAATAAATAGACATAACTAAACCATAAATCATTTATGGTTTCACATTTATACCCTACCACTTCTCTGCTCATTTATTCTCTTCTACTACTCAACATTTATTTTGTGTAGTTTCTTTGCATTTATTCTCTTCCATCACTCTACATGTATTCTCTACTATAGCTTTGCATTTATTTCATGTTTCACTACAACACTACAAGGTGTATGCCACATAGGTCTCAACATTCTCCCACTTGTCATATACCTTACCGCATCAAACTATGAGCTAATTTTTATGGCCCATAAGGTCCATAGACTCACAATACCACTTGAATTTACTTGTTCCCTATGGTTTCATTAATGCATCTACAACATTCTGCAAAGTGTTAGCTTTCTCCAATATCACCTTTCCATCCTCTACCATGTTCCTAACAAAATGTTACTCGATATCTATATGCTTTATATTTGCATGAAAGATTGGATTATTAGCCAAACAAATGGAACTATTACTATCACAACGAATTGTAATATCTCTCTGAATTATCCCTACTTCTAAAGATAGTTCTATAAGAAAAATGGCTTCCTTATAGGCATGAGTAGCTGACATATACTCTATTTATGTAGAGGAAAAAGATACCACAACTTGTTACTTGCTCATCCAACTTACTACTCCACAAAACAATCGAAACTGATATCCACTCATAGCTCCCTTTCTATCTACATATCTTGATCAATAAAAAGTCACATAACCCTATATATCCATTAAGTGTGTCTCCCTTAAAACACCACTATGACAGCGTATGGAATATTGAGAAGTACCTCACAAAAATCTCAAGATCTTCTTCATTGTAGCCCAATTTTCACTTCTAGAATTAACCATGAATCAGCTCAAGACTCTCACTACTTGGGTAATGTCTGGTCTAGTACAAACCATAACATACGTCAAACTACCCACTGCACTAACATAAAGAAGATAAGCCATATCCTCCATCTCTGCAAGTGTTGTAGGAAGCTACTCAACTGAAATATTAATTCCCAAAAAAATCAAAACTCTCAATTCTTTGTAATCTACCATGCGAAAAAGCTATAGCACAAATTTTACATGCTTATTTTGACTCACCCAAAACAAATTATTTACTATATCTCTCTTGAGACTTGAGATATATTTTTCAACCCCTAAGTCCTTCATATTAACTTGTTTTGAAAGCTAAGACTTCAAATCACAAATCACATCCTCAATGTTACAAAAAATAAGATATCATCTACATATAGAGTGATAACAGGGAAATGGCCACCATCTTGGTTATAATACACATAGTGATTTGATTTGGATCTCATAAATCTCAATCCCAACACAAACAAATCAAACACATTATGAGAAATTGTTTGAGACCATATAAGGGATTTTTTAACCTGTAAACCAACGACTCTTTAACTTTTTCAACATAGTTCTCTCGATGCGTCATAAAGATCTCTTCCTTTAAGTTACCATGTAAAAATGTTGTTTTCACATCCACATATTATATCTTTAGATCAAGGATACCACTACAAATAATAGGAACCTAATAGATGTTAACTTAAAAACTATGGAAAAGATCTCACCAAATTCTGTCCCCTCAACTTGGAAATATCCTTTTACAATCAATGTTTCCTTATGATTTTCAGGATTTCTATCTAAACCGATATTATTTTGAACACCCTTTTACATCTAATGGATTTTTGTTAAACAAACAACAATACCAAATCCCATGTATCATTCTTTATAAGTGAAGTCATTATCTCATCCATGGCCAATCTCTAGGACTCTTTCTCTTTCATCTTCATTGCCTCTTTTATATTTCTAGGCCCATCGATGTTAAAAAATAAATATAATGTACATACAAAATCAGAGGAATTTAATTATACCTTTCTAATTTTATTCTTTGTTGAGTGAACCTCCTCAAATATTGAGGTAAAGTTTCTTCACACTCTTTTGAACTCTCTAAACCTTCCTCCTCATCAGGTCCATCATGAACTTCCTGTTCATTTTCTAGTTCAATTTTCTCAATCTTTGATGATAAATGAAGTAGTGTCTTCTTCTTATCCACTTCTAGCTACAACACATGATCCAAAATATTGTACATTTCACATCAATGTCATATCTGATGAAGATACATTTCAGAGCCTTGTTATCCAAATTCAATCACTTCTCCTTGGGCACAAGAGCATATGATTCACAACGAAAAGCGTTAAGATGAAGAAGTGAGGGCTTCTTTCCCATCCAAAACTCTATAGGGGTATTTTACATAAGCGATGAATCATGTAACATGCAATAGCAATTTCTTCTACCCAAAAATTCTTCTCTAATTCAACTCCTCTAATCATACATGTAGCTCTCTCCATCAATGTTTTATTCATTTGTTATGCAAATACATTCTGTTGAGGGGTATATGGAGTTGTATTAAGTATTTCAATGTCATTCTCCTTATAAAACTTATCAAAATATATAGAACGAAACTCACTTTTGTTATCAATCCTCAACATATTAATCTTCCTACCAATATGATTTTCCAAGAGATATTTAAGCTCTTTAAACCAACTAAAAACCTCATATTTAGTTCTAAGAAAAATATACCCATGTCCTTTTAGAACAATTATTGATGAATGAAACTTAATACAAAGCCTTACAAATTGAAGCAACTTTAACTAGAACAAATACATCAGAATGAATTAATTCCAACAACCCATAAGATTTGTGAGAATTGGAATAAAATAGATCATCATTTTGTCTTCCATATATGGAATAAAAAAAATTGAATTCAAGAGCGTGATTGATCATTCCATCAACAAGAAAAAAAATTCAAGGATCTTAGGCCCTTCTAACCTATATGGCCCAATATTTGGTTCCATAGCATTGTCGTCTCTATGGGTAACTTGATTTTTGAAGAAAGCACTTGTTTAGGAGGTTCTAATTGTGAAAGTGTAGATCCTATAGATCTCTTTCCAACAAAAATCAAATAAATATTACACTCAATAGTGCATGCATCAAGATGGGACAATGTTCCCACATGACCAACCTTATCCAGTACCATAGCTTCTTGAACCATATTACACTTTATGTAAGAGAAAATAACCTACACACTTGCATCAATAAGTGTTCTTATTGATGCTAGGTGTCATGTTAGCCCGAGAATGTCTAAAAATATATTGATCCCCTTTACTCTACCATCAAAGAATCTGATCAAGACTCTACCATGGCCAAATATGTTGAGAGGAGAGTCATCACCAAGTTATACTATCCCATCATTATATTTCTCATACATTGAAAACTAATGTCAATGGGAAGTCATATAGAAGAAATATCTATAGTTTATCAACGATATGCTTTGACCTACATGAGTTACCAAAGCTACAACAAAGGTATATCCACCATTATTGTAAGAAGTGTTTTCACACTCATTATTAAAATAATTATTTTCCTTCTTATTATTCTCCATCTCTTCCTTGTGGTTCTTTTTAAAATTCATGACTTTGCTGCAATTCCAACATTTCTCCTTGGACTTTCCAAGAGACTTATATCTCCCATGGAATTTTTATCTTCACTTTTCTATATTCTTTCCTTTCTTCTTTGATGTTCCACAAACAACCAAGGCCTCATTGGTGGTCTCAAAATATTTTCACCTCACCTCCTCTGAGAATATAATAGCCACAACCTCATCAAGAACCAATGTATTTATAGTGGTGGACATTACCAAGTTGTCCCATGATTCTAAAAAATAACACAATAGGTTCATACAATGATCCTCTTCATCCATATTCAGTCCAATTAAGATAAACTGGGTCACAATAGTATTAAATGTAGTTAATCATTCTGCTACAAAATCACCATCACCGATTCTCAAGGAAACCAACCTTTTCCACATAAATTTTTTATTAACCAAGGATTTAGCTTGATACAAATCCCCCAACTTCTTACAAAGAGTTGTTACACTTTTTTCTTCAAAAGCGTTCAATAATATTGAATCGACCAAATAGATCATGATAAGGCTTCTCTCCTTTCTCTCCAATACAACCTATTCTTCATCTTTTATACAAGTGGGTTCAGTTCCAAATATTACAATCCATAGATCTCAATCCATAAAAATATCCTTCATTCTGAGCAGCTTAAAGTTAATTCCATTAAACTTTTTCATTTATAATCTATATGTGCTCATTGCTTGCATACAAGAAGATTTATTTTTGCACAATCTCTCACTGAAACCAATATTACATTCAAAAACCCTGTCCCTCACCTTGGATCCAAGGTTATTAGGCTCTGATACAAAATAAAAGGAATAAGAGGTGTGTTGGAAAAATTTTCAACGATTGCATGCATCCTTATTAATACTGGGGATTTTGTACCTAGGGTTCATCCAAATTTTACCAACAAATGCCCCAGGGCATCAACATATCAATCCTCGGCCAAGGTCGAGGAAGGTCTCACCTGAGATGATGAGAGGATCATAGAGAGCATAAGGTCTTGTGACATGGATGAAGGCTAAACACACAAAGATCCATCTGGGCTGACATTTATGAAACTCATATTTGACAACTTTATAAGGACTAAGAAGTAAAAATATACACACACATATCCCAATCACATATGGAAGACATGCAATAGATCATAAATGCAGTAGCTTTATTATTCCTTTAATTCCATAGTACCTTATATACATTAAAAATACAATATATGATGGAAACAAAGTTTCATATCCTCTTTAATACCAATCCCTAGAAATACAATATACTACGCAATGTGCATACTCTCAAGATCTCATACATATGAAAACCTCATATTTATATTCAGAGACATTACAATCATACAATAGGCTCAGAGTGAAGAGAAAAATTCAATGCATCTCATCTAAAGGTATATCTCTAAAACTATGCATTATCCAACTCTCTCTGTTGTCGCTACTTCCTATAAGGAAATTCAATTGCTTGAATTTCTATTCATTAAATTATCGAACAATAGCTCGTAAGATGACGATGATCCGAATTATTTTCGGCACGAAATGAGAGCGGAGATATAATAAATAAATGCACAGAGATATCGTGGATATATAATAATATAACAACAATGTATCAAATATGTAACCATACACACAAAGATACAATAATACATGATTTCTATTAATGAAAGAAATGTACAGAGACTGTAAAAATACAGAGTGAAAGTCTCGCTAGAATGGTGGCAACTTATCTCTGAGAAGATATGTGACAGATACTCACATTTGCAAGAAGATGATTTTACAATGAGGCTCCAAAGGAATTTTTATCATAAATAAAATCCAAAACCCTAACCCCAGAAGATGAAAAGCCAATAGTTTTGTGGACCTCGTTTTGGCTAGTTTTGTGTATCAACTTCCTAGGGGCACAACTTTGGCATACAATCTCCGTTTGGGGTGCACGATATATCGTTGGAAAGGTATCGTCGAGGAGATTCATTCAGGGGGATCAATTAGATCCTTCAACTGTCATTGAAAAGTGTGATCCCAAAAAACCTTCATTTAGGCCCTCAAAATGGCCATGTAAGTTAAAAACTGCTAAAAATAGTAAATTGCCAAAATTGTCAGAAAATTATTTTGAGCCAGTTGGAAAAGGTGGGTGGCCACTGATATCCAACTGGATCAGACAAGGTGTATAAAAAATATATGAATATCTAAGTTTGATTGGTTTCTATGTTGGATTACTAAGAGGGGGGGGTGAATCAATAATAAATATTTTTAATCCTCTTTAGCCACAATATATAAGTGTTGTTTGTATTTATGATCAATTTACCAATATCATTCAATAATGTGTAGAATAAATAAACCATATATAATGAACAATCCACACATACATAGTACACCAATATTTTACGTGGAAACCCAAAGCGGGAGAAAAACACATAATTTTTTTTCTTATATGTATTTAAGAATTACATTCATTGGAAGCACCAACTTCCTTTGTTTTCCAGTTGCAAATGGAAGGAGGCTCCTACCTCCTATTTTCAAGCTACAACGTGAGGGAATCTCCAACTCCCTAGTTCTCTGGCTACAACCAGAAGGAGGATATAATCCCTAGTTCTCCAGCTACAAACAAAAGGTGGCTCTAACCACATATCCTTGCCCCATCCTACCACCCTAAAGTTAAATTCCAAATAGTTGATGAAGCCATTGCCACACTATCACTGTGAGATATACTAATGTAAACTTGTACCAATCTGTGTCAACAACTTGTAACCAACCTATACCAATATCCCGAGATCAACCTATACATGTAACCTTCTTGTAGCAACATAAACCAATAGGTACGCGACCTATCTATTCTACACCTCGTGTATGTACATGCCCTGTATATATTGCATCTTGTGTATGTACGCAGCCTATCTATACTGTAGCCTACATACGCCTTTTGAAACTAGGTTTTTCACCTTCCTGAAAAACTATGACCCTTTGCAACCTCTATCACATCAACCTACAACCTGACATTGTGTCCAAACTGTAGTTTTTCCCTATGTATCCATCCTCATACATATCCTTTAACCAAATGCATATATGTCTCTCTGTTCATGTGCCATACATTTGTATACAATCATGAACAAGTATGATAACCTTCACATGGACTAGACATCAAACCCTTACTGTTATTCAGCCTAAAACATATTCCAATAACTTCAGAAATACAACATAATAAAAAAACCTCAACCATGTATCACAAAAACCGTCAACCATATACCAAGAAATACAAGATATGCCTCACCACTCAAGCTAACAAGATGTGTCAATGATAGATATTAGAAATACCAGCGTTGTATTTCTGTATATCTGGCTTATACAGTAAGTGCCATACAACCAATAGCCTCTCTAGCTAAAATCCTCAAACCTTGATGACCATATCTCATGTAGACAACAATATCCAACTACACATAAAAATATGACATACCTTTTGAATCTGTAGATAGATCTATTGTACCTGATCACTATATACCTTTCTGGGAGCTTGCTTTCAGAATCTGAGAATCTGGTACCTTCAACGACTCAATATTTCATGGATTTTCCCAAATGTACACGCCCTTTTATACTATCATCCCATGTATGTATGCACCCTTCTCCACTAAAGCCTGTGTACACCTCAAAAGCTAGGGGTTTTTCAGTATTTATGCAATTATGAAACTTTTGTTGTCAACCCCTCATGCTACCTCAGAATTTCGTAACTTTAGATGTGTCAATGAGTACCTACAATAAACCTTACACAATAATATATATTTAATGTTCTCAATAGGTGCTAATAAGACACCCTCTCTCTCTTATTTATACTCTCCAAGTAACTTCCTCAAGGGGTTATCTTCTAACTTACTTTACCCAACTTCCTTCTTTTAGGTCTAACCCACTTCTAACCACTTGTCCACTTACAACCACTTTATCCACAAATATTAAGTTATCCACTTCTAGTTGCAGATAATTTATTTTAATTGTTTTCTTAATGAAACCACGTAACCTATGATTAACTCCTAGTTTAACCCATTTGACTAGTCAACTTCTTCTAGGAATTTCTAGATTAATTTTACTTCTTTGACCTTCTAGGGGCTTCTAGAAAAATCATGAGGGTTCTCCAACTTCTCAAGGCCATAAATCTCTAACTGTGAGGAGTTATATGATGTTCCACATATCATTAGAAATGACACAACATGTATTATCCATATAGAATGGTCTTACCTGCACATTCACTGATATTCATACCATTATACCTCAAACATTATTGAGTCCCTTAACCATACTATTGGGTCTATAAGAATTTACTACCAGACTTGCTTCAAGGGTTGACATCAATGAAAACCAACCCAATTAATCAATAATATTCCCATTTGGCATTTATGGAAACACTCTGATGCAACACTGAATTCATATCACTTGTTGGCACAGGGGCAGACTCAGGGTTCAATTCTACAAAAGCACACCAACAAACCCTAACTACCGACCCTTTCGAAAACACCTGCAAAGTAGATGAAGTATCACCCGAGATAGAGGCAGGGGTGGTTGCAGGACTCAGATGTCTGCAACCTTAGCTGGGGCATAGATCTGTGATTCTAACACTCAATAGAGAACTCAATAGTTAACATTCATCAATATTCAATCTCCATTAGAATGCAGTTAAACCCTAATTATAGAGGATCACAGTATTCATTCAGATATAGCATCTAGCAACACTTAGCATGACAGAACGGATCATATCTAGCAGATTCAAGTACTAAGCACATGTATTTAAGTCAGATCTATCATCCATCCATTAAGCGCTAAGCATCAACAAATCATTCATCTATATTAAAGCACTAAGCATATTAACATATAAACACATCAATGCATCACACAAAGCAAAGAAACCCAGCATATACGCGGTTCACCCCCACCCTGGGGCTACATCCACCAACTCTTCTTTTCTTTATTAGCTTCTTCAATCAGTTACATGCACAGAGCCTAGAAAACCCTACTCCGCAGAGGACAAGAGATCTACGCAGCTCGCTAGATCCTCCTTCCCCGAGTAGATCTAAGCACATAGACTTTCTCAGTTTCCTGCAATGACTTGCACTTAGCTCTGCAAGTCTCACACAGTATGCACAAAGCGCTTACAATTCTTGATCACACAGATCCAAGTCTAGCACTTAGCCATTCATATCTCTATATATATGCTCACTACACTGCCTTAGCATTTATTTATACATACAAAATAGCCCTAAGCATGGATAAACCCATGGGCCGAAATTCCCATACCCATTACATAATCCCAAATCCCAAGAAGGGCCCTAAAATGGGTCGATATCCCACGATCTCTACTTCGTCCTACGCTCTGCCTTAGACAGCTTGTTGAAGTCCCAAAATAGGTCAAACATGACCAAGAATCCTCAAAACTTGGTCAAGGGCCAACATGCCCCCAACACTCACCTGTGACTCATCCTGAGTCACTCTGATCTGACTAGTTCTTCTTCAAAAGCCTCGATCTTGGCTTGAGCTGCTTCGACTTGTTGTTGTGCCACGACATCTTGTTCAATGAACTCTTGTATGACTTCTTCATTGATAGGTCCCTCTAGGCGTTTTTCAGCTGCAGTGATGACTTGCTCCAGTTCTACTCCTCAACCTTTGATCTCTATGAACAGTTGGTAAGACTTATCCTATACAGGTTGGAGTCTCTGAGTTACTTCCATAACTTTGCTTTGAATAGTGTGGACCTACTGTTGGGAAGTGCACTGCTCCTGAGATTGCTTCATTCTTTCCATAAATGACAGGGGCTTCAACTGCACATGTATTATTTCTGCTTGATACTTCACCTCTTGGAGCTGCAACTCCAGTGCCTTTAGTTATGGGTTCTCAGTGAGTTTCTCGTAGGTTTGGGCACTGCAATTAGTGAGCTTCTAACATTCCATGGTAAGGGCCTTTATTCTCTCAACTGTGCTTCGAGCAATTGCTTCTCTTTGGTCCCTCACATCCTACGGGGTGTTGGGCACTTTGTGGAACTCTAAGTCTGTTATTTGTTGTTGTAGCTGTTGGATAGATTCTGCAAGCTTCTCTACTTGATGCGTAACTCAGTCTTCTACTTGTAGCTCTAAGCTTGTCATAGAGTGGAGTGCTCTATTGACTGCTTCCTTCACTTCGAATTACTCTACGAACAACTGTTCTCTTTCTTGTTGCATTTGTACTTTCTCTTATTCAAACTTTACCTGGAGAGCAACCTTCTCCTACTCTATAACTCTTCTTTGTTCTACGAGTATGCCTTGCACTTGCTTCAAGGCCTGGGTGGCTTGTTCTCTTTATTATTGAGCGCGACGAAGGAGAGATTTGATCGCATCAGCTAGTCAGTGGAGTTGGGCTAGCTCATCTCCCAACTTTTGTTTTCCTGATAGCAGCGACGCAGTGGAGACTGTGCGGTTGGATTGAAGGGCCTAATGTACCCCTCAGAGTTCGACCTCAATTCTATCGTACATTTCCTACTACTTAGCTTCTTGCTTCTCCATGATTTCCAGTGAAGCGTCATTGAGAGCTGCTATGATGAAGTCAAAATAATCGGCAGTAAGCACAATATTCATCTTGGTCATGGTGGCTTTCAATTTCTTCTGGGAAGAAGGTTTCAGGGGAGAAACCTTCCTCTTCTTAAGGGGATCAACCTCGTCTCTGGGAGGTGTTACTTTGCCTGGCTTCTGTTCAACTCCTTTTCCATTTAGTTCTTCTACTTCATCATCACCCCCTCGGTCAGGTGATACTAAAGCAGTCTTTCCTGAGGCACTGCATAATTCTAGGACCTCTTTGGTCTTCTTTGTTCTATTGGGCTCAGGTGTATCATGTTCTTTACACGTGGTCTTTGTGCTGTCAGGTTTAGACATATATACAGGTTCTATGGGAAGAAGGAGGTTTGCGGACCAGTCCTTAGTGATCTCCTCTAGGTCTTCTTCCATGAGCTTGTAGTACGACTAAAGCTACTCCTAATGTTCACCAACTCACGCTGTAATGTAGATGAAGTGTTGATCTGCGTAGAACTTCATCAGGGGTCGTAACCTCTATAGGGTGTTTGGGGTCATGCAGATTTCAGCTTCGATGGCTCTCTTTAGCTAAAGGTAATATGTATGAAAAACAACGTTTGATCTCCACTGTTTGTTCATATCACTCAAGTACCAAAGGGTAGTGAACTTCGTGGAAATCAGTTTGAACGGTTCAATATCCGAGAAGGTCGCACCTTATGGCATATCCCAGGAAATAAAAAATATGAGGATCAGGAGCCAACTAAAGCTAAACTCGTAGCCATGATCCTGTGCTTCACGACATTCTAGCTCCAGCTCATTAACTAGGTACTTTGCCCAGTTCATCTGCAGGCCTTCCACGCACTTCCCTACAAGGTCAATGGCAAAGCCTATGACTTGTGTAGGTATATTCTTCCTTACTAACTTTTTGTTTATTAGCTAGCAATCTAGGTGCACTGCGCCATTCTGGATGGAGGCTACCTTGTAGCTTCATGTCCCCTTTTCAACATCGCCATATGTATCCTTGATATTCTATGCTAGCGCACGATCTGTGGCTTTTCCTGGATAGAATTCTAGTGGGTTGGGTCCTTGCATACTTAATCTCGTGATCCTATGGATCAATGTCGGATCGAATGTAATACGACAGTCTAGACATAAGTAACCACCATGGTAACATGAAAGCAATAGCTTGACATAGGAGTTCACTTCTTGGTTCCTTTCGAATTGTGGGATCTTCATGAAATTTAACAGAGTGGACTGTGCGAGGTTCATTGTCCATGGTTGGGGGATTGTCTTTGAGTTCTTCCCCTTGATCCTGGTCAGGTATTTGTATGGAGTGAGCATGCTATAGTTCTTGCGATCTCTGAGGTTGAAGTCACTAAAATTCAATGTTGTGATCTTGTCTTGTTGCACGTGAATTGCGTGTATCCCATTCGGGAGGTACGCAATAATCATGGAGTACTTGAAATATCTTGGCATGCTATCTCGACTCACCACACTGGCTAGAGGTGGGATGTAATCGGGCAATATAGACGGTATTAGCTTTGCATTGGCTAGGTCATCTTTGTGTTTGGTTCTCTTTTTTTCTGATGGTCGGGATGATCTGGCTCCGTGAGAAATTGACGAAGAGGCTTGCACTACCCTCATCAATGACGATTGAATACTTGCAGACATTTCTCTTTCAAACATTACTCTTTTAGTCATTAGGTCAATGAGAAATTCTTCGACAATTTTCTCTGCAGCGCTAAGCTCGTCCGACATGCACGCTTGTGGTTGAATATCTCAGGTTTGAAGGGTAACTACTCAATGAAATGGGATATATGGTGATAGTGTGATGATCACTTGTGTGAAATCAACTAGTCTATGGGCTCAGATTCACGGTTAGCAAAATTGTTCTCGTTGCGTGGTGCGACGGGATAAATAGATAACTTGGAAATGAATCTCTTGCAACAGGTGAGCATCCTTCATTAACTCGGTTCTTCCCATTATGGCGTGGTCCCAATGGTATGGTGGTGAAATTTCTGATCATAAATGCCTTTCTACCCATTCGGGCCGTCAGTATAACGGTTATATTGTCCCCAACGACTATATTTATTCACCATGGCGAAGTGCGATGTGACACAATTATGATATCCTGGTGAAGTTCCAATTTTGCAAATTTTCCTTTTGCAAAGTTCCCTCTGGAACCTTCTGTAACTTTTCAATATTATCTCTCTTATTACTTATTTTTCTAGCCTTCTTTCCAGTGAGCTTCGTCTCGGTATTCCTTTTTCCATTCTGATTCCTATCTTCTTTTGGCAGAGTAACTTCACGCTGGTGAAATTCTTTTAGGGGTAATACTTAATCTGTATCTGGAATAGGGGGAATAGGTACTTCAATCTTCTATAGGTCTTCTAGTGTTCTTCCTACTTCGACATCCAAGCCTCTGGTTTTAAATAACTTTTCTCGGTTCTCCTGTTCTTCAATCAAGTGTGTGATCCTCCTAGTCATGAAATCGTTTAACTCTTGCTTCTTCTACTCTAAGATTTCTTCTTATTTTCTTCTATCTTGATCTCCTTCAATCCAAGGTTTTCCTAGTAACATAGCAAATGGATCATTGTTTTCAATAAATTTGACAACTTCAAATTCTTCCTCTGTTGAGGTTCCATTGGCATTCATAGATGTCTAAGTAAGTCTTCCACATAGGGTTATCACCTTTCCTTTGAATAATACTATTCCTCCCAATGAAGGAATCATAGCAGGATTTCCTGGACCCCTGGATTCCATGTAAGTTTCAAACCTGTGAAGTAAAGCAATGCATATATATTCTTAAGCAAAACATAATTTAATCAATGGCTCATACATAGAGTACATAGAGAATTTATACCGAAAATCCTCAATTGGGAAAACCTTTCTTATATTCATTATATCAAATTTCACCATTTACTAGACAATATATATACAATGTGTTTATCTTTTCCGTAGATACCAAAACCCTAATCCCTTAATCCGAGATTAATTTACAAAACTGCTAAAAATAGCAAAAACTGGCCAAAAAAAAAAAATCGGGGCACTGCCCCGAACGCTGTGCATAACCAGGCGGGGCATAATTGCCCCCCCTTGGGACCCCCCTAGGAAAGTGCCCGAAACACATGGCACAGATAGGGCACTAGTACGAGGGATTGTCAAACATAGTTTTCCTATTTGACGTGCCCACACACACACATGCAAAGAATATAACACATACCCAACACTTTCTATCATGATATTCACATGTGTTTCCTCATCTAGAACATAGTCAATGTCGAAGTCTCCTATTCTTACTTCAATGAACTCTTTTTCTTTGAAGATCTATGATAAGCTAATATGTCGGTGGTCATTCAGGGTTTCTTTCATCTGTAGAAATATTTTTTATGATTCTTTTTGGGGTTCTACCATAATCTCACTTGCTTGATCTTTCTCGTGGTCTTCTTGTCTCATATTCATCCTTTCAACCTTATCAATAATTCTAGGGCAATCCAAAACTTCATGGTCCATAACTTTGCAACAGAGGCAACTAGGTCTTCTACCAGGGCATTCTTTAGCTAGATGTCCCAGTTTTCTACAACTGTAACAAAGGGTTAATCCTCTCTTTCTCTTAAATGATCCCCATCCTTTCCTGTACTGCACACTAGGATCATGGTAGCTAACCTGGAAAAAATTATTTGTAGGATCCTTCATCCACTTGTTAGTCCAAACATTCTCTCTATGCATAGGTATAACATATCTTTCACTATTCTTATCAGATCTACTCATACAAAATCTTCTTTCATCTATCAGTGCAATAGTTTTCAAGATAGGACAAATATTATCAAACATACCTAGATCCATACTTTAGAAACAAAAAATTCCACTAATCTTATCTTCAGCAGAGCACAAAGCTTCCAGATCTAAAACGTTTTATTATTCTTACCTCTATCAGAGCACAGAGCTTGCAAATTGTACCTCTTTTCTTCATATCGGGCTTCTTTTCTTAGCACAGAGATTCACATATTGAGTAGAATATTGCACACTAGAGTGACAGATCTACGCATAGAGATTTCATAGTTTCAAGTCAGATATTCACACAAAGCTTATTTTTCCTTAGTTCCCAGCAATCACAGTTTTAGGTCTCGGCAACAGAACCATTTGTTGGCACAGGGGTAGACCCAGTGTTCAACGTGACAACAACACACCAACAAACCCTACCTATTGGCCCTTTCGGTAACACCTGCGAGGTAGATGAAGTCTCACTTGAGGTAGAGGCAGGGGTGGTTATAGGACTCAGATGTCTGCAACCTTAGTTGGGACATAGATCTATGATTATAACACTCAACAGAGCACTCAATAGTTAACATTCATCAATATTCAATCTCAGTTACAGTGCAGTTAAACCCTAATTACTGAGGGTCGCAGTAGTCATTCAGATCTAGCATCTAGCAGCACTTAGCATGACGAAACAAATCAGATTTAGAAGATTCAAGCACTAAGCACATGTATATAAGTCAGATCTAACATCCATCCATTAAGCACTAAGAATCAACAAATCATTCATCTATATTAAATCACTAAGCATATTAACATATAAACACATCAACACATCTCACAAAGCAGAGCAATATAGCATATACGTGGTTCACCCCCACCTTAGGGCTACATCCACCAACTCTTCTCTTCTTTATTAGCTTCTTCAATCAGTTACATGCACAGAGCCTCGAAAACCCTACTCCGTAGAGGACATGATATTTTCACAGCTTGCTAGATCCTCCTTCCCCTAGTAGATCTAAGAACACAACCTTCCTCAGTTTCCTTCAATGACTTGTACTTAGCTTTGCAAGTGTCACAGAGTATGCACAAATTGCTTACAACTCTTGATCACACAGATCCAAGTCTAGCACTTAACCATTCATATCTCTATATCTATGCTCACTACATCACCTTAGTATTTATTTATACATACAAAATAGGCCTAAGCATGGGTAAACCCATGGGCCGACATTCCCATACCTATTACATAATCCCAAATCCCAAAAAGGGCCCTAAAAGGGGTCGAGATCCCATGATCTCTACTTCATCCTGTGCTCTGCCTTCGATAGCCTGTCGAAGTCCCAAAATAGGTTAAACATGACCAAGAATCCTCAAAACTTGGTCAAGGGACAACATCGTTGATGCTCCCCCTATGACCATCGTTCCCCCTAGAATCATGCCTCGGTGCTCTCTCCAAATATATAACTCTCTCTCCATGCATCTAAAGAATTTCTCCCCAATTGACATCAATGGAAAAGGTAACTTCCCGTCAGGGCTTCTCCCCTTGACTGATCTCTCCCTGAGACTGCACTAAACTGAACTCTCCCAAACTAACCTGTCCTTTTGATGTAGAGGTTGTTTTCTACATTTCCCTTTATGAATCCTTGTTGTTGTATGTATATGTCTACTCTAGAATACCATTCTCCGGGAGCCTGTTTGAGACCATACAAGGCCCTCTTCAACCTACAAACATAACTTTCATTCTCTCACAACTGAAATCATTATGGTTTCTCAATGTAGACCTCTTATTTTATTTCTCCATTCAGGAAGGATGATTTCACGTCCATATGATACACTTTAATATTTTTGGAGAATGCACAAGCTAGAATCAATCTTATTGCATCCATTCTAGAAAATGGGGCAAGTGTCTCCTCAAAATCAATACCTTCAACTTGAGAATATTCTTTACATACTAATATTTATTTGTTTCTGGTAACCTATCCATCTTCGTTCAATTTGTTTCTGAAGGCCCACTTTGCACCAATCTAATTCTTCATCCATTGCTTTAATCTATAATTCATCCTTGCTCACTTCTTCAAAACTACTTGGTTCAATTGTAGATAATAATGCAAGCTATTATTGTTTTGGTGAGCGAATTATTATTATGGTTCCAATTCCTACATTCTTATTCCCAGTAATCTAACCTGCTAGATGATTCTTTCGTACTCTTCTGTTAGGTGTCTTTGGAGGTTCCTAAAGATATTGTTGTTTTGATTCTAATTGTCCTTCTTCGTCTTCCTCTTCTTCTTCCTCTTGTTTTACTTCTTCTTCATAAACGTGTTCCAATAATTATTTATTTTCTTGCATTATTTTGCGTCCACCTTCATCATCAATGGTCACATTGATACTTTCCACTAATTTGTTGAGTCTTAGATTGAAACACTTGCATGCTTTTCTTGAACTTGAGTATCCAACTAGTATTCCTTTATCAACTCAAGAATCAAACTTTCCCATTCTGTTGTCTTCTCTTTTGATGTAGCATTTGATTCCAAAAACTCTAAAATTCTTCACATTGGCTAGTCTTCCTTTCCATAACTCATAAGGAGTTTTATCATTGTTTTTTATGAGAATTACTCTATTTTGAATATGGAATTTTGTATTCAGTGTTTGTGCCCAAAAGGCATCTGTTAACTTGGAATCCATCAACATTATTCTGG
>SNQJ01S0008226.1:27529-48079 GCA_010110895.2 Picea sitchensis
CTTGTATGTTGCCAAAATGTTTCACACAAATTTGCACTCAAATATATGAGAATAAGTGGATTTTAAAAAACTCGAGGTTTGGGTTGACACCTTTGATTCACATATCTGGTGCATTCAAGTTTCCTTGGTGGTTGTAAGCCCAAACTCTGTATGTTGCAATACACAACAGAGCTCCTCGGACTTTAAACCTATGAACTCGAGTGAAGAAGGTAGGAACCATGGTGTCGGGAACCACAGTGGCTCAGTAAAAATATTGTCTCTTGAGGTTATGGCAACAAAACTGGTAGCTAATGAAGCATTGGAAGGCAAGGGCCAGCTTGAGGACCTTGTTGGTAGTCTATTCAATCTCAAAGGAAGCAAGGTGCAATTTTCATCTTACATGAGTTTGCCTTCTCAATACAACCCCCAAACCCACGGGACAAGATAAACGTGTGCCTCTATTTTGCTCTTCTCTCACAAGCTACATCTAGAGCCACGACCCCAAAACTAAACACACAAAATTCAATTGTATCCCTCCCAATGTGAAAGTACTCCAACGTAATATACCCAAGAGTACTTGCTATCACAATTGTGGTATAAGACTTCTTATAATGTTCAAGCAATCTAGCATGCCCAAAATAACCTAGACGAGTATTGTAATTAGAATCAAGCTTGGCATCACTAGCCTTCAGATCCTTATGAATCAAAGTTATCCATTAGAAGGGGAGCAATCCCTATGAATCAGATTTGTCCATAAGAAGGGGAGCCTTGCCAAGACCATAACTTCTCACTCATCTATTTGTTTTAGGTCTTCCTTAGCTCATTGGAAAGAAAATTAAAAGACCAAGTTCACTCCCTGAGATAGTACATATTTCAGGTGAAAAACACATGAGAAAGCCCCAAAAAACACATCAGGAATTCAGGACCCAAAAATTATCAAAATCAAGACCATTTCTGAGATGACCCAAGATGGCCACTTGAATCAATTGTCCCCCTTTAGGAAGCAATGGTCTCCATTGCGTCAAGTTTCTCCATTGAATGGGATAAAATCTGTTGAACCTGGTACCTGGTGAACCACTTTCCCTTGTAAAGAAGTTGCCCTGCATTAACTACTCGATAAAGCAATGTGTAACTACTCGATAGAGCAATGTGTTATGTTGGTGGGTGCCCTTTGTCTTGGTGTCCATGATCCAATCTATTATCATCAATTTGTACTTGTGCAAAGCCCTTCACAAGATACCAATCTTGCGTAACAATTGGAAGTAGTTATCACTGCCACCTAGACAAATATTTCCCTCATTTTACTGTTGGGTGAAGATCCAACACAAGGGAGGCTTCCCTTGTGACCTCAAGGGATCCGATAGCAAGCCAAGGGCAAGTCTATGGCCCCCTATCTTGGTCACTCAATGAGATAGGCTAGGTCTAGGAAAGCAGAAAGGATAGGATTAGTTATACAAGGTAATTGGTTGATGTGTGTGAAAGAAGAAGGATTCCAATGCATAAAACTGACAATTACCAAGTCAAATCAACTACTAATCACCTCTAGACACTAGCTATCAAGTAAAAATGATTGTTGTTGTAAAATTGTAGTAGTAAACAAGTGTATATCAGCAAAGTGTAATTTGCAACAACAACAAGAAATCAGCTCTCAAAATTAGCAAATAAATTTTTAAAATATAGCCCTTGATGAGTAGAATAATGTCCAAGCATCAAACAATGATTTCATCCTTCTTTAACCATGACATTAAGTAAGTTATCAACAATCAATCAAGCCCTAATGGCTGCAATTAATGATTACAACAACAATAAATAAATGATTTAATCATGCCAAGCATTGGGTTAGTAGTTAGACACCTAAACTATCAAGTTGCTTTGAGAGAGAGCTCATACTAAACTAAAGTTTATCATCACTTGTAAGAGAGAGTGCCGTTTCTCTCCTTGGGCAAAATGGAGTCAATGCAACAACTTGAAGATCAAGTTAGAAGACAAGGAAGATGTGAGGGAACAAAACCCTAGGACTATACCCTCATAGGCCTAGGACGTCTCCTTCTTTCCAAGTCACCTAGCTAGGATAAACAAGAGAACTATGATTTAAAGCCTAAGGGGATAGCCACTCCTAACCCCTAGAACTAAACCCTAGCCAAGGCAAACCTTAAGGGGATAGCCACTCCTAACCCTTAAGGAAAACCTTGAATGCTTCAACAAGTTAAGATAGATAAAAAAAGAGGAGGGGGATAACCAACCTTAATCCCTCCTAGAGTTTCTATCAAACAAGAACGTATCATACAAGGTAACAAGCAACAATTACCAATCTAAAAGAGCATCCACCATAGCATACTATGGAACATAGCATTAAACTTGAAAAGAAATCACTTACCAAGACAAGTCATTGCATATGAAGAAACCCTAGCTTGATTCATCCACCAACAAGAAGAAATATCCACACATTATCCTTCAAAGTTGTGCACAAGACATCCATAGTGAAAAGGAAGAGAGATAGAGCGAACTTTTTAAGAGAAGGGATCTCACAAATGTGTGAGTTGTGATGATGAGTTTACAAAATGAAGCGCTAGCCTTTATATATGAGGCTAACAAAGTGCTTTGTCCACAATACTGCCTAAAACAACAATGAATCCATGATACAAGTGGGATTGACCCCTCATGTAACCTCTAACAATAATAAATCATGCTAAAACATCATAATAAGCCCTCCAAAGCCATGCGTGTGGGTGACATCATGCTTCAATAAGGTGTAAGAGGCCTCCAAAGGCCACATCTCGTCATCAAGGTGCCAAGTATGGTGGAAGATGACCTCTCCTCATCAAAGGTCATGTCTCATCATCAAAACCCCAACTCATCAAAGTGGTGCCCCGATGGCAAGCAAGCCCCAATCCATGACGTCATCATCCATATGCTCAACGTCCAAGGTGAAAAGGCCAGCATCCAAGGTGGAATGAAGGTGCATCTCATCTCTACATGGTGTCCAATCATGTGATAGTGCAATGTCCTCCATCCAATGCCTAATAACCACTGGGGTACAATGCCCAAGGTGTGGGCTTCTTGCCCATCTGTGTGCCATCATGACTATCTACAAAGAAAAAGCTCATATGTCCATCGTCTGAGGTCTAGGAGGTGTGAGAGCCTTTATTGGACAAAGCCAAGCCATCAAGTGGCCCAACGCTCTGCATCACACATGTTATGTCCTACATAAAGTGCACAATGTCCTGGGTGAAATCACAAGGACATCCTCCAAAGACCGTGTAAGGTGCACCCAAGTCAATCAAAACCATGTAATCAAGTAAAACCAATAATCACAAGGGGCAATAGTCCCTAGAATCAAGTAAAGTAAGCCATTTATTAACACAAAAACGAGATGAACAACTCTCATTGGGTATCCCCTTCAAACTTCACACAAGTTCAACACTTTATGCAATTTCGCAAGTTCAAGTATGGGATGACCATCAAAAGAACCTATTAGATGTCTAGTAGACAAGTAGAGAGATGTTTCCCAGAAGAACCCATCAAGGATATGTAATGAATGTGAGGTGGTCATGGGCTTTACTTTTGGGCATGGGGTCATTAACATGCACGACAATGTATGAGCTCACCTCCATGAGTGCCTTTGTAGAGGGTGCGCTTCGCGATGTTACCCTTTCCTCAACGTTTTTTGCATTCCAAACCCCTTATTCAACTTTTCTTTATTTTATTTGATTCGCAAGTCCCATTAAAAAGGTTTCAAGCATAACACTTCCTTTGCTTTTTATTCAAGATATATTCAAGTTCTCTTTGATTGATGAATGTGTTTATTCGCATTAGGACAAGGGGTGATCGCCATTAATGAGGGGGTAGAGATCAATTATGGACCATGGCTTTTAAATGTCCTCATTATCCCATTTCTTTATTTATTTTGGCCAGTTGCAATCTACCTATGGGCCTTTAGCCCCTTCTTCTCATAAGAGAATCACATACATGACTTTTTGGTGTACATGTAACCACATTACCCAAAAGGTGGGAGAATGGAAGGATCAAGGATGAAAAAGTGGTAAGTATGATCAGGAATGGTACACTACCCCTTTCAAGGAACCACCAATAGTACCCCTTTACCTAGGAGCGACATCACGGGGCTAGGATGCCTAGGATGGCTACCAAGGTCAAACAAGGCAAAAAGCATAACTTATGAGCTCGTGATTCATTATCCAACTTCAACCTATGATCATTACTCAAATGCCCAATGTATTAAATATGACACTTTATATGAAACAAGGACTAATGTACCTCATAATGTGTCGGAACACCATCTCCCAATGAGCCTTGTTGATTGAGTGTGATGAGCCATGTTGAATAAGAAGAGTGTTGAAATTAATGCAGTTGGAAGAGCCATTCTTCGGAGGATGGAAAAGACCCTAGCTGTGGACTAGGGCCCCCATCACACTCATGGAGTTTCTTATTATGAGACCAAGCAGTGAGAGCCATGGCAAAAGACCCTAGTGAGGGCCCCTAGTATATGACTGGGTTCTTGGTCTTGGACCAAGCAATAAGACCCTAGATGTGTCTAGGGCCCCTAGATGTGGTCCAGGGAGACCCTATATGTATTCTAGAGCCCCTAGAAGTGGGTCCAGTGAACTCTTTGCCTCTAAGGCTTGGATTGATCATTGGATATGTTCCTTTGTGGTTGATATAAGTCCCAGATGTGTCTAGGCCCTGGTCAGGTTCCATGGAATCCCTTTAACAATGCTTGGATTGATCCTGGATGTGTTCCTGTGGCTGGTATAAGTCCCTAGATGTGCCCAGCCCCTAGATGTGTTCCAAGGCCCCTGAAAATTTAGGAACCCTTGCTAATGCATGGGTTGATTCTTGGCATTGTACCCTGCGGATAAGACCCAATGTGTTCTAGGGGCCCCGACAAAAGCATGGGGCAACCGGTCTTGACTAGGGTGCAGATCTTGGTGTAATATCAAGATGTGCTGATGTGTGATCATCTTCCTCTCTCTCTGGATGGTCCATGAGACCAGGAGTTCTATGAAGATGGCATGACCACATTGTTGATGTACCCTCTTATGCAAAGATGATAAAAGTTTATAAGTCATTATGGGACTCATGTGGACATGTTTTTTTCTATTATGGACCCCCCCTTGACTTGTCTTAAAAGGTAACCCCTTGTTGTTTTTCATTCCCTCTTGTTTTATGTGATTAGGGTTTTATTTATGAGATTAGGGTTTTATTTATGTGATTAGTTTTAATTTATATTGATATTAATTGACAATTTAATTATTTATATAAATTAAATGTCAATATTTAATTTTAATTTTAATTTCCCTAACCCCTCCCCTAACTATGAATAAGACCCTACCCCCTAGCATTCTATACACTCACTCTTTCTCTCCACACTCTATTTGTTATGTGCTACCTCAGTCACTCTTCCCTCTTGTTGATGCAACCTTCCCTTTGCTTTTCATCAAGTTCTGTGACCGGGATTTTTATGTCAAGTGTGAAAGTTTGTTTTGTTGAGGTTGTTAATGTGTTTCCTGGAAGCAAGGAAAGGTTGTCGGACCATCTCTCTTGCTTCGTAATCCACCTCCTAAGCTGTCGGGCCTCGCTTCAGGTGTCATCTCCTTTCCGCATTACAACCATGTGTGGAAGAGCCGCTGACTTCATTCCCAGGGCCCTCTCCTTATTGTACATGCTTCCCTCCGGCCGTCGTGGGTGGGAGGTGCATTGGAGTCCCCATGGGGGTTTCTCAAAGTTGTCCAATTTTTGAGTAAGAGGGTTTGTTGTTGAATTTTTACTCACCTGTCCATAGACTCATTTTCTATGCCTTTTCACGGTTCACCGGAGGGTCTTCTGTCGGGATTATTGTTGTTAGACAAGGGTTTTTTTTTTTTTTGTTTGTTGTTGTTTTCATTGAGGGTTTCCATCCATGGAAAAACTTTCCCAATAGCTTTCTTGATAGATCAAACCCTAAGAGGTTTGATCCAGGAACCTGAACTAAGTCCCCAGCATACTTACAGAGGCTTACATCCACATGTGTGTCAAGTACATCTCTTCATTAAATCTGAAGGTAAGCTAAAAAATAAAAAAATTATACTGTAAATTTTATTTTGCTTCGCATTATTTTGTATGTCTTATTCTTTATGTTGATCTAGTGAACCAAAATTTTTTAAAAGGATATTGTTTCTTCTATTTTCCCCTAATTCAACATGGTATCAGAGCTTAGGCGTGAAAGGAGCTCAAGAGTTGAAGACTTGAGCCTGCGTAGATCCAATTCTTCTTAGGGTTTGCATATCAACAATCATTGAAACCCAAATTCAAGATGTTATGTTCTTAACTCTTTGTCCGCTTTTTAAAAGAGAGAGAGAGTACTTGTAAGAGCACCTAGTTTCAGTTTGGATTTCGTTTCCTGTTGTTTCATTGTCTTTAAGTTGCTACTTTTGTGCTTCATAGGACACATGAGTGTCATGTGCAAAGATGGGCCCCCCATCCAAGAAAGGTGGTGAATGAATTAGTAACGCAGTCTTCTTTTTAATACACAAGGTTGTAGTTTGTCTGATAGCTCTTATATTATGAGTAGTGTATTCCATGATATCTTCATAGTGAACAACTCTAGCAGCCATGGTTTCGTTACCCAGTGGTCTGTGTATTCCATAAGTATTGATTTTGTAAGGGATATTGTGATTTGGAGCACTGAGGGATATTGTGATTTTTTCTTAGTTGTCTCTAGTCAGTAGGTGCACAAAGACTCATGCAAGAAATGATTTTAAGTGCTATAATTCAAGACAAAACTATTTCATGGTTGTAATTGCAACAAAATATCTTCAACGTTTAAAACTGTTCAACCTACCTAAAATGAATCCATGTGGGACACCATTGGAGATGGTGAATACACACCCAATTCAAGGGTTGAGTCTACTTTGAAATACTCTCTATTGTTGGATACTTCCACAACCAAATATATAATTTGTTTTATCTAATATTATAGGATACCACCACCAACTAATTAAACTTGTTTCCCCATCTTTAATGTACTTTTGTCAGTTAATGTTATCAGAACAAGTGTTGTGCGTTTTTTAGTCAAGTCTTAAACCTTAACATCAATCCAATAATTTTTTAAATGACAGAAATATAGAAGCTCCTCGTAGTTGGTCTCTTTAGATTGCTTAAGGGGAGAATGATATGTTTTTCTGCTAAAACATTCTTTGGGTACTTAGCCTTAGATGGTTCTGGTTGGAGAAGAGGATAGATGATCTTTGTACTCCTATTGAATGGTTGAGAATATGCATTTCTAATCATCTTTTAAATCCACTGCAAACCATAAACTCACTATTATGACCTTTTGGACATGGCACTTTTGTTTGAGAGTAACATCACAATAAGATAGTCACATGACCCAATTCCTTTTCTAATGGATGCCAGGTGTTGATTCCATATTTAGAGCCTATAGGCATTGACTCAAATGCAATTGCCTACAATGTTAATAAATATGTTATTAACATAATGTTGTTTAGAAAAGGTCTAAAAGAATGGGCTAAGCCAAGGATAGTGAAAGACTATCTTGTACACTTGAGGGATGCAAGTTTGGGTGCCAAAGTAAACTTGTTTGAACTATTGGTGGAGTGACCAATGCTAATTGAGAGAGATTTCTTGTTAGGAGAATTTGGAGGCTAGTGTTCTTTATTTTTTTGTGGATCCTTGGTTTTTTGTTTTAGATTCCTTGAGATCGTGTTCATGTTTCCTCTTTCAAATCCATTGACACTGATAGAGGGATTCTCAATATTTTTTCAAACTGAACGTACATGGGCACACTTACATTACATTGTGTAGCCAAAAATACCCATATGCATTTTATCATACTTGGGCTCTCCCATGTCAACTTAGATAGATTTTGCTGCGAGATTTTATTGGTTACATTACGCATATTTGTTGCCTCTCAAAAGATCTTTTGATCTGCTTAAGGATTAGTAAGTAACTCTAATCAGGAACCAAACCCCTATAAAAAGGTGTCTTGCATAGACATCAATCTAGTAAAACAGTTACTTGAACTAACAGATACATGTCAAACATCTGCATACAAAGGAGAGGTCTCATGTAGCTACAGTTGGTAGCAGGCTATAAAGTACATGTGTGTCTTCAGCCCAAAACAAATTCAAAGTAAGTCTAAGAGCTCAATAAGGCTTCATGTCTTATGTTATATGTATCCTACAGTTTTCTAAAGAAAAGACTTAGTTAATGGATAGTGAGGTCAGCTACGACGTAAACTTTAATTGGTATAAGTCCTGACTCAACTTTTCATATTAAACTTGGTACCAACACCAAGTACATCTTGAAGAGATACCACACCGCATCGTGAAAGTCAAAGGATCTTGTGGGTTCAAAGGGATCCAATTTGCACATGAAGGGAGGTAGGCATATTATGAGACTTAGAGGGAATAGTCCCTATATGCGAGTTAGGCCATGACACTAAAGGACTATGAAAGATCTCTACCGTGCATTCTTCCATTAGAACTATATCCCTGTCGCAGCTTTTGGCTGAAACTTCAACCCCATAAATGCATTGTTTTTCTTAATGGTGAAGTTGGAGCAAGGAGCACGAACAACCCAGGGTTCATGCTAACCCATGGGAAAGAACTCATGAATTGAAGCAAGATCTTAGATATTGGTATGGAAGAATTGACAGCTTCACAAAGCCCGGCTCACCAAGAGTATTGTAGATTCCAATCTTTATATAAAGATTTTACAAAATCATCTTACAATCTTAGGATGATCTGTTCCTTATGGGAAAGGAAAATTTGATAGCTCAGATTAAGAGGGAGCTCTTTAGTAGAAGTTGAAATAAAAGACTTGGGTCTTTTGCATTATATTTTGAGCTTAGAGGTGTGCGTAGAATGATTTTATGCACTTGGCATGTTGGAATCTAAGTCCATATCCACACCGATGATTTCTAAACTAAAGAAGTTACAAGATCAAGCCACAGGTTCAGATCTGGAAGACCTCACCATATATCAGTAGATCATTGGTTTCTTGATGTATCTTATACATACCAAATCAAATATTTATAATGCAATGAATGCCCTCATCCAGCCTCATGCGGAACTCAAGCATACGAGTATATTGATGTTAAACATACAGGATATAAGTTCGTGGGACTATAGCTCATGGGCTTAGATACACTTAGTGGAGGTGTAATGCTTCATGGATACCGATATTGATGGGCAGAGTGGATCAAAGAGTACTGGATATTGCTCAGCCTTGGTTCAGCTTATAATCTCCCCGGTTCACTGAACAGGGCTCCATAGCCCGTGAAAGCACCCAAAAGACGTAACACATTGTTGCAAGTATTGCTAGTAGAAAAGCAATGTCTATAAAGCTACTCCTCGTGATTTGTTCAGTGTTGATTTGGAACCCACAGTAATCCACTATGATCACCGGAGTTGTGTAAAGTTCTTCGTGATTCCTTTGTTTTCATGACAAACACATTGAGATGAGATACTCATGTTCGTGACATAATGCGTATAGAACATTCTCAGATTCAATATGTTCACTACAAACAAACCATTATATATTTTAACCAAGCCTCACACACAAGTATGTAAAATTTCTGAGACAAAGCTTAGGTTACTGAGAGGGAGTAAGAAATTAATGCTTGTAAGAGTCCTCCTCAAGGGATGGAAAGACCCCACAGGACTAGCCCCAACACACTTCCTAGGGGTTTCTTGGTATGAGACCAAGCAAGGAGAGCCATGGAAAAATAATTAGTGAGCCCCCAAGATATGACTCTGGTTCTTGGTCTAGGACCAGGTAGTAAGTCCCTAGATGTGTCCAAGGCCCCTAGATGTGGTCCAGGGAATCCTTACCCTGTTTGGATGGATCCTTGGATATATTCCTTGGTGGTTGAGATATGTCCCTAGATGTGTCTAGGGGCCCCTGTCAGGTTCCAGAATCTGCTCAATGCCTAGATTTGTCCTTGGATGTGTTCCTCCTTGGTGAGCTGGTATAAGTCCCTGGGATGTGTTCTAGGGAACCCTTTGTTAATGCATGGGTTGATCCTGGTTCTAATTAGGTGGATAAGACCCCAGATGTGGTCTAGGGCCCCCAGATATGTTCCCTCAAAACCTGTTTTGACTGAAAATCTTGGTGTGGCTCAAGATGTGTTGATGTGTGATCTTCTCTCTCCCGGATGGTCCATGAGACCTAGGAGTGCCTATGAAGATGGACATGACCACATTGTTGATGTACTCTCTTATGCAGTGATGATAAAGTTTATAGGTCACTATGAGACTCATGTGGACATGTTTTGCCATTATGTTACCCCCCTTGACTTTGTCTTAAAAGGTAGCCCCTTGTTGTTTTGTTTTCCCTCTTGTTTTATGTGATGAGGATTTTATTTATGAGATTAGGGTTTTATTTATGTGATTGGGGTTTTAATTTATATTGATATTAATTGACAATTTAATTAATATTTATATTAATTAAATGTCAATATTTAATTTTTTATTTTTAATTGCCCTAACCCCTCTCCCTAACAATAAATAAGACCCTACCCCCCTAGCATTCTACACTCACTCTTTCTCTCCTCACTCTACTTGTTGCGTCTACGTCAGTCACTCTTCCCTCTTGTTGATGCGGCCTCCCCTTTGCTTATCAAGTTCAGATCTACGATTTTTATGCTGGAAGGAAGTTTGTTTTTGCTGAGGTTGCTGGATGTGTTTCCTTTGAGCTGTGAAAGGTTGTCAGATCTATCTCTTGCTTTAGAACTGCCTCCCTCTAAGCTGTCGGGCCTGCTCTGTGGGTGTCGTCTCCTTCTCCAGGGCCACAGAACTATGTGGAAGAGCCGCAACTTCATTCTAGGCCCTCTCCTTGGTTGTACATGCTTCCCTCTGGCTGTCGTGTGGAGTATTGAATCCCCTGTGGGGGTTTCTCAGTGTGTTGTCCAGTTCTTTCTAAGTAAGA
This sequence comes from Picea sitchensis, assembly GCA_010110895.2. Classification (NCBI taxonomy): domain Eukaryota; kingdom Viridiplantae; phylum Streptophyta; class Pinopsida; order Pinales; family Pinaceae; genus Picea; species Picea sitchensis. The sequence continues at coordinate 38,453 of SNQJ01S0008226.1, forward strand.
GGGTTTGTTGTTGAAGTTTTTACTCACCTCGCCAGATCTATTTTCTGTGCATTTTCACTGTCTATTGGAGGGTCTTTCTTGCTGGGATTATTGTTGTTAAGACATAGGGTTTATTATTGTTTTCATTGAGGATTTCCATCCATGGAAAAATTGTCCCACAATTCTCTTTGACAGAGATCAAACCCTAAGAGGTTTGATCCATGAACCTAGTGTAATTCTGAGCATACTTACAGAGGCTTACATCCACATGTGTGTCAGGTACATCTATCATTAAATCTGGAGGTAAGCTAAAATTTATTTTTTTCATACTCAGAAATTTTATTTTGCTTCAGATCTGTTTGTATGTCTTATTCTTTATGTTGATCTAGTGAACAAAAAAAAATTTAAAAGCATATTGTTTTTCTATTTTCCCTAATTCTAACAAAGAGGCATATAAGGGGACTGTTGGGTTTCTCTCTGTGGACATGTTGATCATCATCATCGTCGGGATCATTGTCTTCATTGCGGGCCATGAGACATGATCTCCTCTAGTTACCCCTAGGTGGGAGGGGGTAACACGGTCGATTATAGCCTGCTCAATGCAATCGGGGTTGAGTTTTGTAGGCCCAAGTGCTCCACCACCCCTAAGGTGTCCAACAAAGGCGAAAAATATGGTCGAAGCAACTCCGCATTAAATATAGGGTGTAAGCCAATGAATGATGGAATACTCAATTCAAAAACATTCTCACCCATAACCTTGGTGATGATGTAAGACTCATATCGAAGTGATCTAAGATTCCTATGGGGGCCTATGAGTAGCTCTTTTTACAAGTAAAACCATAAGTTATGGACAACCTGAAACTTGTGTGAAACCCGATGCTAATCATGTGACTGCTTGTAGTTAGCATTGACTTTCTGCAAAATATCATGAACTTCTTGTTGGATGTGTTGGATCCGTTCAACAAATTCTGTTGTCTTTCTGCCTCTGTTTGAGCATGGGAAGACTCTTTCTCTATAGATGCAATAGGAAGATCTAGATCAATTAGGCCAATGGTTGAAACCACAAGCACACCTGAAAAGGGTTGTGGCCAATAGAATCATGAAGGGCTTTTTGTAGCTATATTGACCATAAGAAAGGATTTCATCCCATGTATGTGGATGCTTGGAGTTGTACATTCTAAGGACATGCACAATCATCTTGTAGACTATCTCTATATGTCCATCGATCTAGTGTGGAAGAAAATGGATTTGGTCAGCTTGGTGTTCATCATTGACCACGGGCTAGACCAAAGAGCACTTAGTAACCTACTATCCCTATGTGAAACAATGGTCCATGCCACCCAAACACGCTAGGAGAAGAACTTAGCAATGGTTTCTGCTATGACAGTCTTCTTACAAGGTACCAAAATGGCCATCTTAGAGAATTGATTAACAACCACAAAACAAGAGGTAGACCTGACTTATAATCCATGGAGACTGACTTCCAAGGTTTATCTAAAGTAGGTCAAGGACTATACATTCTCTGCATCTTGATGGCAATGTTAGCGATGGCACCAACTGTGCACAATCTGATATACCTATTGGTATCATGTAGGAGTTTTGGCCTGTAGAAGTACTTCTACAATAATGTCATCGTTTTCTCTATGCCCAAGTGCCTCACACTTGCTTGAAGGAACACGGAGATGGCCCAGATGGCATAAAAGTCCATCATGGAGCTGAAAATATTAAAGTTTTTTACACGTGCCCGATGTTTTATATGTAGCAGTGAAGTCAGGATCATTGTCAGATAATTGGGGCCACTTAGAAGTCTCGTGTCCACAAGAATTATGCAATGTGGTTAGTGCCACAACTAGAGGTCAACTGAAGCAATCTACTACTAGATTTTTCTTGTCCATCTTGTACTTGATGTTGAAGTGGTATTGTTGAAGGTACGTGGACCACTTATGATGGCGACTATTCTACAACTTTCCCTACATTTGCATGAATTGCAAGGGTTTTTGGTTGGTGTGGATGATCATTTCCTTTCCTAGAATATAATGCTTCTAATGCCAACATGCCTACACAATGGAGTACATCTCCTTGGCATAGATGGGGTACCCACAAAGTACATCATAGAGTGTTTCATTGTGATAGGCTATTAGATGTCTATGTCGAGTGGCGACTGCATCAACAACATAATCTGAGGCATCTGTCTCAATCTCAAAAGGTTGTTGCATGTCTTGCAGAATGAGGACTAGTGTGAAGCAAAAGCAACGTTTCAGATGCTCAAATGCTTTTTTTGTGCCCCAACCCAAACAATCTAGGCTTTGGCCCCACCCTTGGTTAATTGGCTCAAGGGCCAAGAGATATGAGAGAACCCTAGCACAAACATGCAACAAAAGTTGGTGAGGCCCAATAAACTAGGAAGCTTCGTTAACGTCTTCAAGGCCAGCCAATCATGAATGAGTTAGATCTTGGCGAATCCACATGCACACCACGCTCATCCACAATGTATCCCAGATACTAAATTCCTTGCCTGTCAAATGAGCACTTTTCCAAATTGGCATATAACTTATGTTGACACCAGGTGCTAAGCACTTGCTTAATGTGCTTTAGATGCTCCTCCCATGTTCTACTAAAGATGAGCATATCATCCAAATATACAACCTCAAAGGAATTGGTAAATGGCTACAAGATAACATTCATCATCCCCATGAACGTTGTTGGGCCATTAGTCAACATGACCAACCACGCAAATAGACCTTCTTTAGACTTGAAGGTTGTCTTCCACACATCAGTTTGTTCAATTTCCACCTAGTGATAGCCTAACTTCAAGTCAATCTTACTAAAATACTTAGCACCCTTGAGCTAATGGAGAAGATCATCAATCTAAGGGGTTGGATATCCATTCTTCACTGTGAGTTTGTTTAGGGATTTGTAATCAATACAAAGTCTCCATGTCATGTCCTTCTGAACAAACACAATCAGGCTACTGCAAGGTGAGGAGCTTGGTCAAATGTGGCCCTTTTGTATTAGCTCTTGAATCTAGTGTTTGATCTCCTCGATCTCCAGAAAAGAGCATTTGTATACTAGGCTGTTAGGTAGAGGGGCACTCGATGTCAAACCAATTGCATGCTTTACTTAACAATGCAGAGGTGCCCTTGCAAGTGAGGCAGAGACATCTATGTATTCTTCCACCATCTTATCCACCTGCTTCTATTGTGAATAGAGACCCATTACAAAGGCCTTGGCAGTCACAATGATCTTTCATTCGCTTTCCAACCAAACCGTGATGAGGAAAAATCTCCCAATCTAAGAGATTACTTTCTTACACTACTTCACTGTAATCAAAGAGACTATAGAGCCTAGACTTGTAAACAATGAGACTATAGAGCCTAGACTTGTAAACAACATGACACTTCCACATATATAGTTGTCCTAAAAGAACATCACAAACTTCAAGCAGCACAACATCACATAGTGCCTCTCCTTTGAAAGGCTTGCTGTCATAGTGTAGGCAACATTATTGACTAACGCAAATGTCTTGTCCCTTGCTCAACCAACCAATGGTGTGGCTGGGGTGTGGCATCATTGGTAGCTTCAACTTCTTGACAACCTCTATTGAGATCAAGTTCTTCTAGTTGTCGCATACAACAACGAAATTAGCAAATTCCCCTTCACCCACATCTATGAGTGGACGAGGCACTCACCTTCAACGGGCTCCTCTCATTCCTCTAGCTAGACCTTTACAGTAGCAATGGTAACATTTGATTCTACATCAATGATTTGTTTTCCCTTATCTAACTTGGAATCAAATTTTGAGATGGAATTAGATTTCGAGGCTTTCAACTTGACCAAAAGTGATTGATTGGAACGACATTCATTAGTGTTGTGCCAAGGGCCTTTGTGTATCTCACGACACTTTCCAACATCCTTCAACTTTCCATTACTCTTCTTTGCATGGTTTTCTTAAGGTTGGTTATCCTTGTTTTGTCCTTTCTTCTGTTGGTTAGGGATACCTTTACTATTCTATTGTTGTGGCGGATTTGCAGACATAGACTCTCTCTTCCCTTTTACTGATGATCTTGACAACATACCAATAAGCGACTCCTAGTGCAAATATGTCTAGAAACTACATTTGTATTTGGATGTACCTATGTAGGCCATGGCAGTATTTTAGAAGCAAGTGTTGCTCAAAGTCCCCGATACCTAGCCTTGAATGCTAGGCATGGAAGGTATTGGTGTACTCCAACACTGCCTAGTCTTTCTACTGACGCAAAGTTATCCATCTCATGTACTAGTCACTGTAGTTTCCAAAAGGGTAGAATTCCTCCTTGAGGGCATCAACAAAAGCCAACCAAGTGGTTATGTCCCAAATGCTTCAAATTCATCTTTAGCATGTTGCACACAGTAAATGTCTGACCAATCTTTGACAAGGGGCAGGGACTTAAGGAGCACAAAGGTGATCTTTCCATTGTTGGAAAATTTTTGAACAAAGTAATAACCCTCTAGCGGACTTAATATTTTCTATAAAGCATCTATGTATTTCTTGCCTTCAAACAAAGGAATGTCAAATTTAACTTGTACCTTGAAGGACATTGTATCTCCTATGTGGTTGCTTGTCAAAGGTACCTCTGCCATCATTGGCAGTCATCGAAGGACCTAGCCAAACAATCCATCATTTCTTTCCTCTGTCATGTGAGGGCTTCCTCAAGCAACATCTTGATAGGATCTTTTGTTATGTTTGTCTTTCCTTCATTCCATAATGGGAGGCCACTTGGGTCAGCAAGAGAAGTCTTGACTAGGCTCGGTTAGTTTGAGGCCCAACTCCCTATACCCTGAACTCGTCAAGGACATGCACAAAAAAACAACAAAGAGAAAATTGTTCTGATACCCCTGATCTAGATTATGTTGAGAACGAAATGTATATAGCAATAATAGGAGAAATAACACAGAGATATTGCAAAGAGCACAATAATACAATGAAACCCAAACTCTGATAATGAATGAAATAGTAAAAACATTGCAATATGCAAAGCAATACAAACTGGCTAGAATGGTGGTAGCTTATCTGCAAGAAGAGATGTGTCAGCTACGTTCATTCAAATAAAAAGCCTATAACAAGAGGCTAAAACTATATTTTATAAATAATTCCAACAAAACCCTAATATGCAAGAACCCTAACCCTAACACGAAACTAGGGCTAAGCAAGACTGTTGAATTGGAAAAAAAGTTGTCTAGAAGATGGGGAGCCTTGCCGAGACCATAACTTTTGGCTTGTTTGTTCGTTTCAGGTCTTCCTTCGCTCATTGGAAGGATATTAAAAGACTAAGTCGACTCCCGGAGCTTGTGCGTATTTGGGGTGAAAAATGAATGGGAAAGCCCCAAAAAACATATTAGAAGTTCAAGACCTAAAAATTGTTAGAATCAAAATTGTTTTTGAGATGGTCTTGGAAGGCCACCTGGTTCAATAAAACCCCTACAATGACTAACACTAATATTACAATAAAACTAGGCAACCACACTACAAGACCTATGACAATCCCTCTTGGTTCAAGATCCAAGATTTTGCACAACAAGGTTCCAGGGTCGAATGTAGTTAAGTTCAGTCTGATCACTTTTCAAAGTGGAGAACCCAACATATATTTCATCCACCAGAATATTAGATAAATCAAGTTCAGTAGAGAGATGCTCAATCTTTTTGAACCCCCATTGCACTAAACCCATGCATCAATGTCAATTGGCTCTTGAGAGCGAGGACTCATAGAAGCCATTGACATGGATTATATCATGTTCACATCTCTTCCGACATGATTATCATATGGGTAGTTGGCATTGCTCCTTCTGGTATTGAACTCCACTACAACCAATCTGATGTGTGAATCGTCATTCATTGTAGAGTTGAACAATCCCAAATACTACATATTGCCCCTTCATATGATATGAGGAGATTATGATCACATATTTGGTCTTCTAATACTAGCATGACTCTTCTAGTTGTCCATTTTTAAAGGCAATTCAATGCATTCAATTTCAGATCTGCAAATTACTTCCAAGTGACCTCAAACGGTAAACTAGGGTTGTTATCACTGAATAATTTTACATCGAAATTATGACAGAAAATTATAGCGGAAACATAAAAATAGAAGAGAAAACATCCATGCACAAGAGACAAAATTTATGTTCTGTAAAATTTTCTGATAGAGAATTTCTGAGGACAAAAATCAATCCTCCCAACAATTTACAAAAACAAAATTCCCAGAAAAACCCTCCCAACTTGCAAAGTTGTTGTATGACCTGTTGACGTCAGTCATACGGTCCGTGTGTGCGGTCTGTACAGTCCATACCACACATGCGCCATGTTCGTACCACACATGCAGCCTGTTTCTACCCTTTTATGTCACACATGCGGCTTGTTTCTGCCCTTTTTTGTCACACGTGCAACAATCTTCCTCTCTCCTCACACGTGTGAACTCACACATGTGGCTTCTCTTCCTTGGGTGAAAAATTGAAGAAAGAAGGTCCAGAAACCCTAGGCCAAATTTGCCAAAGTGCAAAATTTCCTTTGTTGAAATTGTCACCCGAATCTCCTTGGCACAAGTGGTCACTCACTTATGCCAACTCCATAATGTCACAATGATCCTCACATTGCCTCTCCTTTTATAGGAGTCTAAAGTGAGTTTAGAATCCCTTAACTTACTTTAAGGACCCCTTCACTAAACTCAACATTAAATTAGAATTATTTATTCCTCCATGTGGGTGTGAAGCCCCAACTCAATATACAAGGGGTTTTCACAAAATGAAAAATGCAATGTAAGTGTCAACAAAGATTTCCACATGCCCAACACCAAGGCCAATGTGGGAATACCTCCCGATGCTACAAAAACATCAACACTCCCTCTTAGCGAGGGAGGTATTCCATCCACCATCACCTGGAAGTATGTCAGTCTCCCATACTTGAAGTGGTTTTATCTCCCACACTGGATCTGCTACCACAACTGCTCCCTCTGACATAGAAGCAAATCTTGTTGTATGACATGGACCCTTCTTGGAAGACACCCTGCTCCTAGAAGCCTCTCGATTCTGAGCATCCTACATGGCTTCCTCAACCCATGACACCTTGACAGTCTTGGAAGACTCCCCTCTCCCACTTGAAGGTTGACTTCCTCTGGATGGCAAACTCTCCCTTTGAGCCTACTAACTTCCTCATGATATTCTTGGGAGGTTGCTCCTTCCCACCGGATCCTGAAGGCTAACTCCCTCAAAGTTGCTCAACCTTCGAAGCTACCTGCTCCTTGTCCTCTATCACTCAGTTGCTTGCCATAGCTCGTATAGGTTGGCCCTTTAGCCTATACAAGTTTCTCTCTCTAACTCCAAGAACCATTGTTGTGTCTGAGCTAGATCCTCTAGGCATGAATAATACCTATCCATCTCGGAACAAAACCTCATAACCCTTCTCCTCAATTGTTGAGACTGAGAACACACTCTTCCTAAGTTTTGGCACCCATAGCACATTTGTCACTCTCGACGCATCTCCTGACTCCATCTGAAATGACACTGTTCCAGATCCTTGCACTGTATGCTTGGTCCCCATGCTAAGTTCCACATACATATCTGAGTCAAACTCTGTGAAGTTCTCGAACAACTAACGTGATCCTGTCATATGACACGTGGCTCCATTGTCCACAAACCAAGTCTCATTACTGGAAAACTGCACCAAAAATGGTGGAGACCAATAAGAACTCCCTCTGAAGCCTGTCTGCAACCACATCCACCTCTATTGATGATCCCTGTTACTTCTTGCTCCCTTTCTTCCGTTGTGGACACTGTGAAGCATAATGGCCATGCTCATAGCAAGCAAAGCACTTGACCTTACTAAGGTCCTTCTTCTTTTGTTGCTCTAGAGATGCCTCTCTCCCTATGTTCTTCTTCCAAGAACCATATCCTCTGCACTTCCTAGCATGAGTAGCTAGGGACAGGTTCTCATCATCACTACCTCTCCGCTTGCCATTCCTAGACTCTATCTAAGCCTCCTCCTTGATGCAATCGATCCACAGTCTGTCAAATGGTGGCAACTTCTCTCGTGCACAAATCCCCTGCACAAATGGTTCCCAAGATTCGGGAAAACCATTTAATGCCACATTCACCAACTCTATGTCATCAACTGCCTCACCAATGGAAACATGTTGATCATGGATTTGAGTGATCTTCATGAGGTAACTGACAACTGTATTTGAGTTGGACATCTCAACAGATCGGAGCTAGTGCCTCAAAATCAACTTTCAATTTGCATTCCCGCTTCGGTACAAGCCCACCAAAGCATCATACATATCCTTTGCTTTTGTCGTTTTGGAAATATGAGGAATCAAGTGATCCTTCACATAATCCAACAACACCTGCTTGGCCTTCACTTCTCTCTTCCAATGAGTTGTCAATTCTTGTGGATCATTTGGATCTAAAATCACCATCTCAACATACTCTCTGAGATCATTCTCTTCCAAGAGAAAAATGATCCTAGCCTTCCAAGCCCGAAAATTTGTAGCCCCCTCTAACTTGTCCTCAACTCTGAGAGTGCCCACCATTATGACCTGCCCAAAACAAAAAAAAATCTACAGCAACAAAAATCTACAACTACTTGTGTCTCAAGAGATGACTCCCTCTCTCCCTAGAGCCTATGCTCTGATACCATGTCAATTTTTCAAGGCAATTCAATGCATTCAATTTCAGATCTGAAAATTACTTCCAAGTGACCTCAAACAATAAACTAGGGTTGTTATAACTGAATAATTTTACATTGAAATTATGACAGAAAATTACAACGGAAACATAAATATCAAAGGGAAAACATCCATGCACAAGAGGCACAAAATTTATGTTCTATAAAATTTTCTAATTGAGAATTTCTTAGGACAAAAATCAGTACTCTCGACAATTTACAAATTCAACGAAATTCCCAGAAAAACCTCCCAACTTGCAAACCTATTGTACGGCCTACTAACGTCAGTCGTACAGTTCGCATGTGTGGTCCGTACAATATGTACCACACATCTGGCATGTTTCTGCCCTTTTTTGTCACACGTGCAACAACCCTCCTCCTCTCTCCTCACATGTGTGGCTTCTCTTCCTTTGCTGGAAAACTGAAGAAAGAAGGTCCAGAAACCCTAGGCCAGATTTGCAAAAGTGCAGAATTTATTTTGTAGAAATTGCCACCCCAATCTCCTTGGCACAAGTGATACTCACTTATGCCAACTCCATAATGTCACAATAAGATGTCACAATGATCCTCACATTGCCTCTCCTTTTATAGGGGTCTAAAGTGAGTTTAGAAGCCCTTCACTAAACTCAACATTAAATTAGAATTATTTATTCCTCCGTGTGGGTGTGAAGTTCCAGCTCAATATATAAGGGGTTTTCACAAAATGAAAAATGCAATGTGAGCGCCAACAAAGATTCCCACATGCCCGTCACCAAGGCCAATGTGGGAATTGTTAATGTTTATGCCATTATTATAGTTCTTTGCATTTCAATAGGTAAGAGCATAATAAGAACAAGATCACTGAGAAATACACATTCACAAGAGACACAACATTTATCCTGGGAAACCCTCTAGGGGAAGAAAACCCAACAAAAACTTTCTTATCATAAATAGCTTATACAATGTTCAAGAGA
>SNQJ01S0008226.1:48089-90387 GCA_010110895.2 Picea sitchensis
AGATGCTCAAATGCTTTTTTTGTGCCCCAACCCAAACAATCTAGGCTTTGGCCCCACCCTTGGTTAATTGGCTCAAGGGCCAAGAGATATGAGAGAACCCTAGCACAAACATGCAACAAAAGTTGGTGAGGCCCAATAAACTAGGAAGCTTCGTTAACGTCTTCAAGGCCAGCCAATCATGAATGAGTTAGATCTTGGCGAATCCACATGCACACCACGCTCATCCACAATGTATCCCAGATACTAAATTCCTTGCCTGTCAAATGAGCACTTTTCCAAATTGGCATATAACTTATGTTGACACCAGGTGCTAAGCACTTGCTTAATGTGCTTTAGATGCTCCTCCCATGTTCTACTAAAGATGAGCATATCATCCAAATATACAACCTCAAAGGAATTGGTAAATGGCTACAAGATAACATTCATCATCCCCATGAACGTTGTTGGGCCATTAGTCAACATGACCAACCACGCAAATAGACCTTCTTTAGACTTGAAGGTTGTCTTCCACACATCAGTTTGTTCAATTTCCACCTAGTGATAGCCTAACTTCAAGTCAATCTTACTAAAATACTTAGCACCCTTGAGCTAATGGAGAAGATCATCAATCTAAGGGGTTGGATATCCATTCTTCACTGTGAGTTTGTTTAGGGATTTGTAATCAATACAAAGTCTCCATGTCATGTCCTTCTGAACAAACACAATCAGGCTACTGCAAGGTGAGGAGCTTGGTCAAATGTGGCCCTTTTGTATTAGCTCTTGAATCTAGTGTTTGATCTCCTCGATCTCCAGAAAAGAGCATTTGTATACTAGGCTGTTAGGTAGAGGGGCACTCGATGTCAAACCAATTGCATGCTTTACTTAACAATGCAGAGGTGCCCTTGCAAGTGAGGCAGAGACATCTATGTATTCTTCCACCATCTTATCCACCTGCTTCTATTGTGAATAGAGACCCATTACAAAGGCCTTGGCAGTCACAATGATCTTTCATTCGCTTTCCAACCAAACCGTGATGAGGAAAAATCTCCCAATCTAAGAGATTACTTTCTTACACTACTTCACTGTAATCAAAGAGACTATAGAGCCTAGACTTGTAAACAATGAGACTATAGAGCCTAGACTTGTAAACAACATGACACTTCCACATATATAGTTGTCCTAAAAGAACATCACAAACTTCAAGCAGCACAACATCACATAGTGCCTCTCCTTTGAAAGGCTTGCTGTCATAGTGTAGGCAACATTATTGACTAACGCAAATGTCTTGTCCCTTGCTCAACCAACCAATGGTGTGGCTGGGGTGTGGCATCATTGGTAGCTTCAACTTCTTGACAACCTCTATTGAGATCAAGTTCTTCTAGTTGTCGCATACAACAACGAAATTAGCAAATTCCCCTTCACCCACATCTATGAGTGGACGCGGCACTCACCTTCAACGGGCTCCTCTCATTCCTCTAGCTAGACCTTTACAGTAGCAATGGTAACATTTGATTCTACATCAATGATTTGTTTTCCCTTATCTAACTTGGAATCAAATTTTGAGATGGAATTAGATTTCGAGGCTTTCAACTCGACCAAAAGTGATTGATTGGAACGACATTCATTAGTGTTGTGCCAAGGGCCTTTGTGTATCTCACGACACTTTCCAACATCCTTCAACTTTCCATTACTCTTCTTTGCATGGTTTTCTTGAGGTTGGTTATCCTTGTTTTGTCCTTTGTTCTATTGGTTAGAGATACCTTTACTATTCTATTGTTGTGGCTGATTTGCAGACACAGACTCTCTCTTCCCTTTTGCTGATGATCTTGACAACATACCAATAAGCGACTCCTAGTGCAAATATGTCTAGAAACTACATTTGTATTTGGATGTACCTATGTAGGCCATGGCAATATTTTAGAAGCAAGTGTTGCTCAAAGTCCCCGATACCTAGCCTTGAATAGTAGGTATGGAAGGTATTGGTGTACTCCAACACTGCCTAGTCTTTCTACTGACGCAAAGTTATCCATCTCATGTACTAGTCACTGTAGTTTCCAAAAGGGTAGAATTCCTCCTTGAGGGCATCACCAAAATCCAACCAAGTGGTTATGTCCCAAATGCTTCAAATTCATCTTTAGCATGTTGCACACAGTAAATGTCTGACCAATCTTTGCCAAGGGGAAGGGACTTAAGGAGCACAAAGGTGATCTTTCCATTGTTGGAAAAATTTTGAACAAAGTAATAACCCTCTAGCGGACTTAATATTTTCTATAAAGCATCTATGTCTTTCTTGCCTTCAAACAAAGGAATGTCAAAGTTAACTTGTACCTTGAAGGACATTGTATCTCCTAAGTGGTTGCTTGTCAAAGGTACCTCTTCCATCATTGGCAGTCATCGAAGGACCTAGCCAAACAATCCATTTCTTTCCTCTGTCATGTGAGGGCTTCCTCAAGCAACATCTTGATAGGATCTTTTGTTATGTTTGTCTTTCTTTCATTCCATAATGGGAGGCCACTTGGGTCAGCAAGAGAAGTCTTGACTAGGCTCGGTTAGTTTGAGGCCCAACTCCCTATACCCTGAACTCGTCAAGGACATGCATAAAAAAACAACAAAGAGAAAATTGTTCTGATACCCCTGATCTAGATTATGTTCAGAACGAAATGTATATAGCAATAATAGGAGAAATAACACAGAGATATTGCAAAGAGCACAATAATACAATGAAACCCAAACTCTGATAATGAATGAAATAGTAAAAACATTGCAATATGCAAAGCAATACAAACTGGCTAGAATGGTGGTAGCTTATCTCCAAGAAGAGATGTGTCGGCTACGTTCATTCAAATAAAAAGCCTATAACAAGAGGCTAAAACTATATTTTATAAATAATTCCAACAAAACCCTAATATGCAAGAACCCTAACCCTAGCACGAAACTAGGGCTAAGCAAGACTGTTGAATTGGAAAAAAAGTTGCCTAGAAGATGGGGAGCCTTGCCTAGACCATAACTTTTGGCTCGTTTGTTCGTTTTAGGTCTTCCTTGGCTCATTGGAAGGATATTAAAAGACTAAGTCGACTCCCGAAGCTTGTGTGTATTTGGGGTGAAAAATGAATTGGAAAGCCCCAAAAAACATATTAGAAGTTCAAGACCTAAAAATTGTTAGAATCAAAATTGTTTTTGAGATGGTCTTGGAAGGCCACCTGGTTCAATAAAACCCCTACAATGACTAACGCTAATATTACAATAAAACTAGGCAACCCCACTACAAGACCTGTGGCAATCCCTCTTGGTTCAAGATCCAAGATTTTGCACAACAAGGTTCCAGGGTCGAATGTAGTTAAGTTCAATCTGATCACTTTTCGAAGTGGAGAACCCAACATATATTTCATCCACCAGAATCTTAGATAAATCAAGTTCAGTAGAGAGATGCTCAATCATTTTGAACCCCCATTGCACTAAACCCATGCATCAATGTCAATTGGCTCTTGAGAGYGAKGACTCAYAGAAGCCATTGACATGGATTATATCATGTTCACATCTCTTCCGACATGATTATCATATGGGTAGTTGGCATTGCTCCTTCTGGTATTGAACTYCACTACAACCAATYTGATGTGTGAATCGTCATTCATTGTAGAGTTGAACAATCCCAAATACTACCTATTGCCCCTTCATATGGTATGAGGAGATTATGATCACATATTTGGTCTTCTAATACTAGCACGACTCTTCTAGTTGTCCATTTTTAAAGGCAATTCAATGCATTCAATTTCAGATCTGAAAATTACTTCCAAGTGACCTCAAACTGTAAACTAGGGTTGTTATCACTGAATAATTTTACACCGAAATTATGACAAAAAATTATAGCGGAAACATAAAGATAGAAGAGAAAACATCCACGCACAAGAGACAAAATTTAAGTTCTGTAAAATTTTCTGATAGAGAATTTCTGAGGACAAAAATCAATCCTCCCAACAATTTACAAAATGTAGAATTTCCTTTGTTGAAATTGTCACCCAAATCTCCTTGGCACAAGTGCTCACTCACTTATGCCAACTCCATAATGTCACAATGATCCTCACATTGCCTCTCCTTTTATAGGAATCTAAAGTGAGTTTAGAAGCCCTTAACTTACTTTAAGGACCCCTTCACTAAACTCAACATTAAATTAGAATTATTTATTCCTCCATGTGGGTGTGAAGCCCCAACTCAATATACAAGGGGTTTTCACAAAATGAAAAATGCAATGTGAGTGTCAACAAAGATTTCCACATGCCCGACACCAAGGCCAATGTGGAAATACCTCCCGATGCTACAAAAACATCAACACTCCCTCTTAGCGAGGGAGGTATTCCATCCACCATCACCTGGAAGTATGTCAGTCTCCCACACTTGAAGTGGTTTTACCTCCCACACTGGATCTGCTACCACAACTTCTCCCTTTGACACAGAAGCAAATCTTGTTGTATGACATGGACCCTTCTTGGAAGACACCCTGCTCCTAGAAGCCTCTCGATTCTAAGCATCCTACATGGCTTCCTCAACCCATGACACCTTGACAGTCTTGGAAGACTCCCCTCTCCCACCTGAAGGTTGACTTCCTCTGGATGGTAAACTCTCCCTTTGAGCCTGCTAACTTCCTCATGATATTCTTGGGAGGTTGCTCCTTCCCACCGGATCCTGAAGGCTAACTCCCTCAAAGTTGCTCAACCTTCGAAGCTACCTGCTCCTTGTCCTCTATCACTCAGTTGCTTACCATAGCTCATATAGGTTGGCCCTTTAGCCTATACAAGTTTTTCTCTCTAACTCCAAGAACCATTGTTGTGTCTGAGCTAGATCCTCTAGGCATGAATAATACCTATCCATCTCGGAACAAAACCTCATAACCCTTCTCCTCAATTGTTGAGACTGAGAACACACTCTTCCTAAGTTTTGGCACCCATAACACATTTGTCACTCTCAACACATCTCCTGACTCCATCTGAAATGACATTGTTCCATATCCTTGCACTGTATGCTTGGTCCCCATGCCAAGTTCCACATACATATCTGAGTCAAACTCTGTGAAGTTCTCGAACAACTAACGTGCTCCTATCATATGACACGTGGCTCCATTGTCCACAAACCAAGTCTCATTACTGGAAACTGCACCAAAAATGGTGGAGACCAATAAGAACTCCCTTTGAAGCTTGTCTGCAACCACATCCACCTCTGTTGATGATCCCTGTTATTTCCTGCTCCCTTTCTTCCACTGTGGACACTGTGAAGCATAATGGCCATGCTCATAACAAGCAAAGCACTTGACCTTACTAAGGTCCTTCTTCTTCTGTTGCTCTGGAGATGCCTCTCTCCCTATGTTCTTCTTCCAAGAACCATATCCTCTGCACTTCCTAGCATGAGTAGCTAGGGACAGGTTCTCATCATCACTACCTCTTTGCTTGCCATTCCTAGACTCTATCTAAGCCTCCTCCTTGATGCAATCGATCCACAGTCTGTCAAATGGTGGCAACTTCTCTCGTGCACAAATCCCTTGCACAAATGGTTCCCAAGATCCGGGAAAACCATTTAATGCCACATTCACCAACTCTGTGTCATCAACTGCATCACCAATGGCAACATGTTGATCATGGATTTGAGTGATCTTCATGAGGTAACTGGCAACTGTATTTGAGTTGGACATCTCAATAGATCGGAGCTGGTGCCTCAAAATCAACTTTCAATTTGCATTCCCGCTTCGGTACAAGCCCACCAAAGCATCATACATATCCTTTGCTTTCGTTGTTTTGGAAATATGAGGAATCAAGTGATCCTTCACAGAATCCAACAACACCTGCTTGGCCTTCACTTCTCTCTTCCAATGAGTTGTCAATTCTTGTGGATCATTTGGATCTAAAATCACCATCTCAACATACTCTTTGAGATCATTCTCTTCCAAGAGAAAAATGATCCTAGCCTTCCAAGCCCGAAAATTTGTAGCCCCCTCCAACCTGTCCTCAACTCTGAGAGTGCCCACCATTATGACCCACCCAAAACAAAAAAAATCTACAGCAACAAAAATCTACAGCTACTTGTGTCTCAAGAGATGACTCCCTCTCTCCCTAGAGCCTATGCTCTGATACCATGTCAATTTTTCAAGGCAATTCAATGCATTCAATTTCAGATCTGAAAATTACTTCCAAGTGAACTCAAACAGTAAACTAGGGTTGTTATCACTGAATAATTTTACACTGAAATTATGACAGAAAATTACAACGGAAACATAAATATCAAAGGGAAAACATCCATGCACAAGAGGCACAAAATTTATGTTCTATAAAATTTTCTAATTGAGAATTTCTTAGGACAAAAATCAGTACTCTCGACAATTTACAAATTCCAAGCAGAATTCCCGGAAAAAACCTCCCAACTTGCAAACCTATTATACGGCCTGCTAGCGTCCGATTGATGCGGTCGCAAAAGTGGTCCTGTCTGTACCACACATCTGGCATGTTTCTGCCCTTTTTTGTCACACGTGCAACAAACCTCCTCCTCTCTCCTCACATGTGTGGCTTCTCTTCCTTTGCTTTGAGCCCGAAGAAGAAGGTCCAAACCCTAGGCCGGATTTGCCAAAGTCGCGAAGAATTTTCTTTGATGAAATTGCCACCCCAATCTCCTTGGCACAAGTGCTCACACACTTATGCCAACTCCATAATGATACAATGATCCTCACATTTACTTACTCTCCTTTTATAGGAGTCTAAAGGTGAGTTTAGAATCCCTCCACTAAACTCAACATTAGAATATTAAATTATTTATTCCCTACGTGTGGGTGTGACTCAATATACAAGGGGTTTTCACAAAATGAAAGATGCAATGTGAAATGACAAAGATTCCACATGCGTCATAGAATGTGCAGAATGCACCTCCGATGCTACAAAACATCAACACTAGTGACATGATGTTCTAGTTCACACTTGATGTGAGCTCTTCAGATTGATCATTCAAAGCACATGGTTCAGATTGATCATTCAAAGCACATGGTTGATGACATCTTTCAGATATTTTTGCTACATGATTGTCTCCTTCACACAGTGGACTTGCTCAACTAATTCCACAATGCAAATCAACTTGTTAATAGATGTCTTGTGGACAATTCAATTGATCATGCCATGAAAATGGTACACTATGGTTTTGTACACATGATGATGGCACCTCATTGCTTTAGTTGCTTACTATGGTTTCATGATGATGCTTGATGTATAGGTTCTTGCTTGTATGTGGTGATAGTGTTTCTTATATTGGCCATGACCATGGTAAACAATGGTGTAAACCAATAATGCATCATAACACTCTAAATTCTTGTCTTTTGCTTAGTGATACAATGGTGGGTCATAATTCTCTTTTAGACAAATGTTGTCACCTTTCAAGTCAAGTTGTACTACTAGAGATGTAGGTAGGTGTAGCATGTCCATATTCCCTAACCATCTTCCACACCTTATCATCTTTCCATCATTTCAATACACGTTCATAATTTTCCCGTTGATGGTTGACTTATCATATGTCATGGAGCCAAGTCCAAAATAAAGAAAGGAAAAACCCATGTATGAAAAACTAAACAAATCAAAATTTGCAAGCTGAGGTTGTTCAATCAAAGAAAAATTCAAAAGTATAACGTTTGAGCCATGCCACCTTTCCTAAAGGCTCATCTCTCCCAAGTCACAAACTCTTAAAAGCTAAATCTAAAGAAAAAAGGGACCAATAAAGAAAAAGATAAAAAGGAGTTGGAAACAAAGAGTTACGAGGAATGGTAACTCAAAGCTAAGCACTCCCTCCCTAAAGCCACTCGTGTGGAATGCAAATCATGTTGAAATATTGTAGCTTAGAAAGGTGTCTTGGCTTTTGCCGGTATCCATGAAAGCAAGAGACACTAGAATTAATATTTCTCCAAGTCATTTAAATTTTTTCTGAGTCTAACTTAGGAAAATGAGTTTAATAATTTGATTAATGATTATTTAAATATTTCATAAGTTGAAACTTAGAAAATGACAATAATTAATCATTATCAGTTAACCACTTGTTAGAAGCTTCTTTGATCTTATTCAAAAGTCAAAGTTTGTTTCAGATTAGATTGTAGCCATTTATTTGACATGTTGGGGATTTAATCTCCACCATTGAATCATTTAGATGGAGATTTATAAGCAGAGGGGTGGCTTGAGGAGATACACTTGTGTGGTTATCAGTGATCATCATCTTCAACTAGGATTGAGCTGGAGGCGGTAGAGAGGGTGGAGTGTAATCCTACGTGTTAAGGCCCGAGAGGTTAGAGCTAGTGTAGAGGCCGAGACTCCTTGTGGAAGGGTCAGTTTGGAGACATGTGGCGGTCGTGAAGGAATGGAGGCATGGTTGTACCCTCTCCAACCCAAGCAGAATGCGTCGTGGGGGTTGTGGCCAGGCCACAACCCACATCTACAACCAATTCACTAGCAGAACAATAGAGTTGTGAGGTAGAGGAGGCTGAAACTTCGAGCCATTGGCTCAAATCTGCTCAGATCTTATTTGTGAATGAGATTGCCAGGTTTGGCATTGATGTAATAATTTTCTGATTTGTTGAAGCTGAAATATAAAACCCTTGTTTGTTGGTTTTCAATGGAGTTGGGGTTTCCAGGGTAAATTTTCTAGTGTTGATATTGTGTAATTGGTTTCTATATTTTCCGTTGTGCATTGCAAGGTTATTTACTCAATAATATTGTTGTTTTATAAATCAGATTTAGAATTTGTTGTTTTTCTTTCTTTGGGTATAAAAAATTATTGAGAACAGAAATTAGTTTGTTGAGTTTAAGAAAAAAATAACAAATCATAGTGGCGGATCTCGAAGACTAGTAAAGAGAGACCTATACATCTTATGTGGTTATGAGGGTAAATTCATGAAGTTTCCCTTTCCCCTAACATCGCATCCATCATATCACATGCTCTTAGCTTGGTGTCCTAGGAAATGCTTCTTGGTCTTAGGAATTGTCATATTTAACAGAGGTTAATGTTGTCCCCACCACGGTTAAACTTAGCAAATGATAAAAATTAAATGAGTTATTGAAAATTTAGAAGATGTCACTTGATGTTTTCCACCTAATGACACATATATCGAGGAATGACTCATCACTATGAGTAGGCACCCCTGCATTGGGATCCATGTATCTACATAGAGAGTTGCATCTCTGGCTCAAGAGTTGTGTGCTTACATTGGGATCTGTGTACTTATCATTGGGATTACGTGTACACATAAAATGGGTGTTTGTGATATTTGCATTAGGCGTTGTCCAGCGAGGGTTCCACATCATCTTGAATTACATATTATTGACCTCCACCTTCTTCATGATGAAGACATGCTTCTTGGACCATGGACACATCACCATGAGACACACATGCCCCTTATTTCACACATTTGAAGGGATGTTAGAGCATTTTTGGGAGAGTGACCTTCCTTCATGGGATTCCTCTCACACATGTGAGGTTGTTAGCATCTTGGAGCATTTTGAGGGAACAGCCCTCCTTCTGTGGCCTAGATCCACACATGTGAGCTTGTTAGAGCAGATTTGGGAGTTATTATTGCATCATGACTAGGTCGACCCCCTAGAGGAGGGGATTTATTGTTTATTTGACCATGTCTATTGCTATTTTGAGGAAGGCATCCACTTTGTTGAGGCATGGAATACCAGAGGGTTGGATTAGGATATTACTATTTGAGCATAGATCTAGGGTTAGTTAGAGATCTAATGCTATTTTATTATGGAGGTTGTTGAGCTCTTGGTCTATCAATAAGAGACTCATCCTCATTGTAAAGTTGTTGGAAAAGCATTGGAATAAATTTGTCTATTCTCTTGTTTGAGCTTTATGGAGAGGTTATGTTTTATTGTTGAGGAGAATTTTGTTCTTGGAGAGCTATTGGAAGCTATTTTTGCAGGTTTGTGGATACCAAAGTCAATTCAAGGGCCATAGAAGAGAAAAATCGCTACATTGGAGAAGCTGAGGTACTCCTTGTTACTTCCTGTGTTGCTTACTTTAAAGAGGAAAACATTATGCTTTAATCTCATTAAATTATTGCATCTGTAGACAGTCTTTAAGTAGGGGCCACCTTTAGAATTGTCTTGAGAAGTAGATCTTAGATAGACCCTCTCACCCATCAAACTTGTGGTCCTAGTAACCAAATTATGGCTGCTATAGGGCATGTCGCTTGGCTGCTTATAACCCCTAATCCATTTAAAAGAACAGCCCTCTCATAAGATCAAATCGACCCCATATGGCAAATTGGAGCTAGGCACTAATTTTTTTCCTTTCCATCCAACAAAATTTTTAAAAATTTCTCTTTTAATTTTCTGTTTTCACAATCTGGATTTACAGCCAAGCAAATCTTTAGATCAGGTTGTGCTACAAGTCATTTGCACTTTAAATATCTACTTTTAAATTAACTTGTCATTTCTTGAAGCAAATTATTGTTTTTGCGGCTCAAAATCTTGATTAATTTGCTCAATTCAACCCTTTCTTTACTGCTGGTTTATATTTCTGAAAGTGTATTTGATTTAGATCTGAAATTTCATTAAGTTAATCTATTAAAACAAATCTAATAAAGTCACTCAACGTTCTAAAGGCAAATAAATGTGTTAATGTGCTAAATCTCACTTGGATCTGCCACATCTAGCCTTTGTTTATGGTTGCTGTATATTTCTAGAATAAGGGCATTTAATAAATTGATTTAAAATCTGGAGATTACATCAAGGAAGTTCACGCGAACAGATTTCTAAATCAATTTGCACTCTCTAACAGAAAATCTGTCTTTTCCTTGGTTGAAACCCCAATTGATTTGCAAGTATATGCCTTGATTCACAATTGTTTACATTTCTAAGCAAGGGCACTTAATAAATCTGATTCACAACTGTGATTTTCAGCATATGACATCTTTTAATAGATCAAAGAATAACTTTACTAATTTTTGGAGCAAATCTCATTAAATTTTGTTGTACACATCTAAAGCGATTTGCACTTTCAGCCTTCTATTGTGATGGGTTATGGATCTAAATGGCTAATTAAATTATGATCTAAAGCTGGAATTTCATTATTGTTGGATCATTTAATAAGTTGGATTTAAATCTGGAAATTATCTTAAGAAAATTCACTAAAACAAATTTATGGTTCAGCTTGTGTCTTCTTGTGGCAAATCTATCTTTTCATGATTAAAATTCTAAAGCATTGATTCATAATTGTTCATACATCTATACACGGGCACTTAATAAATCCAATTCACATCTGGAATTTCCAGCATACAGATTAAGGACTCAATCTACTGTTTCTTGTGGTAAATCTATTTTGTACATGGTTAAAACTCTAATCAAGCATAAGCTCTAATTTCATCATTGTTTCATTTCTAACTTCTAAGAAAGGGCAATCTGTAAACTTGATTCAAATCTAGTTCCAGCACTTAACATTTTTCAAGAAGATTGGTTTAAACTTTATATCAAGGAGCAAGGGGCAGATTTAAACTCTAATTTGCAAGCATAAGCTCTAATTTCATCATTGTTTCATTTCTAAGAAAGGGCAATCTGTAATCTTGATTCAAATCTGAATTTCCAGCACTTAACATCTTTCAAGCAAATTTAAGAATTGGTTTATTTCAAGGAGCAAGGTCATTAATTCAAATCGGAGAAGTTAATAAGAATACCTCCGATGGGATATGAGGTCGAGCTCTGAACCCTAACATTTCATTTGCTGTATGTTGGTAACCGCGTCGCTCGGAACCACAGGCCGACTCACAATGCCTTTAGCTTTCAACTTGGATACTCAATCCTTGCACTCCCAATAATGAAACGCGGAAGGGAAACCCCACCAAATACCAGCGACATCACCGAATGATAGGCTGGGACTCGAGACCAAGCGGCCGACCTTTGAACCGCCAGCATCTCAAAGACGACTCTTTGCACAAAGGCGTAGCTCAATAAAGAAATGGAAGCGAGTCCATTCGTCCAAACCACAAACCTCAAAAAGCGTTGCCTGGTAAGTGCATCCCTCAAATGGAAAAACCTCCACTTTACCGTATTACATCGACTAGGGTGGGGGAACATACACAATTTATGATGGACCATGCACTCCTTAGGTAAATTCACAGGCCTATGGCGATGAGGAAAGGATTTATCGGATGGATTAAGGGTGGTGGAACCCAAGGGGAGACTAGAGAGGAGTCATTCGGCTCAAGGGGTTTTCACAATCATCCTATACAATCTAGAGGGACAAGGATAGAATATTTGTGGTCCATACTTCTATAACTTTCAGTGAGCTTATTTCTTAGATTAAATTTTACGATAGATTCAACCGGATCTAAGAGGACTTTCATGTTGGGCTCCGGTTTGGATGCGGTTATACTCATTGCCACGAAGAGATTACGGTGGAAGAGCTTTTAATGGGCATAGGAAACACGCTGGGGAAATTTGTCAAAGCCTAAGAGGCTACTAAGGTAAGAAAATACACATCCTACACCCGTATATGCATATACATGGACATCTCAAAACCTCTACCGGGCTCCATCACACTGGAATACCAAGATGAGGACTGGGTCCAGACCATTGACTATGAGCATATTCCGTTCGGTTGTAGGAAATGCCATGAGCATTGACATATTTTTAGAGACTTCCCTTTGAACACTCCAAGCACCAAGGCTGTTGATAGTAAGAAAAAATATGGCTTCGCCAATGTCACAGGCAGCTGGAAAAATCCACCAAGGAAACAGAACCAGGGTGCGAGTCCAAAAGTTCCAACCAAAAATTATTATGACGTTCTGACTCAGCTGCCGGAAGATTAGGAAATACAAAACCCTCATCAAGAAAAAAACTAGGCAAAGGGTAAAATCCCAGAGGAACCCAACTCGACTCAAGAAAAAGAAAGAACCCGCAGCTCAAATAGGTACAGATGGAGACACCAACATGCTTATGGATGAAATAGAATTGGAAGAAATAGACCTAGAGAAACTAGAGGAGGCCCTAAATCCCGAGGAAGGATCGCGAACATCCACAGCCAGAAGCTGACTTCTGAAAAGTGCAAAGTCTTCACTTGGAGCTCCACGAGTGGATCCGCGGCGGTGGGCATCATAACCCGACCCGACCTTGAAGGCAAAAAATCCCTAAGGAGGAGCAAAGGCGAGGAATGAAACCCGGCACAACAACTTATTAAGGCGAGGGCACCTAATGATTGCTCACGGTGGATCTGGCTGGCGGCTCTCGGAGGGTTACCTCCACCCCCCCCATCTTCCTCATGATGAAAGTAATATCCTGGAACATAAGAGGCTTGAATGGACGGTCCAAACAACGGATCCTCCGTGATTGTATAAAGACAGAACACCCATACATTTTACTTTTACAGGAAACCAAATGCGCCGATTCGAGGCCCGGAAAAGAGTCCTTTCCGAAGCGTGGAAGGATGGGGGTACATCTATCTTGGACTTCGAGTAGGAAGTGCAGCAATCCTATGGAACCCGCTTACTGTCACCCTGATAAATCCATTTTCAGCTAAGCACACCCTAACTGCCTATTTTACATCTATAGCCTCCTCAAAGGAAGGGGCAGTTACTAACGTCTATGGACCTCAATCCATCCAAGACAAGGAAAAATTCTATACAATCCACGCAACATGTCCAAAGCTCTCCCTAGGTACCGCCTTTGGATCATAGGAGGAGACTTCCAGCATCATTCTAACAGCTGGAGGAAAAAATTGGAGACTTAATCGGTTGGATCAAAGCCAATTGGGAGTTTAAGCAACAGAAAGGCCGAACACGATGCGATATGGAAACAAGGAATGTATTTTGGTCCATGAAGAAGCGGGGAACCCGACGTAATGGCATCACCGGTGATTAGACAGCTTTCTAGTAACCGGCTCTCCTTGAAGCGACCAGAAAGCTATAGAAGTAAATATCATGCCAAAGGCCGTCTCAGACCACTGGCCTATAGAATTCTGTCTGATTCCGGGGAGCCCACCTAGGCCTAAGCCCTTCAGATTTGAAAAAATTCTGGCTAACACACCCAGGATGCTAAACCAACTAAAGCTCCAAACTGGTTGGGACCAAAATTTGAAGGAAATGAATCATGGAACTCACATGTGCAAAGTTCCAACAACTTAAGAACTTCAAGACACTCTTGAAACGGTGGAACAAAACCACTTTTGGAGATATTTTCCTAAGGAAGGAAGCAGTGGAGTTGGAGGACCTTACGGCACACCTTCATTGGGGGAGCGAGAACTCAAAGATTGGCCTTGGGGAAGGAAAAGCTCATGGGAGGACTTGAAAATTTAGGGGAACAAGAGATCTTATGGAGGCAAAAATCCGAGTGCAATGGCTCCAAAGAAGGAGAAAACACAAATTCTTGGAGCAATGGCGCGCCATTAAGGCACGTGTCGCATCTCACAGTTGGAGGACGACCAAGGAGCCCCAATAAAAGACCATGACAAAATTGCAGAAGCCCTTAACTCTTTCTATCAAGATCTCCTCCGCGAGGGAGGCCAAATCCAAATGCGGAGGCGGCAATTCAAAAAAGTCACTGCGCCATTCCCAAGATTAATCCACGCCCGTCGAGCAGAACATTGTTAAGGCTTCACTCAAAGCTGAGGTGGATTTAGCGATTCGAGAACATACTTGAGCAAAGCTCGAGGGCGGATGGATTCACCAGGACTTCTTCCATCCTTGTTGGGACATGATCAAGGAAGATGTTTGGCGGGTGGTAGAAGAATCTAGAACATCCGTTCAAGTTCTCTCTGCTTTAAATGCAACCTTCATTACTCTAATCCCTAAGGAGGAGGAAAGGGTCCGCGCGCACCCGAAGCGGTTTACGACCTATATCTCTGCAATGGCGTTATTTTCAGAAATAACCAAAGTCGGTACTAGCAGTCTCAAAGCCAATCTACCGTTTATCATCCTCAAGGAAATGATCCCCGGACGTGTTGGGGAAGGAATAGATCATGGACCCGGTCATCTGGCCAATGAAGTCATTCCTCCCTTAAGGAAAGTCCCAGGCAACCCGCGCCCGGGGTATGCTCATCAAGCTTGATCTATCAAAAACTTTTGACAGACTAAGCTGGCAATACATGCGCTCGGTCTTGGATTCTTTTGGCTTCTCCAACATTTGGGTCGATTGGATCCTAGCTCTCACATCCACTCCCTTATTCTCCATTCTTGTCAATGTGGCTCTACCTCTGCCTTAACACTCCCCACTCCTCCGAGGGGGCATGAGGCAAGGCGACTGCCTCTGCTTTGTTATTATGGCAGAGAATTTTCGGGCGCTACCACTCCAAACCCCTTGATGCGTGATGGTTTTCGGAATGGCTCCACAATCTCCCGGTAGGCCCTCTCACAGTCAATTTGTAGACGATACTCTTCTCATGATTACCCTTTCGGTCAGAGACGCTGTCAAGCTCAAATCTATCCTTTCTGACTTCTCAGACGCCCTTTCCAGGTGCCAGACCTCAAAATCTAGACAAGTCGAAGCTCTTTACTTTTTCCTTGCGCGTGTGCCCGGTTCAAGTCCACCTCAAACCTTCTTGGCATAGCGGGGAGCTGCACGCCCTCTCCACCTACAGGTATCCCTCTCAGATAAATTCTAGGCCAGAATCCATCTCTTAGGACGGTCTGCTTCTCTCCATCGCCAGCCGTGCGAGCAAATGGGACTTTTAGACCCTCATATATTTCTTCAGCCCAGTCCACTTAGGTCAGATCCTGCCCGAGACTCCTGCCATTATCTTTCTTTTGCAGTGCAGCCTTTATCTGGTTATTAAACTAACAGAAGTCTCCCGGTGCAATTTCTTGTGGCCGAGGAACCTGATAACAAAATAGAAATGGGCCCTTGTGGGGTGGGAGAAAATACGCAAGTCAAAACTTTGTGGAGGGTTGTAGGCAGTACCAGGACCGAAAATGTTTCAAAGTCATGGGAGCTAAATTATGGTGGAGATGGATGCAACATCCGCAAGAGCTATGGGCAAGGGTTTGGAAACAAAAGTACGCCCCAACCACGCAATATAATCAGTTAATTAGATTCAATGAACAGATGCTAGGATCTAACATTTGGAACATTGCCTGGAAAAACCGTCCTCTGGTTTAGGAGCATGCCTTTTGGGAGGTTAGAAATGGCAGTGCACTTTTGGGAGGATGCCAACATGACTACCTCTGAAGGTCTGACTATATGAACCATGCCTTTCTGACAAAACCCTCAATACGATTAAGGACTATTGGACCCCACATACGAGTCAGAACCACAGAATAATGGAAAACAATCGTGACAGGACACCTTAAATCCCGAGGAGAATCGGTCCTTAAGCAGCGGGATTGCACTATACCAAGAAAAATCCCGATTCCGGAGAGGCTGGACATGTCCCCTCCGTTTAAGAACCACTCCACATCTGGCACCTTCTCGGTCAAGGAAGCCTATTACCTGCAAGAAAACCACCCTAGTCAAGGGCTTGATCTAGTCTGGAGCAAGGTCTGGAGGCCTTTTTTATGGCCCAAAATATCGTTCTCTATGAAGCACGGTCCGAACCCATCCTCACTTGGGACAATCTTAGAAAAAGAGGCTTCATCAGACCCTCAATATGCGCCTTATGCCAACAACAAGAGGAAACCATGGAGCACCTCCTTAACACTTGTCATTACAGCCAGCAGATTTGGGACTGGGGCGCTGCGGCTATGTGTCGTTCACAGAGGAATCGTGGTAGTATTCGGGACACCTTGGTCAACTGGGATACATTCTTTTTCCACAATCCAATTCTCCAACGTATATGGCAGCTGCTACTGGGATTCACGCTTTGGGCAATTTGGAAAGAACGAAATAAAGAGTCTTGACTCTACCCGTCCCGGCGCCACTTGGAATAGGGTGACAAAGTTCATCCGGGAAACCGTTCTGACTCCCACGGTTCCAAAGGCGACCCACGCAGTACAGCAGAGGAGCAATCTATTTTGAAGGATGGAACACGCCTCTAAACATGAAGACTTCGAACCTGGCGGAGGCAAAGTCATCCGGTAACTTCACAGTAGTCCCCGCCGCCCCTACGGCTTTTCATAAAACTTAACTTTGATGGGGCTTAGAGGGGGCAACCCCTGAACCAGCGGGCTAAGGCAGTGCTAAGAAATCACGTTGGGAATCGCCTTCATGCAATGCAGGCTACGGGTGAAAACCACCACGAATAATATGGCCGGAGCTCTCGACTGATAACTCCAAATGGCAGTGCAAAATCAGCATTCTTGTTTAATGTTTGAAGGAGACTCCGCAGGGTAATCATTCAGCTTCATGGCTTGAATTACGAATGGACAACCCCACGGAGACTACCTTGATTGGAGACTCACGGAGCCTTACGGAGAACTTCAAGGCACTCCATGGCTAATCCCATCATATCCCTCAGAAGAGGGGAGGCTAACAAGGATCTCCTAGCAAATAAAGGGAATCGACACCGAGGCGATCTCATATATTGTAACCGGTATATCTGCAAAGCGAACTCTCATCAATGCCAGAATACTTACTTCATAGAACATGAGGCCAAAATGCCGGTGGCAGTAGGAAGGAGACTATGTAAGCGCTTCCATAAACGCGGGTTTAAATAATGAGCCATCAATTTAGCGCCAACCCTACGGATCACCGGGGTAGCGTGTCGCTCTGCGATGGGAGAGTCCGGTCGGTGAACGTGCTTGCTGATAGGAGGTCTGCGGCAGAGTGCATTGAAATAAAATTGGTCTGATGTTTGCATTGGAATGTTGGTTTTCCCAACAGCTCTTACATATAGTTTATACTTTCTACGGATTTTGGAGGCCGGGTGTTACGCAGTCTCATGCCACAGCACACCGGTCTTAGGTGGGTTTTGAATTTAACACATCGCTCTCCTCACATTACTTTGTCACGGGAAGAAGCAGCATCGTAATACCAAAGCAAAGGGGGTGCCTGTGAGTTCGGCGGTATGCCGCAAAGAACGGTATAAGGCTTCAAGCGCGCTCTAGTCAGCTACCGCCGATTAAGGCAGGGGCTCCTTGAGAGGAAGGCCCTAATCTACAATTCTGAAGAGAAAGGAAGCTGGATCACGACAATCTGGGATTTAAGATCAATTTAGGAAGACAAATCATACTTTCGGGTTGCATGATGAGGAAGAATTACTCCTTGAGGAGGACCTGTCGACCATGGGCTCAAGCAAAGGGCGGTACAGTAATTAGGATGAAGGTCTATGAGATTGATTGGCTGACTTTGTTGCATCGGTGAGGAGGAGACTCCTTGGCGAGGAGCATGGATACGCCCGTTCTTCGAAGGCTTGTAGCGGTGGCCAGGGAAACGACTGGAAACGAAGCGTGATGAAACGGATTCGGCGGTGGTGTCCTGCTCGGGAAGCAATTGGAGAACCGATGTGGCGGCCAGGAGGAAGAGTTCGAAGGTGGTGACATGCACAGTTTTCTCTCACGAGAGGAGCACTTGTCATTATTGTTCGAGCTCCGAGGCCACAAGGCTGACCTGGAGCACCGAGCAATCATAATGGGACAGCGCCTTGACATCCTGTTCGATGCCCACTCCGGCATTCCTACACGGCGCAGGTGTCCACTCTACTCACAGTCATTCGCCATCCCGACTGGATACACGTGGAAGACCAACAAAGGCGACAGGTCATCAATTTCATAGGGTTTTCATGTTTTATGGTTTAAGTTTTATGTTACTGTTTTTATACTCCACTAGACGGCTTTTGTTACGGTTTCCCTTGGTGAGCGGTGCCAATGGTAATAGTTGTTTTTGCTATGTACCTATGCTGGTTTTTGGTTTCCGGCAGCATTTTGGACGTTTAGACTGTTGACCATGTAAACTCTGTTACAGATTTTGATAATATATGACAGCAGGATCTCCCCTTTTTTATTTAAAAAAGGAGCAAGGTCATTGAATTTCTGTGCACAAATCTAAATCGATTTGCAATTTTTAGCCTTGTCTTGTATTGATCTACAAATCTAAAGGGCTAATTAAACTCTGATTTAAGTCTGGAATATAATTTGCTAATCACATACACTAAATCAGATAATCAAACTAGGCTATATTCCCTCTCAATCTTTACACAGTCCAAGATTAGTTGACCATAGGGAATCCCCCCTAGGCTAGAACTCATCTAGTCTAAAGAGAGAAAAGCCACTGAGATTTGACAATGTGTAGCTTGTCTAAGTTGCCCTTGGGATCTCATCACTTATGCGCAGGGGACTTTTGCACCAAGTGAGAATCTGGGAGGTAAAACTACCCATAACTATTCTTGGCTGTATTATACTCCCCATAACTAAAAGAAGAGAACATGATCACTATTGAGGTAAAACTACCCATAACTATTCTTGGCTGTATGATACTCCCCATAACTAAAAAAAGAGAACATGATCACTATTTGTTTGTGTATGCACCTACTTTATAATCATCACCTGCATTGTTTTTTATATTCTCTTAAATAAGAATAAATAATATTATAATTAAAAATTAAAACCATATGAAAACAATGATACCGAAAATTTCAAAAAACAATTATAACTAAAGGCCTGATTATCATGGTATTGTTCTCGGAACCTGCCCTAACCTATCACAATATTGCTAACCTAACCTAACAAAACTGGGCCTTAATTGCAACTGTGAATGAATATGTAAGATAGAAATATATAGACATTAAAAGAAAAATAAAGGAGTTTCTGCTACCTTAACTACACTCGATTATGCAATGTTGCAGACATATATCTCTGCCACAAATATTGTATAGTGTTGTCTTCCACCTGGTGGCACTCTTATCTTATTTGCACATTTATAAATGAAGAAATGGACCACCATTCATCCATGGCCATGGCCATCCAGCCAGGAATTTTGGGATGGAGAAAACCCTTGTGGCAGCATTAGTGAGTTGTTTGTTCAGATAATAGAATTCATCACCCCACTTCCCTCCTTTCAGCAGCAGTGGCCACTATTCCTACCCTCTATTTAAGGCTTCCTAATATGTACATGTAATATTACTTCCTAGTTCATCTTCTCACAAGTCCTCGAGACCAAACGGAGGGAGATCATGAGATCAAGTAGATGTTCAAATCACCTAGTGGCAAGCAAGGAGGGAAGGCAGGTAGGCAACGGTTGTCGATAAGGAAGGAAGGCAGGTAGGCAACGGTTGTCGATGAGGAAGGAAGGCAGGCAAGAAAGCAATAGCTGGGTATGAGTTAGTTTATGCTCCACTCCACCCTAAAATAATCAAAAGGAACAGGAGTAAATACTTTCCTCAGAGTAAATTATAAAGCAAGTAAATATACCAAAATAAAGAATGGAAGGGCAGCAACTAAGAGTAGAGCAGAGCAGAGCAACTGACTATGAGTCTTATTTCATTTACAAAAGAAAGAAAGAATAATAAGATACTACAGAGACCAAGAGATTTTAATATCAGGCCTATCTAGAATACATGACAGCCGCATCCAACATGATGAATTAATTCAATTCCCAGGCTCACTTGGGCGATGGTGTGACAATCGGATCCACGGGCAAGAAGGAAACAAGATGGACAGCTACGTTCAAAAACTCTGCGACATGGATAAACAAACACCGACACTTGACAGTTTTCAATATGTCCTTGACAGACAACGAAAAAATCTAGAGATGTCCTCTCCTTAAGAGAACGCCTTCAGCATAATTAGACAAATTAGAAAATCACTCATTCTTTCACAACTCACACACATGACAACCAACATACACCTTACAACTGAATTTCTTATGATACAAAAATGCCCATCTTAAAACAAAGTATAATCGAAACCGAGATTGCACAAACAGTGGACATTTGTTAGCTGGCAACCTTTTTGATAAATGAAAGGCGAAAATGAAATATTATATAACTATATATACAGTAACCTTAAAAACTTAAAAATCATAATTAAAACTTAAAATTAGAAGGGCTATTTGATATTAAAATATGAAAGAATGCAAAGCAATGACTTTAATATCCATGAAGTTTAGGAGCCGATAATGGTACCTTCAAGCAAAAGTACAACTCTCTAGGTGAAAATCCAGATGAGTCCTGCCCACTGGTACGATACTAAAATAAGAAGTTCCAAAGATCCAAAGGCAATAGATACATGCACCGTGCTGAGGCATCATGAAAAGTGAAAAAGAAAAGGTCAGATTCTTAATGTAAAAGCTTGTACCACTGAAGAGATTTCTGAGATTGTAATAGCATAACGAAAACACTTCTCTCAGAGGCATTCTAAGGTCCAAAAGCACGTTTTTTAGCATACCTCTTACAAAAACCAGAGAACACCTAGCCCCCAAAGTGAATGAGGCTGAGGTTCCAGATCAGCTGATACCTGTCCCTATGGTGTCGGGCCATATATCATGCAAGAGAAGTGCGGTTTTTGGAGGAAAGCAAAATTATAACCCCTAGCTGACCATTGACCCCGACTTATAACCACAAGCATAGACATTTTATTTTTCTCTCTAAAAAGGGTCAGGTAAATCATTTGGCATGCGTTTCCATTGCTGCATTTTCCATCTGACCTTTAAAAGTGTGTGCGCAAAGTTTGTTGCCAAACACCATTTGATTGCCAATCAACATCTTTCCCACACCACTTCTGCACATGTTTCATAAGGGGGCAAAATGATAAGTGCACCTTGGTCCTGGTAAGTCCTCCAGCGTCATACTCTGGCATTACAACCATGAGCCCCACAGTTATAACTTATGAGAGACATTATAACTTATGAGAGGCATGATGCAGAGGTCTCGATCACAAAGTTTATGATGTAAGACAATCCCCCTTAAGAAAATGCATCTTTGATGTAAAGAGTTAAGTTCAAAAAGTCTCAACTGAACATTTAGACAAGTACAGAAATACACGACTGTCTCTAAGTACCATAGTGTTTGTCTTCAGATGTATAGTGTTTGTCTTCAGATGTTGAAAAATCAGATATGTACTCTTCCGAAGCAGGCAGACAGCTCTGTATAAGCTGCTCGACTCTCCGAGCCTCTTTAAAAAACCTCTGCAATATAGTGAAAGATTGTTTGTAAGGGTGGAGACCTTTTTCTAATATTTCCTTGAAACAAGCATATGCCTCGTGCAATTTTCCACTATAACAAAGTTCAGTTATTAACAAATTTGAAACATGACCATGAGGGCAGCCGCCCTTTTTTATTACATAATTCCACAACTTAATCGCCATGTCATGTAGACCAGAACTGCAAAAGAACTTCATCAACATGACCGCAGTCGAAACTCGCGGCACCCAATCCTGCGAAACCATTCTGACAAAAAGCTCACAAACTTCTTCCTCTTTCTGAAGCTCCTGAAATGCATACAGAATTGTATGATAGGTCATATTATCGCAACCAACACCTTTCTCCTCCATCTCTTTCATCAACATCAGCCCATCCTTCACACTGCCTGATTTGCAAAAACAACTGATCAAGGCATTGTAAGCCATAGTATCAGGCTCGTGACCGTTTATTATCATTTCATCAAACAGTTTCCTGGCACAATCCATATTGCGGACAATACCCAGCCCATGTATCAAAGTAGTATAGGTCCGAATGTCTGGACAGCAGTGATTCGTTTTCATCACTTCCAAAAGTTCCAATGCATCATGAACCCTCCTGCCCTTGCACAAAGCATCTATGAGAATGTTATAGGTCACAGTATTGGGGCTAAAGCCTCTTCTGATCATTTCTCTGAAAATTATCTCTGCTGCCACTGCATTGCCAGATTCTTTAAATCCCAAAAGTAAAATATTAAACGTCTGGGTATTGGGAACAAACCTCTGGTGCATCTTATTGAATACAGCCCGGGCTTCCTTCACGTGTCTCTGAGTGAAAAATGCCTGAAGGAGAACATTAAATGTATCCGTGTTCAATTTCCCCACAAACTTCTCCATTTTTTCGAATGCCTCTAGGGTTTCCTCGAACGACCTCCTCCGTGCATATTTTGACAAAACGATGCTAAGGGCTTTAAGGGTTATTTTATTTTGCTGGTGCATTTCGTCGAGCAATTCCCAGACTTCGTCGAAATCCCGCATTCTGGCTAAGATGTGAAGCATTTTTTCATAGGCTTGGGAAGTGTGTTGGTAATCAGGGTTTTTCTAGGCGGTCCAATGGAAGAATTGCAGGGCCTTCGAGCCGTTGACGTGGCCGGAGAAAAGCCTCCCCAGCACGTTTTCTACTAAGAAGTCGGACAGTGTGAGATTGCTGTGGTGCAGAGTGGATTCGATCGCGGGATGTGGGAATGGATGGTCATTTATTAATTTGCAAATTTTGTCGATTTCTTGAGATGGGGAATTGATTTGAGAATGGGAATTCAGAAAATTGCAGCGAGTGAAGAAGTGGGGAATACATTTCAACCATGAATTCGAAACCAGTTGCTTCTTGGTTTTATATCTATGGGCTACAGGTTTTTTTTTCTTTCTGCGGTGCGCGCTCTGCATACTGTGTGCAAGTTCACTTGGCTGTGAAATTTGGTAGGTAATCGGCGTTCACGTGGCCATCGATTCAATAGATAGCTAGGAGTTTCTCACTGCCTCGAATTTGATTCAGAATGCATTTCGTAAAACCTCTACTCAAAAATCTCAGACGCGGACCTGCTCAATTAAACTTGCTTAAAGGTTTCAAAATACATTGGAAAAGCTCCTTATATAAAAATGTATATATAATGATTTGTCACGATGTCGAGTTTACCGTAAATTAATTTATTTAATTTTAAGTCTCGATTTGTTTAATGAAAGTATAGGAAGGAGTTAAATTTCTAATAATAATGCAAAAAATTATTTATCTTTCCCGAGGAAAAAAAAATTAATACACGATATTATAGATAAGTTACTTATTTAAGAATTTAACATGCTACTTTATGGAAACCATTCAAGCTAAATTTAAGGGTAACATGCTACTTTTATGGAAACCATTCAAGCTAGAAATTCAATTGATATATTAATTTAATTTAATACTTTTGTTTTATTATAAAAATTACATATAAACTTAAGTATTGTTATGAGGAATACAAATTAAGGATATGTTTAATCTCGTAACAAACTTTTATCGATTTATCAAAATCAATGATATAGAAGAGTTAGAATTATGTTTGATCCTTAACACTAATCTAATGTTGAATGATTTTGATCAATTTAAAATTAGGTAAAACCCTTATAAGCATTGTTCTAGAGTACATGGTCCTTTGATTGTGGGCTTGGAATTTTTTAAGTATTATTATTTTTGTTGTTGTGTATTTTTCTTACATATTATTGTTTATAATAATGTTATTTTCAAGGAAAAACTTTAAGCATTTTTATTTCTAAGATTGAAAATGTACATTGCATTCCATAAACATGCTTCAAGCATATGTTCATGTTTATCTAACTTCACCTTATTACATTATATTGAAAATGAAATATGGACAAAACCCTAAACTTCTAGCTTCTCATAAATGGCATTGATGCTTGACATCATTATACAATATTTGAAAAACAAAAACTTCCTCTATGGCCCCATAACTTCAAAGAGAATAACATGGCATATGCATCATTAAACTATACTTTTTAAAACCATAACTGGAAGATTTTATATGAAGTAAAAGTTGTAGTGGGGCTTGCAGTGAAAGTACATCATAGTTTGTCTTAAAATAGTAATAACACAAGCCAAAAAAAAATCTAGCATAGAGATGTATATCATAACTAGCTCTAGATACAAGCATATATTCATGTCTATGTAACTTCACCCTATTACATTCTACTAAAAATGAAATGGACAAAAACCTTAAACTCCTAGCTTCTTAGAAATGGCATTGATGCCTTACATCATTATAAAATATCTGAAAAACAAGAACTTCCTCAATTGTCCCATAACTTCGAAGAGAATAACATGGCATATGCATCATTAAACTATACTTTTTAAAACCATAACTGGAAGATTTTATATTAATTAAAGAGTTATTAAGTGGGGCTGCAGTAGAGGTACATCATGGTTGTCTTAAAATGGTAATAGCATAAACCCGAAAGCTGGTTCTAGCATGAGATGCATCACATTAACTTTAGAGTAAAGTTTCCAAAAGAACCTAGTAGTGTAGTTTCAACACAACATACCTAAAAACTTGATTATGATATAAAACATATAATCTTTGTAGAAGGTATGATGGCTGGTGGCTTCATCTATTGCTTCCATGGTTGAAGCTGAAGCTTGCTTGACTAGTTCCACATTCTCCAGAAGTTGATGTATTGTATCATCTTCCCTAGGTCTCCCACAATTTGTGTTAACAAATTGCACTTGATTAGAATCTCCAGACTACTCACCCTTGGTTAATATTATTTACCATGTTTCAATACATTTCTTACGCCTCCATCGTCATTTTGAATTGTTTTATGTTTGCATAGAAGTTCCTATAATAGTTTCTATTTGAGAGTAGCATTGTTATCATGCTCATGAATTTTCTCTATAGCTGTGAGAATCAAGCTTCAAATTCCCTGTATTGCCTCCTAGTGTCTCTATTGAGCATGCCTTATCTTGTGAAGATCCATATAATCCATTTGAAAAGTGCAGTGGGCCAATTAGCAGAGCAAAGTGAAATAATCAAAGTTGTTTACACTGTCGAGCCTGAGTTCAAATAATAGGTCTCTCGAAACTTGGGATAGGAGTAGGCTTAGTTCAGAAAAGTCACAGAGAACATTGCCCAAGCTAGCATTAAAAAAATGATTCCAAAGAAACATGGGGTCTAGGGGTTAGCAATCTATGCACCCATACAAGAAATAATTTGAAATAACACACCACCCAAAATATAGTCAAGACTCATTCCTTTTGTTAATTGTTTCAATTCAAGATTTCTTAGGACTAAGATTAAAAAGGGGATCCCACAAAATAATATAGTCTCCAAAAAGTAACAAAAAATTATCTAGAAATGGAATCGAATCACTAGATAAAGAAGTAAAGAATAACTCTCTAGAATTAAAACTAGTAGCAAGCCCAAAACTTGCCACTTCTTTAGAAAGAAAGAGAGGTAAAGGTGTCAACTTACCAAAGAAGCAAGGAAGGAAAAAAACATCACATACTAGAAATCACTAGACATAACCTCGAACTAGTAATCTGAAGATGCCATGCAAAGAAGCCTGACCACAATGGCATAACCCCACAATGATAATGGCAAGTACCATTCACCAATTCAAAAGCATGTTAGGTATTGGGTTAGAGATTATGAAGAGATGGGAGGTGTCGTTTCTCATAATACATTAGGCCATGTGACATGCTTGCCTTACAAAGAGCCGTGTTCCCTCTTCAATGCAAATTGGGTGCCTTGTCCTCCATCATTTCAGGCTATAGGTTGGGTATAAACCTTACCATTGGCAACTATATCTCCCTCTTTTACTAATGTTGCTTGATTGGAAAACTTGTTTGCTATGGGACAATTTTCTTCAAAATTACAAAAAAAATTACAGAAATTTATGCTTATTGCATAGCTTTCTCATGCTCCCAAGTAGCATCTTTAGGACCATAGCGGGTCCATTGAACCTTTACCAAACTAATGGATTTGTTCCTATGCACTTTGACTTTTTTGGTCAGGATACTGCGGTTCCACTTGAAAATCCCCTTCATGTTCCACTTGGATCACATTCCAATCAATTTTGTGGTTAGGGTCAGGTACATACTTTTTTAATAAATACACATGGAACACATTATGAATTATCATATATGCAGGCAAATATTTAACAAGTGTCTATTATCCCTTTATTTTCTAAGATCTCAAAAGGTCCATAATATCCCTCTTGCCAAATTTTGGGAACTTCCCAATTTTATTGAACTTCTCTTGGCTTTAACCAAAAACATGGTCCTCCACTTTGAATTCTCTATGTGATTTTCCTTTTTGCTCCCGGTTATAACTCTTTTTTCCTATCTTATGCAAATTTCAAATTCTTCTCACCCAGGATAAATGTTGTGTCTCTTGTGAATGTGTATTTCTCAGTGATCTTGTTCTTATGATGCTCTTATCTATTGAAATGCAAAGAACTATAATAATGGCATAAACATTAACACTTATTTTATCGGTATAACTCTTTTTCCTATCTCATGCAACTTTCAAATTATTCTCGATCTTTACCATCTGTTCTTCCATTTCCCTTAACAATTCTGGCCCAATCACGACTTTTTCTGCTATGTTATCCCAACTTACTGGTGTGTTGCATTTTTTGCCATACAATGCTTCAAACAAGCTCATCTTCAATGATTTTTTATACCCATTATTGTAAGCAAACTCAATTAAATGGATATAGTCCTCCCACCTAGAAGGCTTTTTCATTACATACATTATCAACATATCTTCAATTATCTGATTAATTCTTTATGTTTTCCCATTTGACTCTGGGTGATATGTTGTATTGAAATTTAGATTGGTACCAAATCCTTTAAATAATGCCTTCCAAAAATTGGAAGTGAACTTTGGATTTTAGTCTGACACTATTGCCTTAGGCACACCATGTAGCCTAGCAATTTCTCTCATATAAATTTCTGCAATATTGGCTACCTTATGAATTACCTTTATCGGAATGAAATGTACAACCTTTGTAAGCTTGTACACCACTACCATGTTGGAACCATGTTTCCTTGTTGTCCTAAGAAATTTGGTAATGAAATTGAGAGTAACAACTTACCATTTCCATTCAGGAATGGGCAATGGTTGTAGCAATCACATTGGATGTTTGTGCTCAACCTTTACCTTCTAACATTCCATGCATCTAGCCAAGTAATCAGTGACATCTCTCTTCATACCAGGCCAAAAATATTGGCCTCTTACAATTGTCATAGTTTTCTAGTATCCTATATGTCCAGCGTATGGCACATTGTGCATCTCCTTTAAAACCAAATTTCTCAATTCTTAAGAATTGGGAACATAAACTATGTTCTGGAATAAGAGGATTCCATCCTCTTCTAGTTTGTGATCCTTATATTTGTGTTGTACATTATTTTGTTGTAAGAATTCTTTAACTT
The DNA here is from genome assembly GCA_010110895.2 of Picea sitchensis. Lineage (NCBI taxonomy): Eukaryota > Viridiplantae > Streptophyta > Pinopsida > Pinales > Pinaceae > Picea > Picea sitchensis. The sequence continues at coordinate 76,041 of SNQJ01S0008226.1, forward strand.
GCACATAATGTTGATATGTTGTTACAACCTATAGAAATCTATATTTTAAATATGTCATGTACATACTAATGGATGTAGCATGCATTTTATGCACCCTTCTATGAAGTTCATCATCCACCTTGTTCTATTTTTCTTTTATGTGCTTGATGTCAAAATCATATTCATTGAGAAATTCCAGCCATCTAGTTTTTATAACATTTAGTGTTGGTTGTTCAAACAAGTATTTCAGACCACCATGGTCTCTCCTGAATTCAAATTTTCTTCCCATGAGGTAATGCCTCAACATCCTTAATCATGTATTATGACTGCCAACTCTAAGTCATGTGTGGCATAACTTATTTCATGCTCCTTCAATTTTTTGGACTCATAACAAATTACATGTCCATTTTGTGTAAGGACTCCACTTAGCCCTTACTTGCATGCATCTGTGCATACAACAAAATCCTCATCTGGATTTTCAACTTTTAAAATAAATGCACTGGTGAGTAAATCCTTTAAGCACTAGAAATTTTTTTCACACTTGGCACTCCATTCAATTTTTACTTCTTTCTTTTGCAAAGATGTTATTGGGTGTGCAATCTTGGAGAATCTCGTAGTGAATCTCTTGTAATAACCAACTAGACCCATAAATGATCTAACCTCTTAAATGTTTGTTGTTGATGGCCAACTTTTGATTGCTTCAATTTTCTCCAGATCCATTGCTATGCCATTTTCTGAAACAATGTGACCTAAATAATGGATCTAATTTTGATAAAAAGTGCATTTACTCAATTTGGCATACAATTGGTCCTCTCTCAACACTTGTAACACCATCCTCAAATGTTGGTCATGTTGCTTCTCTATCTTGGAATAGATAAGAATATCATCCAAGAATACAATTACAAACTTGTCCAAAAAATATTTGAACACCCCATTCATTAGACACATAAATGTAGCCAGTGCATTTGTTAACACAAAATGCACCACCACAAATTTAGGGTGTCCCATACCTTGTTTGAAAGGATGTTTTTCTAGTATCCTCTTGTTTGATTCTTACTTGATGATATCCTGACCTCAAGTTAATCTTGGAGAATGTCTTTGCTCCTTTCAACTGATCAAAAAGATCATCAATCCTTGGAAAAGGATATTTGTTCTTGATTGTAACCTTGTTCAGTTGTCTGTAACCTTGTTTCCCTTGTTGGTATGTTTGAGATTTATTCTTGATGAAAGGTGGATTGAATCCTTTCTTCCTCTGATCCATCTTTCCTTTATTCTTGTCATCCTAGGCATTTTGGAAAGTTATCCTTCCTCTGTTCTGCTCATACAAATACTTATCCTTTCTTATGGATTCTTCCAAATTCCTAGGCTCATCAAACTAAATTATATCCTTGTAGAAGGATGGAAATCCACTTAGGAACCTTTGAATTTTGACCTTCTCATCTCTAATGAAACTCACATACCTAAGGAGTTCCACGAATTTCCTTTCATATTCATCCATGGTCATGTTCCCAAGTTTGAGTTCAAATAACTCTTGCATCTACTTGTCATAATATTGCTTTGACAAGTATGTTGTTGAAAAGATTTCTTGAATTGCTTCCAAGAAATTCTCTTCTCATCAAGGTGCTTACCCTGCTCCAACTGGTCACACCACATAGATGCATTTCCTTGAATATGGTAGGCTGCAATTCAAGCTTCTACATTTGATGAGTAATCATGCATCTAAAAATATTTCTTCATTCCGTGTAAGACACCCAACCCCATAAGTACCCTTTTAAGGGATGGGGTATCGAAATTTCGCTTTACCACAATCATCTTGAAACCTCTTCTCAAGGGTGCCATCGTCTTCTACTCATCAAGATCTTTCCAATGACTATCGTCATGCTCAACACTGAGCTCTGGATAAAAAATTATGGCCCCTTTAAGTTTCAGGGTCCTCACTCACCATATCCGCCTCATTATCATGTGGCATCCATGTGCCTCCCTGCATCCATGTGGATCCCTATCACTGGCGTCACTTGTGTTGGATTACTGAGAGGGGGGGTGAATTAGTAATAGAGCAATTTAATATTTTTTCACCATAAAATGCAAGTGTTATATCAATTTAGCATTATCATCCAATAGTTGCAGAGTAAATAAACAATGAACAAATGAGAAATCAAACGCATGCATAGTACACAAGTGTTTTATGTGGAAACCCAAAGTAGGAGAAAACCACATAATCTTTTTTCTTATATGTCTTTATGAATTACATTCATTGGAAGCACCAACTTCCTTTGTTTTCCAGCTGCAACTAGAAAGAGGCTCCAACCCCATAGTTTCTCAAGCTACAACCTGAGGGAAGCTCCAACTCCCCAATTCTTTGGCTACAACCAGAAGGAGGCTACAACCCCCTATGTTCTCCGGCTACAACCGGAAGGTGGCTACAACTACCTATAGAATGATGGAACCACTGTCACACTATCACTGTGAGATATATTGTTGTAAACCCGTACCAATCAATCTGCACCAAACAACCTAAACCATGCATCAACCTATACCTCAACTTGTAATCAACCTGTACCATAAACAAGTGCATCGACCATGCACCAACCTGTAATCAACCTGTACCATAAACAATGCATCAACCATGCACCAACCTGTACCATGAACAAGTGCATCAACCATGCACCAAACTTGTACAAATAACATGTCACAACAACATGTCCAAACAACCTATCATAACAACATGTCTCATCAATCTTATCAACCAAATCAGATCTACTCACCAAGATCAATCACCAAGACAACTCTCAAAGATGTGCATCAACCAAGCATAACACAACAACTCATAATCATCACCAAGATCAATATGTGCTTCTAATAATATACCAATACAAGTATGCTACATCATCCATAAACCATGTGTCAACAATACTACTAACAAGTGCCTCCAACCATGTACCAAGTATGTACCAATCATATATCAACTACTCATCAACTATGACTCATCAAGATGTACCAACATCATCAACTATACACCTCATGTATGTGCCAACTCATCAACTACTTGTCTCAACCATGTACCCAACATGTACCTCAACCAAAAGTCCTCATCAATTTCATCATCTAAATATGATTTGTAACTCTGTAATAGACCTGGTGTATAATATCACATACCTGCAAACCTTCCTTAACTTTAACAACAAGAGACTAACATTTTCATCAAACTTTATTTTATTCTCAAATGACTAATTTTGGATTAGTCAACAACCCTAACTTGAAATAATCATAACTATGTACCTATAATCAATAAAGATCTAAAAATGGTACACAATGTTCTTCAGTGTCTTTTATGCAATTCCTCCAAACTTCACTACTTGGAACCTCTCAAAAAAGGAGTTATAGCAAAAATGGCATACCTTGTTGAATTTTGGCTTATTTTAGAGAGAAAAATTGTAGAGTGTGCCTTGCGCAGAATATTTGTTGTATGGATATGCAAATTGTACACATAATGATAAATAATGTACTCTAACCAATACATTTGGTCTTACTGAATTTGGATCTATTATGAATAAGTTATGACATTTTTACCCGAAACACATGTTTTAGACTAGTTTTAGGACTAGTCACAAACCCTATTTTCCACGACGTGTAAGTCCAAAAATGCAATGACCCACAAGATGAAATTTGTATTACAACTACTTAGATATGTTTCCTCAATGGCCTAGCAATTTCACAGTCTGAATCATTCTAGAAAAAAAGTTTATTGCAAAAATGGTGATATGACCTGTAAATAACATACCTTAGAAAACATCATCAAAATTTTTTATCCTCCCTTGAATTTCGACCTTCTTTACTTCACCTTCCCTCTGAAATTCGGCTTAGATAACCTTTGGTTACCTCAGTCACCTGTAGATATTCAATATTCTCAAGTGTGATTAAAATGAGAGAGCCTTTCTTTACAAAGAAACAACAACCTCTCTCTGTCACGACATTTTACTTTTATTCCTACTCTCATCATCCGATACACTCTGCATCTCCAATGCTCAAGTCAGGAATCTAAAAAACGCTCAGGAATCATGATTCCAACACTCAGGAACAATGATTCAGTTAGTGTAATTGAATCGTAATTGATCAAGAAACCATGAAGTGAATCAACAAATTCGATTAGATTCTTTTTTATCAACGTTGTTGGATTATACAAGCATAGGCCTTTTTGAATTTTCAATGCATAACCTCTGATGTGGAGCCTAGCAGCGCTAGCTCATTCCCCTATATTCCACTAGTGTGACCTTGGGTGATGTTATCACGTGACCACGCAATTGTGGGCGCGACCAAAGGCGGTTTGAAGGAAACCCAATTTTCACCCTGCAATTCACTACAGAGCTCCACATATGCCTTTGGCGATACCATGGTTTTGATTGCGGCCCGCTCAAGAAAAATTAAGACCCAAGCATGTTCTAACCCCACAATTGAGCATGATCGTTGATCTCCAATCCCTTGGTGATGCCTCTCGATCAACAACTGTTATCTGTCTCCTTTCCTCTTTCCACGTGCAATCCCAGATCTCCAAGATATGTTGACACGTAGCTCCCTTCCAAATCAACGATTACAACTTATTTCATGATCCGGGATTCGGGAGTTTCAACTCTCAAACCCTGCTTTCCTCCGTACGTCAATCTTCTGTATTTTACAATCGACCAATGCATTTCCCTTTTCTCAATCAACGATCGAGATCTACTTCACTACTCTGGGCTTTGACGATTTCAATTTTCAACCTTCACGCTCTCCCATAATGCTTTTACCCGGAGTCCACAGATTCCTGCCATGTGTCCTCCTCAAATAAACAGCTCTAGTCTTCTTTAGGACTTCAACACTTTCTACCAATACCAGATCGATGACCCTTGGCACCCTTCTCGATCAACGATCGAGATTCACTTCGGGGCTTCGACGCTTTCACTCTCTGCTTTCCTCTGGAGTATTTCGTACCCAAAGTTCATGATCTGTTGACGTGTGTCCTCCTACATATCAACAGTCCTCAGCTCCTTCGGCTCTTCAGGATTTCAAATCTCAACTTTTCTTACTTCACTATCTCCCAGAGTGTTTTTCCCCTAACGACACAGATTTCTGCCACACATCCTTTTGGCAATCGATGACCTGGATCTTCTTCAGCCCTCAGGACTTTAGGTTAATCGCTGCTCCATTTTCCTCCGGAGTGATCACTTGTTGAGTAAGTCATAAGTGGTGGAGACCTCTTGCTTTCGGTTAATACTTCCACTTACACAATCCTTCCACTGTAGTAGATCGACGATTGAGAATGATCCCGAAGTGATCTTCAGATTGGATGTTTTGTGTCCACTTTGGGACTTCGACATTCGGGACTTCGGGACTTTGACATTCTGGAATTTGGGACTTTGGGCAAGTGCTGGTGGTAAAAATCTCGAAGTAAAACTCCTGGAGTGATGTAACTTACTTACGTCACTTGATGACGTGTCATGAGCTGAGTAGCTACCACATGTCACTTAGGTTCATGATTTGCACGTACCTGAAATGTCGATTCAACTTGACACTTGTCATTATCTGATTGGGCCATGTGTCCTTGTTGACGTGGTCTTCCAACTTGGTCTTCCACATGTCTCTGTAGACGCGGTCTACTGATGTGGTTCTCCCTTATATAACGGTCATTGCATTTTTTCCAGATCCGATGGTCCTTATTCATTTCGGATTTCGAGCTTTGGGTAATTCGACTTCCAAGTTTCCAATTCTCTCGAAGTGAGATTCCCCAAACAATAAACTCCTCGCAAATTTTGACGTGAACCAAATGTTGTTCATCGATCATGTTCTTAGATCGATGGCTCGATCTATCTTCAGTGCTTCTATTTAGCTTATCTTGTCCTTCCACTTAGAATGATCCAACGGATGTCGGGTATTCAGTTGAAGGTCCTTTGGATCGGTGATCCAACGACCACTGTATCTCTTCCTCCTGAGATTTCTCACCTTCTACTCCACCTTCTGTTCTTTCCATCGATGACAAGCACACCCTTCATGTAAACATGTCAACAATATGAAATATGGTCTATCATTTTGAAAAATATATGACTTTTCCCTTGGCTGATCAGTCCCACCTCGAAATTGGATTGAACAACCAACAGATCATCTTACATCAGTTATATAACTTGGTAATATCAATAGCTGATACCTGCGAAGAATTGGAAAGGTCTTGGCAAACCTTGGTCCAAGAAGAAGAAAGATAAATCCTTTGGAGGCAAAGAAGAGACGAGCAACAAGATTGAATAAATTGAAGGCTAGCTAGAGTAGAATAAGGAGGAAGTCAACATTGAAGCTGTATGAATACAAGGGACCAATTACCAGAAGTAAAAGTAAGAAACTCTATATTATGAGAACCAAAAATCATATTCCTAGAACATCTGTGGACATGTAGAAGGAAATTAATAACCGCGAGAAGAACCTCATGAAGAGAGACGAGGAGGTGGAGGAGGTCCTGCAAGAAATCAAGAAAATCCAAGATTTGAAAATCGAACAAGGGTAAGAGATTCCCCTCTAAACCTTCTAGGAGAGAAACATGATCTCCTTGTTCTTCCTAAGGGTACCTTAAAGGATTTTTCTGAGGACGGAGAAATAGATGCAAAGATGCACCTTCACTTATTTATTGATGTTTGTGATTTTCATTGTGTTGAGTATGATGATGTCATGGTAAGATTATTTCTTCAAACTTTGTTAGGAATAGCGTATGAATGGTATACAACATTATCTGGTAGATTAATTTGCTCATTTAATGACCTCGAAGCCATGTTCCTGACTATGTTCACCCCTCCAGTTGCATATCATACCCTTCTCACAGATTTCACCCAAATTGGTTTGAGGAAGAATGAAATAATTCGAGATTTTAATCTCAGGTTCAATAAAACTTTGAGTAAGATCCCAGAAGATTAAATACCTAAAGAACTAATTATACTCAGTTTTTGTAAGAATGCGATGCCCCCAAATGTGAAATATGCTATTATAACATCCCATATGGATACCTTGGAGGAAGCAATGACTAAATCCACTGATATCGAAGAAATTATGATTGAGGCAGGTGTCGACCCTGACATTATCTTGGGAAAAGTAAAAAGGCAACTCGAAGGATTAAGTATTGATAATCAAGGGGCCTCTAGTTCAAGAAAGAACGAATAATTCAAGCCACGACTAACCCAAAATCAAACAAATGGAGGAGGATTTTTTAAGGGAACCATACCATATGTGAAGGTAGGTCCTATTGCGGCACAGGAAACCAAGCAAAGAATCAAAATTTCACAAATGACTAGAACTATCAAGAAAATGTATAGCAAGATAACTAGACTAAGAAGGGGAGATAATTATGTTGCAAATTCGAGAATGTCGGTCATATAGCAAAGAAGAAATCCCCCTCAAGAAAACAGAGTAAGGTTTGAAAATATGGATAACCCACAAAGGCCAAAGGTTCCCATATAACCAACCCACAATGCAGTTGTTCTAGATGATGTATATGATGAGAAAATAGTTGAGCAAGAGAATTACTACTCACCTGATGAAAGTTCCAAAATTGTACAGATGGACGGATGCAAGACGTCCATGTATATATTTGAAGAGGGTGACTACGATCCCAACTCACAAGAAAACGTTGCCTAGACAAGAGTATTTGTAAACAGATCCAAGAAGAAAAGTGATTTTGAAAAGTAAAACCAAAAAGATAAAGAAAAAAACAAATGAGAAAACAATATATAGCATTGGAAGTAAGAAGCAATACCCGATGTCAAATTTCGCTCATATGACATACAATGTTGTGGAAGACTTAAGTAAATTAAGGACAACTCTTCCTTTTAACGAAGTGGTGAAGATTCCCCAACAAAGGGAAAACATTTTGATATTGTTGAATGATCCATCTGAAAAAGAAAAATCCGTTGTTACAAGTCATAAACAAATCCAGAACAAATCGATTGCCAAGTTGAAAGGTAAAATTCCTCCCTTTTATATTTCAATTGAAAATCATGATGTTGCACTTCATAATTGTTTAGTGGATATCGACACGACCAATAATATTATGCCACTGGCGGTCATGGATGCATTGGGCATGAACTGTACCAAATATTATGAGATTGGTGAAAGTATATATGCAATTGACTCTAGACAAGTGCCAACTTATGGAGAAATCAAGTATTTTTATGCTTGGATCACAACGAATCCCCATATTATTACAGTTTTCAATATTATTGTGGTAGACCTTCCTCTGACATATGGAGTTGCTTTGGGAAGAGATTGGTCATCCATGATCGGGGGATACATAATGAACAATGTAAGTTTCATGATGTTTCCAGGAAAAGGAGTAATGATTAAGGTACCCTGTGAACCCATGAAACCTTTCTCTTTCAAAAATAAGGATAGTGAATTTATGGAAGATTATATAGATGTTGGGATTGGAAATTATGATATTCTAGACATGGAAAACATTGAAAGCATGGATCAAATGTGAGACACAGAGAATCAAGATAAACTGTTTGAAGGTTAATGGAGGATTTCATTCGATTGAGCATGTTCAAGATCCGAGAGTGGAGTTTGAATTGTCCTTGTAATTCTAGGGAATATTATGCATCCACATGCTATCAGACTCAAATTTACATGTATGAATAATGAGGCAAAATATGAAGCTTTGATCTAGGGGATGATTCTTGCGCAAGAACTGAAGATAGAACATATAATTGTGACATGAGAATCCGAGTTGGTAGTTAGTCAAGTCACCCAGAAGTATAAAATCAAGAAGGAAAGACTCAAATTATATTTCAAAAGAATTAACAAATTGATGGAATCTTTCAGCTCCTTCAATATTTATTTCATCCCAAGAGACAAAAACCAGAAGGCATATTCATTGGCCTTGGCGACCTCATTATCTAAACCAGATGATATTCAAAGCAAAACATATTTTCAAGTAGAAAGAGTATTTTGACCTTTTATAACTGATAACCTGGAATATTTGCAAGTGCTTGAGAATGATGAACAGTTGGAATTTTTTTTGTTGAACCATGATGATGATGAAGACGATCACATATCTGTTGTCCTGAAAAATTGTATTCAATTTGAGTCCCTTTTTACGAAAGATGACCATGCTAAGAATCTCCCAGAAGAAATTTCACTCCGAAAGGTTCAAAAAACAAGAAAGATCAATATAGGAACTGACAGTTCCCCAAAATATGTCAACTTGGGAGTTGATTGCACCATTGAATAAGTTGACCAATATTTCACATTGTTTAAAAAATATCTTGATGTGTTTGCATGGACCTATGATGATTTGAAAGCTTATGATAAAATAATATTTCAACATATCATTCCTTTGAGAGAAGAAGCAAAGCCGGTCAAGCAAAACATAAGGATGATGAACCCCAAATTCAAATCTCTGGTAAAGTTTGAATTGGAGAAATTATAGAAGGTTGGGATAATATATTCCATTAGGCATTCCGATTGGCTTTTAAACCCTATGATAGTAAGAAGGAAGACTGAGGAAATCCAGATGTGTGTGGATTTCAGGGATCTTAACAAAGCAAGAATAAAGGATAACTATACTTTACCTAACATGGAGTTTCTTCTCTAGCAAGTCACAGGATCAAGTTGTATGTCCATTTTGGATGTTTTTTTTGGATATAATCAAGTCTTGGTTGCTGAGGAAGACAGAGCAAAGACGACATTCATAACACCTTGGGAGACATATGCATACACTAGAATTCCCTTTGGTTTGAATAATGCACGAGCCATATTTTAGAGGGCCATGGATCATGCATTTAGTGGATTAATAGGAAACTTCATGGTGGAATATCAAGATGAATTGACAGTACATTAAAAAACAAGGGGTGATCACATTCATCACTTAAGGAAAGTTTTTGACAGGTGCATATTGTACGATGTTTCCCTAAACCCAAATAAGTGTTTATTCATTGTAACTCAAGGAAAACTACTGGGTCACATTGTGTGAAAGGAAGGGATTTATATAGATCTAGAAAGAGTTAAAGAAATAAATGAACTCAACCCCCCGTCATATAAGAAAGGAGTTCGATCATTTTTTGGAAAGATCAATTTTGTGCTAATATTTGTTCCTGATTACACGGTTATTGTGAAACTGATCAATTTGTTGCTGAAAAGGGACCAAAGGTTTGAATGGACAACAGATACACAAGAATCTTTCAATAATATCAAAAGAGCGATCACCACAACTCCATTCCTCATTAGCCTGAATTTTCAAAGGGATTTCATCATCTATTCGTTCGCTACATAAACAATTGTTGCATCTATTATTACTCAGAGGAACACCAAGGGTGAATAACTCCCAATAAGTTTTATGATAAAAACCCTTCATGACTATGAATTGAGATATTCAAAACTGGAAAAGCAAGCCTCGGCTCTTGTGAAAGTGATGACACACTTTTGTACAGACACACTAAATTCTCATGTCATTACTGGTGTTCCATCATCGCCAGTGAAGATGCGTTTGAATCAACAATTAAGAGAAGGAAAATGGGCTAACTGGCTAGCGAAGATCCAATAATACAATATTGAAATTAAACCTTTAAAGGTTGTCAAAGGACAAGGTTTATGTAAGCTCATTGCAAATAGTGATTCTGTAGATGGAATGATTTCAATTTTAGTAGGATAACCAGTGGTTGATTCAGAATGGTATGGAGACATTGTATTTTATTTGAGGTCCGAGCAATTTCCAGTCACCATGAACCCTAAAGCGTAGAGAACATTGAAGATGAAGTCCAATCAATATGTACTGATTGTTGATATACTTTTCAAAAGTTACTATGATGGTATATTACTGAGATGTGTTGATGAAAACAAAGCTCAAGAAATAATGAAGGAATTCCATGAAGGGGTATGTGGTGGACATTTTCACCTATGACCACGTCCCATAAGATAATAATAGATGGATTTTACTGGCCATCCATTTTTAGAGACTCATATGCCATGATACGAAAGTGTATATATTGCCAACAGTTTTAAGGGAAAATGAAGAAATTTGTAATGTTGTTACAACCCATAACTGTAGAACAAAATTTTTCTCAATGGGGACTTGATGTTGTCGGACCAATAAATCAAAATTCAAGCAAGGGACACATGTATATTCTCACTGCTACAGATTATTTTACAAAGTGGCAGGAGGCGGTGACATTAAAAAAGGCTAATTCTAAAGAGTTAATTAAGTTCCTCAAAGATAATATTTCGTCAAGATTCGGTGTTCCAGACAAATTTATCTCTGATAATGGTTTGATTTTCATTGGTTCCAAATTTACAGAATTCTGTGGAGAATAAAGAATTATTATCGGGCAATCATCAAACTATTACCCACAAGGAAACGGTCTTGCAGAATCCAAAAATAAGACATTCAAATATTGAAGAAAACTATCGACAAGAACCAAAAGAATTGACATCTGAAGTTGATTGGTGCATTGTGGGAAAGTAGAATGACTCCTAAGGATAGCATCAATATGTCTCCATATACATCGGTTTATGGGAAAGAAGCAAAAATGCGAGTTAGTCTTGAACTCAATGCTTTGAGTTTTGTGGTTAATACAAAAGATGTAGAAGATAGTTCACCTATCCAACGAAGGATCAACCAACTGTTGAAATTGGAGGAAGAACGAAGTAAGGCCCTGAATAGAACTTCTCAGAGACAACAAAGTATCAAAATATATTTTGACGAGAAGGTAACTGCGAATAATTTTCAGAAGGGAGAATTGGTGTTACTCTGGAACAAAGCTAAGGAGAAGCCATCCATGCACACAAAGTTCAAAGCACTTTGGATTGGACCATACATCATCGAAAAGATCTTGGGTTTTAATTCTTATATGCTCAAAGACATGAAGGGTAAAATATTGATGCTGCCTATCAACGAGAAACGTTGAAAGGTTTTTTCACTTAAAAATTTCTCATCTCCATGTACATAAATTTTATTTTTTCAGTTTGTATATTCTTACCTCTAACTCCATAGCCCAGTGGATGGAAGCGCCTGGTTATGAAGATTCTGGTTTCTTGAAAACCCACAGGGGGTTATCATCCCATAGTTGGATCCATTTGTTGAGATCAATTCCCACTTCCGAAATTTCCCTCCCTTTTCTATTTTCCCAACTCATTTTTTCCATTTCTTTTCCCCCTTCTATACCTACCCTCATTCCCTTTTTCTTTTTTTCCCTTTCTAGTTACCATAGTTAGTTGTATTTCAAAAAAATCAGTGGGTTCACGGGTTGGTGGACTCGCGGGTTCTCACCTCCATCCATATTCCCATGTCATGAGTCCAATCGACTGCCGTGTTATTATGTACTTAACCATTTTTGCAACTGCGGGTTCAAGATTTCATATTCCAAATTATGCGATATCCATTTTTCACCCAAAGATTTGTGATCTAAATTATGACCATCAGACTTACCGATCTCTTAAGCATTCCATTTCTCCTGTATTGAGTCCGACCGACCGCCGTGCAACACTTAGTCTATTTTTTATCGTTCACAACTACAGGTTCACGAGTTCACAAAAAATCTCAAATTCAAATTGCTCTTGTTCATCCCTGCCATCTTCATGCTTTCCCCAATGTGCATTTAGTATGGTTCAATGCTAATAACTGATTATGCAAGCTCTGTAAGATCATCATTAATAAGCGAAGGGCTCAAGAAGATTTTTCCATTATTGCATTAAAGTATGAATTTCCAAGGGTTATATTATTGTTATCTCTCTCAAGGGATTCATTTCAAGTATTATCTAGGTAAAAGAACACTCTCATCAACCTATGGCAACAACAACTCGATAACAATTTTGTGGTGATACTTTAAATATTTTTGGGCGTGAAGACCAAACCTTTCAATGCTCGAGAGCATATTCTTACTATCGCTGCTAAAAAAGAAGTGATATGGACATCCATAATTGTGTGCGCAGGGTGTGTCCCTGAAGTATTCAACTACAAAGAATTGGTTGCATGGTGCATTGAGAAATACGTACCGATTCAACAGATTATTCAACTTCAAGCCCATTCCCCCGTTTCTCTTTCACCGCAAGTGTTTTGAAAGATGTTGAAGCTCCCTGAGCCAACACTTACCTTCAAAGGAGAGGATTGCAATGATTTCCTGGAAAGACATGATATTGGCCTAGACCTCTTGCCTAAGTTATTGGAGAATACCGTGACTATCCCAGAAGACATTACCGAGATTCAGTTTGACTCGTTTAAAAATCCCTTTCGGGAAATTGCTTGGTTGTTTACTAAGATGACAGGCCAAGAAAGAACTGTCACCATTTCCTACATGATTCTTTATATTTTGTATTTTACAGTTAAAGAGAAAGCTATCTTCGATTGGGGAAAACTGATTTCCATTGAAATCTCCTCCCAATTATCACAATACAAAATAGACAACAAATTCTTCATGGCTTCTTATTTGGTGTTTGCGATAGCATATTGCTGTCAATTTCTAAAATTGTCTATCTGTAAGAAGGTGAACTGTGAACTTGATCCAGTTACCTTATGGTATCAATCATTGTGGAGACACAAGGCTTCTTCGCATTTTTATGAAGTTCACAATGATTTCGTTTCAGTTTTCAAAGGACTATTGTTTGGTAAACATACCCCCAGGATATCTGATCAGGAAAATAAATTCTTGGATAAAAAGGGGACGTTAGAGCAGATGGAAAATCACAATATTATCAGGATCTTCTGTTCCAAGGAAAATTCCTCTTTTCTTCCATACCATGTATCTGATATAATGTTTAGTACTGAAGTGGCAAGGCAGTATAATTTCTGGCTACACTTTTTCCATGAGAAACGGAAAAAAAATAAAATTCATACATTTTCCTTGGAAAATTGGAGACTTTATATTTAGGAATATAAAAAAAATTGATGAGTTTATGAAACACTTCCAAAATGTGAATCTGAAATACACTGAAAAGATAAAGGGGTTTAACCCTAACAAAATTTTCGTAGAACATATCCTGGTAGTCAGATTCAACAATTCATTTATTCATACTATTCTGGGTGAAGAAGAAGATAACAAATTAGGCACTTCTGCTCACAATGCTGGTGACTTGGAAACAATACTTAGTACTAACGAGCTTCACAAGAAAAAAGGAAAGGGTCCCAGTGAGAAGAGTGCCCAATCTCAAGTTGTTACTCCTAAAACCACCACATCTCGGAGCAATGCTCCAATGGACCACCCAACTAGGAAAGTTACCAACAATAGTTCAAGTGGCAAAGGAGAAAAGAATCCCCCCTCCAAAAAGATTGAAAGATCACATAAACTCCCCCTGAGAAAAAAGAGGAAAAATGTAGTGCAAGAGGAGAACTATTGTTATAACCCTAAAATGCACCACACAGGCTTAC
>SNQJ01S0008226.1:90469-101501 GCA_010110895.2 Picea sitchensis
GAAGGGAGAATTGGTGTTACTCTGGAACAAAGCCAAGGAGAAGCCATCCATGCACACAAAGTTCAAAGCACTTTGGATTGGACCATACATTGTCGAAAAGATCTTGGGTTTTAATTCTTATATGCTCAAAGACATGAAGGGTAAAATATTGATGTTTCCTATCAATGAGAAATGTTGAAAGGTTTTTTCACTTAAAACTTTCTCATCTCCATGTACATAAATATTATTTTTTCAGTTTGTATATTCTTACTTCTAACTCCATAGCCCAATGGATGGAAGCGCCTGGTTATGAAGATTCTGGATTCTTGACAACCCACAGGGGGTTATCATCTCGCAGTTGGATCTAGTTGTTGAGATCAATTCCCACTTCCGAAATTTCCCTCCCTTTTCTATTTTCCCAACTTATTTTTTCCATTTCTTTTCGCCCTTTTATACCTACCCTCATTCCCTTTTTCTTTTTTTCCCTTTCTAGTTACCATACTTAGTTGTATTTCAAAAAAATCAGTGGGTTCGTGGGTTGGTGGACTCGCAGGTTCTCACCTCCATCCATATTCCCATGTCATGAGTCCAACCGACTGCCGTGTTATTACGTACTTAACCATTTTTGCAAGTGTGGGTTCATGGGTTCAAGCTTTCATATTCCAAATTATGTGATATCCATTTTTCACCCAAAGATCTGTGATCTACATTATGACCATCAGAGTTAACGAGCTCTTAAGCATTCCATTTCTCTTGTATTGAGTTCAACCGACCGTCGTGCAACACTTAGTCTATTTTTTATCATTCACAACTACAAGTTCACATCATTCACAACTACAGGTTCGCGGGTTCACAAAAAGGCTCAAATTCAAATTTCTCTTGTTCGTCCCCGCCATCTTAATGCTTTCCCCAATGTGCATTTAGTATGGTTTAATGCTAATAATTGATTATGCAGACTCTATAAGATCATCATTAATAAGCGAAGGGCTCGAGAAGATTTTTCCATTATTGCATTAAAGTATGAATTTCCAAGGGTTATATTATTGTTATCTCTCTCAAGGGATTCATTTCAAGTATTATCTAGGTAAAAGTACACTCTCATCAACCTATGGCAACAACAACTCGACAACATTTTTGTGGTGATACTTTAAATATTTTTGGGTGTGAAGACCAAACCTTTCAATGCTCGAGAGCGTATTCTTACTATTCATCTCATCCTGCTAAAAAAGAAGTGATATGGACATCCAGAATTGTGCGCGTAGGGTGTGTCCCTGAAGTATTCGACTGCAAAGAATTGGTTGCATGGTGCATTGAGAAATATGTACCGAGTCAACAGATTATTCAACTTCAAGCCCATTCCCCCATTTCTCTTTCACCGCAAGTGTTTTGGAAGATGTTGAAGCTCCCTAAGCCAACACTTACCTTCAAAGGAGAGGATTGCAATGATTTCCTTGAAAGACATGATAATGGCCTAGACCTCTTGCCTAAGTTCTTGGAGAATCCCGCGACTATCCCAGAAGACATTATCGAGATTTAGTTCGACTCGTTTAAAAATCCCTTTCAGGAAATTGCTTGGTTGTTTACCAAGACGATAGGCCAAGAAATAACTGCCACCATTTCCTACATGATTCTTTATATTTTATATTTTATAGTTAAAGAGAAAGCTATCTTCGATTGGGGAAAACTGATTTCCATTGAAATCTCCTCCCAATTGTCACAATACAAAAGAGACAACAAATTCTTCATGGCTTCTTATTTGGTGTTTGCGATAGCATATTGCTGTCAATTTCCAAAATTGTCTATCTGTAAGAAGGTGAACTGTGAACTTGATCCAGTTACCTTATGGTATCAATCATTGTAGAGACATAAGGCTTCTTCGCATTTTTATGAAGTTCACAATGATTTCATTTTAGTTTTCAAAGGACTATTGTTTGGTAAACATACCCCCAGGATATCTGATCAGGAAAATAAATTCTTGGATAAAAAGGGGACGTTAGAGTAGATGGAAAATCACAATATTATCAAGATCTTCTGTTCCAAGCAAAAACCCTATTTTCTTCCATACCATGTATCTGATAAAATGTTTATTACTGAAGTGGCAAGGCAGTATAATTTCTGGCTGCACTTTTTCCATGAGAAACGGAAAAAAAAAATTCATACATTTTCCTTGGAAAATTGGAGACTTTATATTTAGGAATATAAACAAAATTGATGAGTTTGTGAACCACTTCCAAAATGTGAATCTGAAATATGCTGAAAAGATAAAGGGGTTTGAACCTAACAGAATTTTCGTAGAACATATCCTGGTAGTCGGATTCAACAATTCATTTATTCATACTATTCTGGGTGAAGAAGAAGATAACAACTTAGGCACTCCTGCTCACAATGCTGGTGACTTGGAAACAATACTTAGTACTAATGAGCTTCACAAGAAAAAAGGAAAGGGTCCCAGTGAGAAGAGTGCCCAATCTCAAGTTGTTACTCCTAAAACCACCACATCTCGGAGCAATGCTCCAATGGACCACCCAACTAGGAAATTTACCAACAATAGTTCAAGCGGCGGAGGAGAAAAGAATCCCCCCTCCAGAAAGATTGAAAGATCACATAAACTCCCTCTGAGAAAAAAGAGGAAAAATGTACTGCAAGAGGAGGAACATGTTCTCATAGAAAATGACATCAACAACTTATCCCTTGAAGACATGGAGCTTGAGGCAGATATTGAGAAAGTGTTTCCTACCATTGATCAGCCGGAAACATGACCCATCAAAATTCATCATTAGAGATCATTGAGAATGAAATTTTCAATGAAGAAGATTCATTTGATTTTTAGAGCGATGTCTTTGTGTAATATTCCAGATATAAAAAGTAGGCAGAACAAAAATAAATAGCTAGAAATGGCAGATGAACAACAATATAACCAGAATAACACCATAATAATACCAGAATGATGCCAAAATACTACCAGAAAGAACACTTTGATTACTGAGAGCAATGTTCACTTGCCTCTTCGAGGGGGAAACCTCCAGTTGAGCAGATCTCTGTTACAATAATATCTAAGACAAAATTTCTCATACCCTCGACTCCTATTTATACTAAATATGTCTATAAAAATAACCATCTAGAGGAAGATCCTTCTAGAAGCAGAAGCTTCTATTAGGTCTTCTTACATTGGACTTATTCTTCCTTATTGCTAGGCCTTATTAATATTGACCTTTATTACATGGAAATATTATTCTACTTATGTGAGGGGTTAGGTCCCTAACATGTCCTCCCCCTTAAAAAAAACCTTGTCCTCAAGGATTGAGATCGGGAAATTACTGCAGAATGGTAGCTGGTTCCCAAGTGGCATCTATTGGAGTTGTATCTTTCCACTGGACTAACACTTCCTTGATGGTTCGTTGACTAGATGATGCTCCCACTGGTCCAAAACTACTTGTGGTTGTAGCCAAATGGAGTCTTCTTCGTCCAACTCAGGAAGGTTGGTTTGAGTTTGGCACTTAGTTCCAAAGCAAGAAACATGAAAAACAAGATGGAGCTTAGAATGACTGGGCAAAGCTAACTGATAGGCCACCTATCCCACACACTTGAGAATGGTATAAGGACCATAAAATTTGGGCACCAGTGTCTGAAAATGGTCAACCTTGAGGGAAGTTTTCTTGTAAGGTTGCAGTCAAAGAAACACCTGATCCCCTTTTGCAAATTGACGTTAAGATTAACCCTAATCTACTTGTTGCTTCATGCGATTCTGGGCCATGACCAAATTCTCTTTGAGGGTACGAAGAATATCCTCTCGAACTGTAAGCGTTTGGTCAACCACCTGGACCTTCAAGACACCTGGAAAATATGAGAGGACTGAAGGTGGATTTTGTCCATATACTGCTTCAAAAGGATTCATGCACGTAGCTGTATGGTATGAAGTGTTGTACCACCATTCAGCTAGTGGTAACCATTGAGCCCACTGATTCTTCCTTTCTAATGCAAAACACCTCAAATATGTTTCCAAACATTTGTTGAAAACTCCAGTTTGACCATCAGTCTGGGGATGATAAGCTGTGAGATGCAATTGGGTGCCTTGTAGCTTGAACAGTTCTTGCCAAAAATAGCCGGTGAAAGTTGGGTCGCGATCATAAACAATAGAATGTGGCATGCCATGAAGCTTGAAGACCTGATCCATGAAAATTTGAGCCACAGTAGATGCTGTAAATGGGTGTTGAAGAGCACATAAATGAGCATACTTGGAAAGACGATCAACTACCACCATGATGAATGATTTATTGCCCGATTTAGGTAAGCCTACAATACAATCCATAGAGATATCTTGCCAAATAGCAGGTGGAATTGGAAGCGGTTGTAGTGTGCCAGAAGATTTGACAGTTTATCCCTTGTTGCATTGACACACATCACATTCAACCAAAAAATTACGAACGTCCTGTTTCATACCCTACTAGAAAAAAAGAACGTTTGACCCGGTCATAAGTTTTGGTAAACTCAGAGTGCCCAACTGTGGGTGTAGCATGAAGCTCAGAAAGTACCGTGGATTTAAGTTTTGACTGTCTACTTAAATACAAATGACCTTTGTATCAAAGCTCATCATTAAGCCAAGAGTACCCTGGGGAAACTAGAGAATTGAACTGCAATTGTTGTATCAAATGCGAACTTTTGGGATCGTGTAGCCATTCCTAGTGAACAACTTGGAGCCAATTTGGTACAATGAAAGAGAGAGAAAAAAGAGACCCTTCATCTTCATATTTTCTAGAAAGTGAATCAACAACCACATTGTCTTTTCCTTTTTTGTAAATGATCTCATAATCATATCCAAAGAGCTTAGTCACCCATTTTTGTTGCTCGGGGGAGGAAAGTCGTTGTTCCAAAAAAGACTTGAGGCTTTGATGACCTGTCTTAATTTGGAAGCGTTTCCTCAATAGATAAGTTCGCTAAAGATCCACAACATGTAGAATAGACAACATTTCCTTTTCATAGATTGATTTGCTCAAATTTCTCTCGGACAATTGTTTGTTGGTAAAGGCCAAAGGGAGACCCTCTTGCATAAGGATAGGGCCAATTCCTTTCCCAGAAGAATCACATTCCAGGACAAAAGTCTTTGTGAAATCAGGAAGGGTCAGGATTGGAGTGGTGCACATGGCCATCTTCAAGGTTTGAAAATCCCGAGTAGCTGCTGGAGTCCAAGTGAAAGAATTATTTTCAAGGAGTGCAGTGAGAGGTGCCACAATCTTTCCCTAATTATTAACAAACTTGCGATAATAACCTGTTAAACCCATAAATCCCCACAATCTTTTGAGAGTCTTTGGGTGAGGCCAATCTTGCATAGCTTCAATCTTTTTAGGATCCACCATGATGTCGTCCTTGCCAACAAGATGGCCCAAGTACTCTTCTTCTGAGGTGCCAAAAGCACATTTAGATTGTTTGAGGAAAAGTTGGTGCTGAGAGAGTAGATGGAGAACTCGATCCACATGAGCAAGATGGTATGTCTAGGTTTTTCTATAGATCAGGATATCATCAAAGAAAATAACACAAAATGACGGAGAAAAGGACAAAAGAAATGATTCATGAGGCTTTGGAAAGTGGAGGGAGCATTACACAAGCCAAAGGGCATGACCAAAAACTCATAGTGACCCTCATGAGTTCTAAAGGCAGTATTAGGAATGTCTGCCTCTTTCATATGAATCTGGTGGTAGCCCGAACGAAGATCAAGTTTAGTAAAGAACTGGGCACCACTCAATTCATCCAAGAGGTCATCAATGACAAGAATGGGAAATTTGTCTTTGATGGTAAGTTTGTTGAGGACGCGGAAGTCAGGACATATGCTCCAAGAACCTTCTTTCTTAAGGRCCATGACCACATGAGAAGAGTAGGGGCTCGAACTASGGCGGATAACACCTGCGTTGAGTAGTTCTTGAACCATTTTCTCAATTTCATTTTTTTGGGAAAAGGGGTGACGATAGGGAAGGATATTGGGAGGAAGACTTCCTGGGACAAGGGGAATGGAATGATCATGAACACCACGGGAAGGAGGAATTTCCTAGGGAGTGGGAAAAACCACTTGATGTTTAGAGATGATGGATTGGAGGTCCTGCGACACAGAGGGTGTCTCAGTGGCTTGTATAGCATGTAGTTGAGAAATAATGCCAGAATGACCTTTTTTTAGTATTTTTTCCATCTGATGGGAACTAATGATCTCCAGGGAATTGATGGTGATGCCTTGGAACTTATATTTTTGGCCCTCCTGGTCGAATTGCATGGTTAATTCCTTAAAATCCATGAGAATGGGACCCAAAGTCCTTAGCCATTCTGCACCCGACACAATGTCACAACCGCCCATGTCGATAGAAAACATATGAGATTTAAGAGGATATTCACCATTTTGGAGACACACATTTTCACAATGCCCTCCACATTTCATGGACCCACCATTGGCAATCATGATTTGGAAATTATTGACTGCATGGATATAGCAACTAGTTTCTTGGGAAATGCAGCGATGAATAAAATTACGGGTGCTTCCACTATCAACAATAATGATGAACTTCCTATGCTTGATGTAACCAATTAGCTTGAGGGTTTGGGGAGTTGATAATCCAGTGAGAGCATTTAAGGAAATGGTCGATTCTACTTCGAGAGGGTTTGAGGGAGGGGTTATGTTAGTGGGTTCAGGTGACATAGACACAAGGGGAGCCTCAACATCCTCTTCTGAAACATCCTCTGAGATGGCCATAATGAGATTTTTTTCCTTACAATTGTGTCCCAGAAAATATTTGTCATCAAAATTATAACAAAGGCCTTTGAGTTGGTGTTCAACCATTTCAGCCCTGGTCAATTTCTAGATCTTTAGTGAAGTAGAAGGAGGAGTGGGAGTTACTGGTTTAGTGCAAGGAATACAAGAGGGTTTGTGGTTTTGATAAGAGACAACTTGTTGTGATTCCTTAGATATTTTAGTAGCGTCCACCCAACTCTGAGGCCAAGCCATGAGGACATGAGCACGAATCTCATCCTTGATTCCACTGATAAAACATTCTTGGAAAAAAAGCATTTGACATGCCCTTTGTATGAAAATCCAGTTGCTCAAAAGCATCTATAAAGTCTTCCACTGTGCCATATTGTTTCAACTTTGTCAAACGACCTAAATGGTTGGTTTTAGTGTCAAAGCGTTCATAAATCTCCGCCACAAAGTGTGTCCAAGCCACATACCCTTGGAGGGAATTATTTCTCCATTGCCACCATTGCCAACGTTCTTGATCTAGATTGAGAACACCATACTGGAGTTTGGCGAACTCATCCGTAGTGCCATACAAAGAGAAATAATGTTCCATTTGAGTTACCTAGCCAGTGGGATCTGATCCATCAAATTTGGTCACATCCACATGCGGAAGGCGTAGGTCACACTGAAAGTGATGGGGCTGAAAATTCTGGGAATCAGATCAAGTTTTATCTTTGGTATGCAAAGGTGGGTCAGATAAGGGTGCCAACAGGATCTAATTTTTTTTTTTTTAGTCCTGTGGAGTTATANGCCATACAAAGAGAAATAATGTTCCATTTGAGTTACCTAGCCAGTGGGATCTGATCCATCAAATTTGGTCACATCCACATGCGGAAGGCGTAGGTCACACTGAAAGTGATGGGGCTGAAAATTCTGGGAATCAGATCAAGTTTCATCTTTGGTATGCAAAGGTGGGTCAGATAAGGGTGCCAACAGGATCTATTTTTTTTTTTTTTTAGTCCTGTGGAGTTATACTTCGATCTGAAGAATACTGCAGTGATGAAATGTCTAAATGCTTAACATGAAGAAATGTGTAGTAATTTCACAACTCAAATGCATGAGACATAGTTGCGCCGCAATAGATCTTGTTTGTTTTGTTTTTGTTTTCGTCCCAAGGGTTAGGTATTCAAGGGTTCTACAAACAAGGATTTTCCCTATGATATAACTCTCTGATATACGCGCGGGGTCCAACAGTAGTACTCGACCCAATATCTCAGGGCACCAACTAAGGAGGATAGACTGTTCCCTTAGCTGTACTACCTGACTACCCAGGTACTAGAGAGTATCTTCCTGAGTGATATTCTCGGTGGAAATATAGCAGTCAAACAGTCGATCGATTTATCTATGGAGGGCTTCAAGAGATCTAGGCCAATCCGTATACATGTGATGTCTGATGCACTACCACTCGAAGGGTACCAATAGGGGTTACAAGGGTGGCCAACAAATGTTCTCTTAAGTACCACTTGTATTTCCTGCGTGTATGAATCCCCAACCATGGGTTTATGCGTGTAATGACAGATCTCTGTAGCTTAAACACGTCAGTATACGTCTCTACCCTGGAAAAAAAATAACCCACAATTTTCTGTCGAGGAAGGTGCTTTGATACCACTTGTAATATTCCAGATATAAAAAGTAGGCAGAATATAAATAAATAGCTAGAAATGGCAAATGAACAACAATATAACCATAATAACACCACAATAATACCAGAATGATGCCATAATAACACCAGAAAGAACACTTTGATTACTGAGAGCAATGTTCACTTGCCTCTTTGAGGGGATAACCTCCAGTTGCGCAGAGCTCCATTACAATAATATCAAAGACAAAAGTTCTCATATCCTTGACTCCTATTTATACTAAATATGTCTATCAAAAGAACCATCTAGAGGAAGATCCTTCTAGAAGTGAAAGCTTCTATCAGGTCTTCTTACATTGGACTTATTCTTTTTTATTGCTAGGCCTTATTAATATTGACCTTTATTACATGGAAATATATTATTCTACCTACATTAGGGGTTAGGTCCCTAACACTTTGACAAGGAATCCAAGAAATTGATTATTGAAAAGGGTGATATAAAGAATAATAAAGGAAAATCTCGTTCATAGGTTGATCTCAAGGATATGTGGCCTTCCTAGATTTTTAAAATTCACAGAGCAACTGGGGATGCTCTGGATGATTCCATTGGTGGCCTAGAAGCGAAAAACACAAAATTGAAAGAAAGGATCAAGGAGTTGGAGGATGCCTTAATGCCTCTTCCACTTCTTGCCAGTCCTTTGTCTATAGTCAAGCCCATCACACCCACTGTTAAATTGAAAGGATCTTCAAGCCTACTTACATCAACCAAGGGATATGTAGAAATAAATATCAATAAAAGAGTGGCATTGATCACAGAGGCATGGGAGATTTAAAAAAAAAATGTTTCTTTTGGCTCAAGGGCACACACCTTCCATGAATACTTGCACGCTGATCTAAATAACGAAGAAAGTTTTTACCGTGATGCGGTAGTACCCTTTGGAATCAAAGTCTCTAACATGACGAAACTAAGAAGAAGACATGAGGATCTTCCCTCCCCAAGTCGGATAAGCAGCTGAATGCGTGTTGGAAGGAGAAGATTAAAAATTTGAATAATATTGTTCAAGCATGCATCCAAGCTATATTAAAAAAGGGAATAACTATACAAGAGACTCACAAAGATAGACCTAGGAGGAAGCACCAACGAAGTACGAGACCCCAAATGAATTCTCAACTTGCTATTCCTAACAAAGCAACAATTTGACGAACAAGTTGAGATTTTTAAAGGGTTATCAGTTGAAAAGTTCTATGGTATACTCGAATACAATGAATATGACATAGACAATTGACTAGTGTACTACTCCATGAAGAATCAAGAAATTGAAGAAGCATTACATGGAATTTCCTTTGATTTAAGAGACTTGGAGGGCGAGTTATTCAACATCAAAATCCGGCATAAGATAAACATGGCACCAATGAAACATTATATTGAAGAATGGTTAGAGAAAGCAATCTAGAAAATGACCAATGAGGGGAAATAAACAATTGAGACGGTTCCTATAACCGTTAATGAATACAATAAAAGGACAAAAGCAAGCAAGTGAATACATGAGAGACCTTCATAGTAAGTTTATGATGATCACATCTTTCTTTCTTTATCAGTTCCTTCATCCAATTATTCCACCTCTTTCACTAGAAAGGTTTAACCAAAGTTTGATAACTACTCATTTTCTTCTTTCCAGGTCTTGGTGTTCTACTTTCACCCACCATCCTCCTTCTACGAGCTTAATTCTTGTATATATTTTATTTATGGTACGTAGGAGCCGTAATCCCAGTCCTTAGGACAAACACATTTTAAATTTCAAAGAATATGTAACAAACTATATATTTTTTAGAAATTTCAAGAGAGCTATTTCGGGAACAATCTTTATTGTGCTTTGTAACTTTGAGTTCTGAGTATAAAGTATTTGAGGTTGATCTATCATTATCTTTATTTATTTTCCCATGTTCATTATGTTAAAATTCTCTTATGCATGCAGATCATCTTCTTTTTATTTTTATGTGATCATAAATCTTCAGTCAAACTAGGATGGATGTGAGGAAATTTTGTCTATTTTTGTTAAATGTATGAAGTGTGCAGTTCCTGGTCATTTCTTAGGAACTTTCTTTAAAAGAAAAACAAAACATTTTCTTTCTTATTATTTTATGATTCTTTGATTACCATGACAGACTTATGCAAAGTCCCATATTCTGAAGATCTAGAGTCCCAAGAAAGTTTGAAGTAAATAGGAGTACCACCTCTATAAAAACGCAGGGGGATTTACATCCTCGTGAGGTTTCTGTTTCAGTCCTAACAGATTCAAGTGTCAACAGGGACAAGGGATTCCTTTGCATAATGATTTCGCTGCTTATTCTACGAAGGTGTTCATACCCTACCCCTTCCAAATTTGAACTTGTGACCTCAAAGGAGGAAACACATGTTTTTAACTGTTAGGTCCAATAAAAATAATAATCAGAATAGGGGATTAAATTTTCCAAACTTAACAAACTTCATCACACATTTTTTTTATTTTCTCAATTTTGAATCTCAACCCAATAAAATGATGAACGTGATGACTTGGTGCACAATAAACCTGTCTAAGCCTTAACTCAAAGTAATGAAAACCTGTGATCATGTGCTAAGTCTAACTGTAGCACTCACAAATCGTTGATGCTCAATATCTACTAATGTATCGAAGAACCATCAATGCCAAATCAATTAA
>SNQJ01S0008226.1:101511-128502 GCA_010110895.2 Picea sitchensis
TCATTCTTCCCGTGTTTGCCTGAGAAAAGGGGTTGAGATTTTGGGTAGAAGGTTAAAAGTTAAATCTTAAGGGTCATGATCTGCGTATAAGTTTAGAGCCCTAGCTTATTAGTCCGTAGGGTAGAATACCCCACAACAACTATGTTCTCATAGAAAATGACATCAACAACTTATCTCTTGAAGACATGGAGCTTGAGGCAGATATTGAGAAAGTGTTTCTCACCATTGATCAACCGGGAAACACGACCCATCAAAAATCATCATTAGAGATAATTAAGAATGAAATTTTCAATGAAGAAGGTTCATTTGATTTTTAGAGCGTTGTCTTTGTGTAATATTATAGATATAAAAAGTAGGCAGAACAAAAATAAATAGCTAGAAATGGCAGATGAACAACAATATAACCAGAATAACACCACAATAATACCAGAATGATGTCAGAATAATACCAGAAAGAACACTTTGATTACTGAGAGCAATGTTCACTTGCCTCTTCGAGGGGGAAACCTCCAGTTGAGCAAATCTTTGTTACAATAATATCTAAGACAAAATTTCTCATACTCTCGACTCCTATTTATACTAAATATGTCTATCAAAAGAACCATCAAGAGGAAGATCCTTCTAGAAGCAAAAGCTTCTATTAGGTCTTCTTACATTGGACTTATTCTTCCTTATTGCTAGGCCTTATTAATATTGACCTTTATTACATGGAAATATATTATTCTACCTATGTGAGGGGTTAGGTCCCTAGCATGTCCTCCCCCTTAAAAAAAACCTTGTCCTCAAGGATTGAGATCGAGAAATTGTTGTAGAATGGTAGCTGGTTCCCAAGTGGCATCTGTTGGAGTTGTATCTTTCCACTGGACTAACACTTCCTTGATTGTTCATTGATGTAGACGATGCTCTCGTTGGTCCAAAATTTCTTGTGGTTGTAGCCAAATGGAGCCTTCTTCGTCCAAATCAGGAAGGTTGGTTTGAGTTTGGCGCTTAGTTCCAATCACCTTCTTTAAGTAGGAAACATGAAAAACTAGATGGAGCTTAGAATGATTGGGCAAAGCTAACTGATAGGCCACCCGTCCCACACGCTTGAGAATGGTATAAGGACCATAAAATTTGGGTGCCAGTTTCTGAAAATGGTCAACCTTGAGGGAAATTTACTTGCAAGGTTACAGTCGAAGAAACACCTGATCTCCTTCTGCAAATTGACGTTAAGAGTAACCTTGATCTGCTTGTCACTTCATGTGATTTTGGGCCACGACCAAATTCTCTTTGAGGGTATGAAGAATATCCTCTCGAACTGTAAGCGTTTGGTCAACCGCCTGGACCTTCGAGACACCTGGCAAATATGAGAGGACTGAAGGTGGCTTTTTTCCATATACCGCTTGAAAATGATTCATGCGTGTAGCTGTATGGTATGAAGTGTTGTACCACCATTCAGCTAGTGGTAACCATTGAGCCCACTGATTTTTCCTTTCTGATGCAAAACACCTCAAATATGTTTCCAAACATTTGTTGAAAACTTCAGTTTGACCATCAGTCTGGGGATGATAAGCCATGAGATTCAATTGGGTGCCTTGTAGAGTGAACAGTTCTTGCCAAAAATTGCCAGTGAAAGTTGGGTTGCGATGATAAACAATAGAATGTGGCATGCCATGAAGCTTGAAGACCTGATCCATGAAAATTTGGGCCATAGTAGATGCTGTAAATGGGTGTTGAAGAGCACATAAATGAACATACTTGGAAATACGATCAACTACCACCATGATGAATGATTTTTTGCCCGATTTAGGTAAGCCTACAATAAAATCCATATAGATATCTTGCCAAATAACAGGTGGAATTGGAAGCAGTTGTAGTGTGCCAGGAGATTTGACAGTTTATCCCTTGTTGTGTTGACACACATCACATTCAACCAAAAAATTACGAACGTCCTATTTCATACCCTCCCAGAAAAAAAGAACATTTGACCCAGTCATAGGTTTTGGTAAACTCGGAGTGACCAACTATGGGTGTAGCATGAAGCTCAGAAAGTACCGTGGATTTAATTTTTGGTTGTTTACTTAAATGCAAACAACCTTTGTATCAAATCTCATCATTGAGCCAAGAGTACCCTGGGGAAACTGGAGAATTGAACTGCAATTGTTGTATCAGATGCAAACTTTTGGGATCGTGTAGCCATTCCTAGCGAACAACTTGGAGCCAATTTGGTACAATGAAAGAGAGAGAGAAAAGAGACCTTTCATCTTCATATTTTCTGGAAAGTGAATCAACAACCACATTGTCTTTGCCTTTTTTGTAAATGATCTCATAATCATATCCAAAGAGCTTAGTCACCCATTTTTGTTGCTCGGGGGAGGAAAGTCATTGTTCCAGAAAATACTTGAGTCTTTGATGATCTGTCTTAATTTGGAAGCGCTTTCCCAATAGATAAGTTCACTAAAGATCCACAACATGCAAAATAGACAACATTTCCTTTTCATAGATTGATTTGCTCAAATTTCTCTCAGACAATTGCTTGTTGGTAAAGGCCAAAGGGAGACCCTCTTTCATAAGGACAGGGCCAATTCCTTTCCTAGAAGAATCACATTCTAGGACAAAGGTCTTTGTGAAATCAGGAAGGGTCAGGACTGGAGTGGTGCACATGGCCATCTTCAAGGTTTGAAAATCCTGAGCAGTTGCTGGAGTCCAAGTGAAAGAATTATTTTGAAGGAGTGCAGTGAGAGGTGCCACAATCTTTCCCTAATTCTTAACAAACTTGCGATAATAACCTGTTAAACCCATAAATCCCCACAATCTTTTGAGGGTCTTTGGTTGAGGCCAATATTGCATAGCTTTTTTAGGATCCACCGTGATGTCATCCTTGCCAACAAGATGACCCAAGTACTCTACTTCTGAGGTGCCAAAAGCACATTTAGATTGTTTGAGGAAAAGTTGGTGCTGAGAGAGTAGATGGAGAACTTGATCCATATGAGCAAGATGGTATGTCCAAGTTTTTCTATAGATGAGGATATCATCAAAGAAAATAACACAAAATGACGGAGAAAAGGATAGAAGAAATGATTCATGAGGCTTTGGAAAGTGGAGGGAGCATTACACAAGCCAAATGGCATGACCAAAAACTCATAGTGACCCTCATGAGTTCTAAAGGCAGTATTAGGAATGCTTGCCTCTTTCATACGAATCTGGTGGTAGCCCGAACGAAGATCAAGTTTAGTAAATAACTAGGCACCACTCAATTCATCCAAGAGGTCATTAATGACAAGAATGGGAAATTTGTCTTTGATGGTGAGTTTGCTGAGGACGCAAAAGTTAGGACATATGCTCCAAGAACCTTCTTTCTTAAGGACCATGACCACATGAGAAGAGCAGGGGCTCGAACTAGGGTAGATAACACCTGCATTGAGCAGTTCTTGAACCATTTTCTCAATTTCATTTTTTTGGGAAAAGGGGTGACGATAGGGACATATATTGGGAGGAAGGCTTCATGGGACAAGGGGAATGGAATGATCATGAACACCATGGGAAGGAGGGATTTTTTAGGGAGTGGGAAAAACCACTTGATGTTTAGAGAGGATGGATTGGAGGTCCTGCGACATAGAGGGTGTCTCAGTGGCTTGTATGGCATGTAGTTGGGAAATAATGCCAGAATGACCTTTTTTGAGTAGTTTTTCCATCCAATGGGAACTAATGATCTCTGGGGAACCGATGGTGATGCCTTGGAACTTATATTTTTGGCCCTCCTGGTTGACTTGCATGGTTAATTCCTTAAAATCCATGAGAATGGGACCCAAAGTCCTTAGCCATTCTGCACCCGACACAATGTCACAACTGCCCATGTCGATAGAAAACATATGAGATTTCAGACGATATTCACCATTTTGGAGACACACATTTTCACAATGCCCTCCACATTTCATGGACCCACCATTGGCAATCATGATTTGGAAATTATTGACTGGACAAATATAGCAATTAGTTTCTTGGGAAATGTAGCGATGAATAAAATTACGGGTGCTTCCACTATCAATAATAATGACGACCTTCCTATGCTTGATGTAACCAATTAGCTTGAGGGTTTGGGGAGTTGATAATCCAGTGAGAGCATTTAGGGAAATGACCAATTCTACTTCGGGTGGGTCTGAGGGAGGGGTTATGTCAGTGGGTTCAGGTGACATAGACACAAGGGGAGCCTTAACATCCTCTTCTGAAACATCCTCCGAGATGGCCATAAAAATATTTTTTTCCTTACACTTGTGTCCCATAAAATATTTGTCATCACAATTATAACAAAGGTCTTTGAGTTGGCATTCAACCATTTCAGCCTTGGTCAATTTCTAGATCTTTAGTGGAGTAGAAGGAGGAGTGGGAGTTACTGGTTTAGTGCAAGGAATAAAGGAGGGTTTGTGGTTTTGAGAAGAGACAACATGTTGTGATTCCTTATCTCTTTTAGTAGCGTCCACCCAACTTTGAGGCTGAGCCATGAGGACATGAGCACGAATCTCATCCTTGATGCCATTGATAAAACATTCTCGGAAAAAAATCATCAAATATGCCCTCTGTGTGAAAATCCAGTCGCTCAAAAGCATATATAAAGTCTTCCATTGTGCCAGATTGTTTCAACTTTGTCAAACGACCTAAATGGTTGGTGTCAGTGTCAAAGCGTTCATAAATCTCTGCCACAAAGTGTGTCCAAGACACATACCCTTGGAGGGAATTATTTCTCCATTGCCACCATTGCCAATGTTCTTGATCTAGGTGGAGAACACCATACCAGAGTTTGGCGAACTCATCTGTAGTACCATACAAAGAGAAATAATATTCCATTTGAGTTACCTAGCCAGTGGGATCTGATCCATCAAATTTGGTCACATCCACACGCTGAAGGCATAGGTCACACTGAAAGTGATGGGACTGAAAATTCTAGGAATCAGATCAAGTTTCACCTTTGGTATGCAAAGGTGGGTCAGATAAGGGAAGATCTGCAGGGATATGCAACTTGGCACAGATCGTTGTAGAGACAGATTCAAGCTGGGTAGTAATGTATTGTTTGAGCTCTTGTTTGAGTTCCCCGATTGAGGTAGCTACAACAACAACAACAATGGAGGAATGCATTTTGTGATTGATGGAGACAATATTGGCATTGTGTTGTCACACTTCTTGTTGGGTTTCTGTGAAATTAGAGTGCAAGGTATTGAAGCGAGCTTCCAAGTCTTGGCTACGGGTATGGGCCATGATGATGAGGGAACACGAAAAGGGGTGGGTGGGACCACACAAAGAATAGTTTATGGGTGAAGTGTATTACAACGATCAAGGTGATGAGTTGAATCCAATGGGATAAATCCCAAATAAGGTGTTTGAAGGGGGTTGGGTCCATAAAAAAAAATTTGCTGAAAAATGGTAGGTATGACTGCGATAAGGGCGAACAGGATCCAATTTTTTTTTTTTAGTCCCGTGGAGTTATACTTCGATCTGAAGAATACTGCAGTGATGAAATGTCTAAATGCTTAACATGAAGAAATGTGTAGTAATTTCATAACTCAAATGCATGAGACACAGTTGCGCCACAATAGATCTTGTCTGTTTTGTTTTTGTTTTTGTCCCAAGGGTTAGGTATTCAAGGGTTCTACAAACAAGGGTTTTCCCTGTGATATAGCTCTCTGATATATGTGTGATTTCCAACAGTAGTACTCGACCCAATATCTCAGGGCACCAACTAAGGAGGCTAGACCGTTCCCTTAACTGTACTACCCGACTACCTAGGTACTAGAGAGTATCTTCCTGAGTGATATTCTCGGTGGAAATATAGCAGTCAAGTAGTTGATCAATTTATCTATGGAGGGCTTCAGGAGATCTAGGCCGATCTTTATACATGTTATGTCTGATGCGCTACCACTCGAAGGGGTACCAACAGGGGTTACAAGGGTGGCCAACAAATGTTCTCTTAAGTACCACTTGTATTTCCTGCATCTATGAATCCCCAACCGTGGGTTTATGCATGTAACGATAGATCTCTGTAGCTTAAATACGCCAGTATATGTCTCTACCCTGAAAAAAAATAACCCACAATTTTCTGTCAAGGAAGGTGCTCTGATACCACTTATAATATTCCAGATATAAAAAGTAGGCAGAATATAAATAAATAGCTAGAAATGGCAGATGAACAACAATATAACCATAATAACACCACAATAATACCATAATGATTCTAGAATAAT
Source organism: Picea sitchensis (assembly GCA_010110895.2). Lineage (NCBI taxonomy): Eukaryota > Viridiplantae > Streptophyta > Pinopsida > Pinales > Pinaceae > Picea > Picea sitchensis. The sequence goes on from SNQJ01S0008226.1 coordinate 107,727, forward strand.
ACCATAAAGAACACTTTGATTACTGAGAGCAATGTTCACTTGCCTCTTCGAGGGGATAACCTCCAGTTGAGCAGAGCTCTGTTACAATAGTATCCAAGACAAAAGTTCTCATACCCTTGACTCCTATTTATACTAAATATGTCTATCAAAAGAACCATCTAGAGGAAGATCCTTCTAGAAGTGAAAGCTTCTATTAGGTCTTATTACATTGGACTTATTCTTTTTTATTTCTAGGCCTTGTTAATATTGACCTTTATTACATGGAAATATATTATTCTACCTACGTTAGGGGTTAGGTCCCTAACACTTTAACAAGGAATCCAAGAAATTGATTATTGAAAAGGGTGATATAAAGAATAATAAAGGAAAATCTCGTTCATAGGCTGATCTCAAGGATATGCGGCCTTCCTAGATTTCTAAAATTCACAGAGCAATCAGGGATGCTCTTGATGATTCCATTGGTGGCCTAGAAGCAAAAAACACAAAATTGAAAGAAAGGATCAAGGATCTGGAGGATGCCTTAATGCATCTTCCACTTCTTGCCAGTCCTTTGTCTATAGTCAGGCCCATCACACCCACTGTTAAATTGAAAGGATCTTCAAGCCTACTTACATCAACCAAGGGCTATGTAGAAATAAATATCAATAAAATAGTGGCATTGATCACAGAGGCATGGGAGATTTAAAAAAAAAATGTTTCTTTTGGCTCAAGGGCACACACCTTCCATGAATACTTGCACGCTGATCTAAATAACGAAGAAAGTTTTTACCTTGATGCTGTAGTACCCTTTGGAATCAAAGTCTCTAACATGACGAAACTAAGAAGAAGACATGACGATATTCCCTCCCCAAGTCGAATAAAGCAGCTGAATGCGTGCTGGAAGGAGAAGATTAAAAATTTGAATAATATTGTTCAAGCATGCATCCAAGCTATATTAAAAAGGGAATAACTATACAAGAGATTCATGGAGATAGACTTAGTAGGAAGCACCAACGAAATACGAGACCCCAGATTAATTCTCAACTTGTTATTCCTAACAAAGCAACAATTTGACGAACAAGTTGAGATTTTTAAAGGGTTATCAGTTGAAAATTTCTATGGTATACTCGAATACAGTGAATATGACATAGACAATTGACTAGTGTACTACTCCGTGAAGAATCAAGAAATTGAAGAAGCATTACATGGAATTTCCTTTGATTTAAGAGACTTGGAGGGCGATTTATTCAACATCAAAATACGACATAAGATAAACGTGGCACCAATGAAACATTATATTGAAGAATGGTTAGAGAAAGCAATCTAGAAAATGACCAACGAGGGGAAATAAATGATGCAGGAGCATCGCTCCAAGCCAGCTATGCGCCATCCAACCAACACATCAAAGTACACATTCAATGGAGGAGAGAGACGCAGCCCTCTCGTTTTTCAAAATTTAAAAATTGCCTTAAATGGTTGTAAGGCTGAGATCTAGATCCGATTCGGACTAGACAACCATTCAATGTAATTGAATGTAAATTAATGAGAGTTGGTGAGGATGGAGGGAAGCGCTCGAGGAGCCCCCTTTTGTAAAAATCTCTTCTTTTGTTTTTTAGTTAGGTAGAGAAGAACAAGGAGAATAGGTTAGATAGGATAGGAGAGCCGAGACTTTGTTGCAGTTTGAGCTCAAACACATTGTAATAAGGCATTCTTGATTAATACAAACAGAGCAGTTTTTCCTGCATGTTGTTGTTCATGTGTTTGTGAGTTCATGAATGAATGTCTCTATGTGTTGATGATATGCTATGGATGTATGTGTTGTTTACATTTGAAGGTTATAGACATGAGTAGTTGTCTATTGAGTTCTTTGATTTTCAGGTTTGGGTTCTTTGTGGCTTCATGCAAGAGTGCTTGACAGAGTACTGCGGTCTTTGAAAGCCAGTGCAAGGAGTGCACTTCTGAATTCTATGTAATTTCAGACAAAGACGTGCCAGGAGGGTGCACTAGCTAAAGTCATTGAATCAAATAGGAAGCCTCAAGGTTGTTGAACACCTTGAAGGCGAAACTGTGTAGAGGAGAGCACAGAGAGGAGAAGTAGAATTGTTGAGAATTCTGTAAAGGCTCTGCCAGGAGGGCATTGAGCAAATGCACATGATGCACTGAGGAGAACTCTTTTTCGAGTTGGGTGAGAAGACAAAGTCACTGAGGATTCTGGAGAACTTTGCTAGGTGGGCATTGAGAAGTTGCATAGGGTGCACAAAAGGACTCTTTTCGAGTTCTGTTGGGAAGAGAAGTGTCAAGGAGAGACACTCACAGAGTTACTAAATACTCTGTTAAGCTCAGCAAGGAGGGATTGAGAAGAAGGTCATTAGGAGGACACCAGATTTCCCTTTGAGGACCCAAAAGGGTGAGTCCCCTAGAGGCTCAGGTAAACAAAGCTCAGGAAGGATAGTGCCGTAGCGCACCGAGTAAAAACAGAGTGAGAAGAAAGTCGAGAAACCCTTTGAGGTTTCATAGTCGACAAAGCTCAGGAGGTATAGAGTTCCTAGAACACATGCGATATCCAAAGGAATTGAGCTCGCAGAGGAAGCAAAGGTCAAGGCCTTGGAACTTCAGAAAATCTCCCAAGGGGAGGGAGGAAGTTCTCAAGCTCAGGAGGGAGCACAACTGCCATTAGATCAGCTAGAGAGACGAGATCTAAACCGTCGAGTTTCATGTCTAGACAACAGGAGGAGAGAGCGTAGAAGATTAGATTTGGGTCGTCAGATCTAGCATCGATATCTGACAACCCTTGGATCGAGTGAAGACGCACAAAAGAGAAGAAACAGATGGTGGAGACACTTCGTGGAGAAGTGCGAAATCCCATAGGCCATTAGATCTTGCAGATATGTGAGAAGGTTAAGGTTGAGTGTCTTTTAGCGTTCAGGAGCTCAGGAGGAGTAGCGACCATTGGATGAGAAGCAACAGGACCCGTTGATCCCCCTTTGGAGTGGAATTTCGATATTTTGACATTTCGGCATTTTCGATGACAAGGAGCTGGGGCACTCTACGTTGAAAACTCCAAAGTCACGAAACGTGATGTGTCTTTGGAGTAGGGCCGTGGTCACAGAGGAAGAAACCACATGGACTGAGATTTGGTCAGGGGATAATCGTCGTTGAGCCCATTTCGACATTTCGGCATTTCAGGGTTTAGGAAGCAGAGGAGGCTGTGATTTTGGAATCGAGAATTTTAAACTCCCGGTTTGCAAAATCCCGAAGAGCAAAAGGAAAAATTCCTGAAAGGTTGAGGGACAATAGCCATTGGAATCCAATCGGGTTTCAGGGTTTCGGGACTTAAGAGGTAGTGTTGCATGTTCAACACAACTCCTGAAATCACGAAGAGAGAAACACCGAAAGGTGGGTCCCAAGTGTCAGTAAGAGGATACTTGCAGTGGAAGTCAAAGGAGTGGTCAAGGTTCATGAAACTCTGAAAGGATCTGGACCGTTTGATCCAATTCATCGAGAGCCGTTGGATCTCGTGTGCGAATTCCCATATCAGAATTCGGGGAATGGAGTGACCAGTGGTTTGGGTCGCTTCATTGCAAACTCTCGGTTACCAAAATCCCGATACAGCCAAGACCCGCGGATCAGATTCGTGGGGTTCCAGTGAGGGTCCGAAAGAACTATTTCAGTTCTACAGATTCGAAGAAGATTGATCCTGCGCGGATCTCAGCCTGAGGGCCATGGGTTTGCACCAGTGTGGTATCAGAGAGGGATTTGACTTCTGTAGGTGACAGAGGTAGCCAGAGTGATGATATTTTATTACAGACAGAAGAAGAAGAAGACAGAGTGTCGAAGCTCTGTGATGATTGTTACAAGGTGCACAACAATCAATAGACAGTCAAGAGGACTATAGGAAATGCTGGAAGCACTCACGATTGCAGAGTGACAGCAACAAGTTTTCCAGGAGGGCAGACAGGAACAAGAAGATGGCTACTAAAGTCCATGAGCGTGGTGGAAGAGGAGACCACCAGCAGATGAGTAAAGTAGAGATTGACAAATAACTCACTGAGATAAGGGCGAGAATGGAAGAGCTTGCACTGTGGATGCAAAAGGATGCAAAGACACATTGGGTGTATGAATGGCCTCTGAGGAGGAAAGCAAAGTGGTCAGTCAAGAAATTGTTGGCCAGAGGACAACGAAGGCTATTGAAGGAATGACTAAGGTATGTGGAAAGCCTCAGAGATGAAGAGGAGATGGTTCATGTGTGTGAACCAGACACTGGGAGAAATCTCAGTGACATTGAGGATGAACTAAGATCACTGGATGATCTCAAAGACTGCCAAGAGGGCAGGGATGGATTTTCAAATTGCCAGATGGGCAATGAAATGAGATCATTGGAGGATATCATATACTATTAGGAGGACAACCATGGAAATTCATATTGCCAGGAGGGCAATGGTATGAGATTAACATAGGATCTCATAAACTGCCAGGTAGGCAGAAGTGGACTTTCAAGTTGCCAGGTGGGCAATGGAAAGAGATTAGTGGAAGGTCTCTCATGCTGCCAGGGGAGCAGTGGTGAAAGTTCAGATTTCGATGTGGGCAATGAGATGGGATCATTGGATCTCATAGATTGCTAAGTGGGCAGCGAAAAATTCCCAAATTGCCAGGTGGGCAGGGGAAAGAAGATGAGACTGTTTGAGAGTCTCATGAACTCAGAGGAGATTTCAGATCAACAAGGAGTACTGACAGGTGAGGATCAAAAGAACATTCTAATGATTGGGGGAATTTGGGTATTCCTGCCACATACTCTAGTTGAGGCCAATGAAGGTGTTGCAGATGGAGCAACAACAGGAGGACAACCAATAGATACTATCATGGAGGAAGAAATGGAGAAAACACTGACGTTTACCCAAGAAGTAGAAGATGAGCATTCAACAGAATGGCTCAAAATTTTCAGCCAGGAAGCTGGACAGGAAATCACTGCAGTACTAGAAACTGCAGAAGAAGAAGAAGAGGAAGCAAACAACATGGATTTTGTTGACCTGTGTGAAGAATTGGAAACCATGGAAAGGAGGGTGATGGTGCAAAGATTGCACATCCAACAGGCTAAGTTGGAAGAAGATAGAGGAGCATACCAGCCTGGGGAGCAGCTGGAAGAACACCTGGCAAAAACAAATCTGTCAGAAGGTAAAAGGACTACAAAATTGGAGTCTGCAGCAGAGTGGCCACTCAGCACCACAAAGAGAGATAAAGACAACATGGGAGATCAAGTATATCTACCCACAAAGATGAAGGAATTGTAGCAGAGAAGACTGCATAAGGATATCCAACCACTGGAGTCGCTGGACGAGGTAATTGAAGAAATTAGAAGGCTGATGTTGAGTTCAGCAGCAGAGACAACCAACAACAAGAAGCTGAGAAGAAGGGAGCCTACAAGAGCAGCAGGGAAACAATAGCAACAACAACAAAGCAGGGGAGTAGATGGACAGCTCCAAAGAACTGTTTGGGATCCATGTGGATTTTGACAGCCATGCTGGGAAGCTCATGATTTTTTCACAGCAGAGGAGTATGATGCAGGAGCATCGCTCCAAGTCAGCTACGTGCCATCCATCCAACACATCAAAGTACTCATTCAATGGAGGAGAGAGATGCAACCCTCTCGTTTTTAAAAATTTAAAAATTGCCTTAAATGGTTGTAAGGCTGAGATCTAGATCCGATTTGGACTAGACAACCATTCAATGTAATTGAATGTAAATTAATGAGAGTTGGTGAGGAAGGAGGGAAGCGCTCGAGGAGCCCCCTTTTGTAAAAAGATCTTCTTTTGTTTTTTAGTTAGGCAGAGAAGAACAAGGAGAATAGGTTAGATAGGAGAGGAGAGCCGAGACTCTTTTGCAGTCCGAGCTTGAACGCATTGTAATCAAGCATTCTTGATTAATACAATTAGAGCAGTTTTTCCTGCATGTTGTTGTTCATGTGTTTGTGAGTTCATGAATGAATGTCTCTATGTGTTGATGATATGCTATGGATGTATGTGTTGTTTACATTTGTAGGTTATAGACAAGAGTAATTGTCTGTTGAGTTCTTTGATTTTCAGGTTTGGGTTCTTTGTGGCTTTATGCAAGAGTGCATGATAGAGTACTGCGGTCTTTGAAAGCCAGTGCAAGGAGTGCACTTTTGAATTATGTGGAATTTCAGACAAAGACGTGCCAGGAGGGCGCACTAGCTAAAGTCATTGACTCAAAGAGGAAGCCTCAAGGTTGCTGAACACCTTGAAGGAGAAACTGTGCATAGGACAACACAGAGAGGAGAAGCATAATTGTTGAGAATTCTATAAAGGCTCTGCCAGTTGGGCATTGAGAAAATGTACAGGATGCATTGAGGAGAACTCTATTTCAAGTTCGGTGAGAAGACAGAGTCACTGAGGATTCTGGAGAACTCTGGTAGGTGGGAATTGAGCAGTTGCATAGGGTGCACAGAAGAACTCTTTTCGAGTTCTGTTGGGAAGAGAAGTGTCAAGGAGAGACACTCACATAGTTACTGAATACTCTGTTAAGTTCAACAAGGAGGGCTTGAGAAGAAGGTCGTTAGGAGGACACCAGATTTCCCTTTGAGGACCCAAAAGGGCGAGTCCCCTAGAGGCTCGGGTAAACAAAGCTCAGGAAGGATAGTGCCTTAGTGCACCAAGTAAAAACATAGTGAGAAGAAAGCCAAGAAACCCTTTGAGGTTTCACAGTCGACAAATATTAGGAGGTATAGCATTCCTAGAACACATGCAATATCCAAAGGATTTGAGCTCATAGAGGAAGCAAAGTTCGAGGTCTTTGAAACTTCAGAAAATCTCCCAAGGGGAGCGAGGAAGTTCTCAAGCTCAGGAGGGAGCATAATTTCCATTAGATCAGCTGGAGAGACGATATCTGGACCATCAAGTTTCACGTCCAAACAACAAGAGGAGAGAGCGCAGAAGATTAGATTTGGGCTATTAGATCTAGCATTGATACCCGACAACCGTTGGATCGAGCGAAGATGCACAGAGTTTAATCTTTGGAATCCACACAAAAGAGAAGAAACGTATGGTAGAGATGCTTCGTGGAGAAGTGCGAAATCCCGTAGGCCGTTAGATCTTGTAGATCTGTGAGAAGGTTAAGGCTGAGTGTCTTTTAGCGTTCAGGAGCTCAAGAGGAGTAGTGACCGTTGGATGAGAAGCAATAGGAGCTGTTGATCCCCCTTTGGAGTGGAATTTTGACATTTCGTCATTTTGGGGTTCGACATTTTGGCATTTTCGATGACAAGGAGTCGGGGCACTTTGCGTTGAAAACTTCGAAGTCCTGAAACGCGATGTGACTTTGGAGTAGGGCTGTGGTCATGGAGGAAGCAACCACATGGACCAAGATTTGGTCAGGGGCTAATCGTCGTTGAGCCCATTTCGACATTTCGACATTTCGGGGTTCGGGAAGTAGAGGAGGCTGTGATTTTGGAATCGAGAGTTTCAAACTCCCGGTTCGTGAAATCCCGAAGAGTGAAAGGAAAAATTCCTGAAAGGTTGAGGGACAATAGCCGTTGGGCCCCAATCGGGTTTCAGGGTTTCAAGACTCAAGAGGTAGAGTCGCATGGTCAACACAACTCCCAAAATCATGAAGAGAGAAACACCGAAAGGTGGGTCCCAAGTGTCAGTCTGAGGATACGTGCGGTGGAAGTCAAAGGAGTGGTCAAGGTTCGCAAAACTCTGAAAGGATCTGGACCATTTGATCCAACTCATCGAGAGTTGTTGGATCTTGTCTGCGAATTCCCATATAAGAATTCAGGGAATGGAGTGACCAGTGGTTTGGGTCGCTGCATTTCAAACTCCCAGTTACCGAAATATCGATACAACTAGGACCTGTGGATCAAATTCGTGGGGTTCCAGTGAGGGCCTGAAAGAACCATTTCAGTTCTGTGGATTCGAAGAAGATCAATCCTGTGTGGATCTTGGCCCGAGGGCCGTGGGTCTGCACCAATAAACAATTGAGACGGTTCCTGTAACTGTTAATGAATACAATAAAAGGACAAAAGAAAGCAAGTGAATACATGAGAGACCTTCATAGTAAGTTTATGATGATCACATATTTCTTTCTTTATCAGTTCCTTCATCCAATTATTCCACCTCTTTGACTAGAAAGGTTTAACCAACGTATGATAACTACTCATTTTCTTCTTTCCAGGTCTTGCTGTTCTACTTTCACCCACCATCCTCCTTCTACGAGCTTAATTCTTGTATATATTTTCTTTATGGTACGCAGGAGCCATAATCCCAATCCTTAGGAAAAACACATTTTAAATTTCAAAGAATATGTAACAAACTATATATATATTTAGAAATTTCAAGAGAGCTATTTCGGGAACAATCTTGATTGTGCTTTGTAACTCTGAGTTTTGAGTATAAAGTATTTGAGGTTGATCTATCATTATCTTTACTTATTTGCCCATGTTCATTATGTTAAAATTCTCTTATGCATGCAGATCATCTTCTTATTTTTATGTGATCATAAATCTTTAGTCAAACTATGATGGATGTGAGGAATTTTTGTCTATTTTTGTTAAATGTATGAAGTGTGTTGTTCCTGGTCATTTCTCAGGAACTTTCTTTAAAAGAAAAACAAAACATTTTCTTTCTTGTTATTTTATGATTCTTTGATTACCACGACAAACTTCTGCAGAGTCCCATATTCTGAAGATCTAGAGTCCCAAGAATGTTTGAAGTAAATAGGAGTACCACCTCTATAAAAATGCAGGGGTATTTACATCCTCGTGAGGTTTTTGTTTCAGTCCTAACGGATTCAAGTGTCAACAGGGACAAGGGATTCCTCCGCATAATGATTTCGCTGCTTATTATACGAAGGTTTTCATACCCTACCCCTTCCAAATTTGAACTTGTGACCTCGAAGGAGGAACACATGTTTTTAACTGTTAGGTCCAATAAAAATAATAATTAGAATAGGGGATTAAATTTTCCAAACTTAACAAACTTCATCACACATTTTTTTTATTTGCTCAATTTCGAATCTCAACCCAAAAAAATGATGAACGTGATGACTTGGTGCACAGTAAACATGTCTAAGCCTTAACTCAAAGTAATGAAAACCTGTGATCATGTGCTAAGTCTAACTGTAGCACTCACAAATCGTTGATGCTCAATATCTACTAATGTATCGAAGAACCATCAATGCCAAATCAATTAAGATGAACTTTGGAGAAGTTCATCTTGATTTATTACTATGCTTTATCAATCGATGACATATAAATAGTTGCCAACTAACAAATACTTTCTTGTAAACAATAATCCTCGTGAGTGAGTTTTATTTTCTCAATCCTTAAAAGCAAGCAAAAGCTACAATATGATTTCTAGATCATAAACGATGTCTAGTTAAGGAAGGAAAACAACAACAACAACAACAACAACAACAACAATAATCCATTTTGAAGGTCACAATATGAGACCCCCTTGTTTGTGGGATAAGGGACCCCATCCATGCAAGGTTTTCACTACTTAGTTTACAGGAAAGAAATAACAACAACAACAACAACAACAACAACAACAACAACAACAACAACAACAACAACAACAACAACAACAACAACAACAATAATAATCCATTTTGAAAGTGACAGCCTAGCTAGAACACCAAATTGATAAATGAGACCCCCTTGTTTGTGGGATAAGGGACCCCGTCCATGCAAGTTTTTCACTACTTAGTTTACATAGGTTTACATCCCCTACCCTTCTTTAGATTCAAACCTATGATCTTTGAGGAGGAGGAAACCATTGGGCCCACTATATTCAAAGATTCATCACAATATTACCAGTCTACCACTAAAACTTAAGTTTTAGTTTAGAAAAATAAACCCAAGAATTAAATCATATAAACCAACAAGAAGGTACTCAAATCCTAACTTCAAAACAAAAGGTTTGAACAAACATACCAATAAGTAGGTTCACGCATCCGAGGATCATAATAGCTAGATTTAGGCCAGTCATTACTTTTTCCTAATTCATCAAACTGATTATTTGTATTTAATATGTCTTGTAAAAAATTTGATATTTCCTTGATCACCCTAGACTATTCACTATTATTCCTAGCATTCCCAAAAATTTCCTCATCATATTTAGTATTGTTTCTCAAGAATCAGAAGAATGACTAGGAATTTCTCCATCGTCCAATTAAGAATCACTTCTATCATCATTTTCTACCTTAGTAATACCAGAAATTCAACACCGAGTTGATAAAGCTATGAGTAGTGACTTTGAGGTAATTTTCTGTCATTTGGTCACCCTCTTCTATAACATCCATAAAATGTTCAATATCATCATCATTGTCCTTAGGCTCAAGCACTGCATTCCTGCAACAATCCATGTTAAAACAACATTTAATTGTTAATAAAAGAAAATAAGTAACCTACAATCATATATTTCAGACCCACCAATTTCAAAACAATGAAATATTACACATTCGACGAGTTAAATGCATAATACAATGATCAAGAATGATTCCTCACCAAAGAAGAGGTCTTTCTTTTAACACTTCAGACAATAGAAAAAGACAAGAACATGCAAATTGTCAGGGCTGTTGAAGTGTGACCTGCACAATAAGATATAAAACTGTAAAAACTTTGACCCAGACTACCAAATTGCTAAAATAATACAAGCCAAAGACTAATATATTAGTGTTTCTATACTTATTGACAGTAGTGAACGTAGATTTGGTGAAAGTTATGCACCCTCTTATCAAATTTAAATAAGGAATTCAATTGATACTAAAAACTTCAATGAAAAATTTATTTATATTTCCAAATAAAAATTGTAAGAGTCAAAAGTTTATTTATAATATATGTCCTGGCATAACCACAACCAAACAAAAGAAGAAAAAAAAGATAGAAGGATGTGACTACACACCTGCAAGAAACATTTTGAAAATGCACCAACATGCTTTGAGTTTATATCAGACTTCAACGCCTTGAACATAATCCCTAGAAACATCTCCGTCCGAGAAAAAGATAGATTAAAATATTATTAGTGTATGATAAAAACTATGTTACTCACTTAGTTTTCTCTTTAGCAGTAAGTAGCTATTATAGGTTTGGCCAAGGATGTTCAAAACCATGATCCTCATTATCAGAAGCTTAAGGCACGCGATAGGGTTCTACTTTGCAATTTCAAATGGAAAAAACATAAGTTAGATGCTCTGACAAGAAAGTGAAAATATATAAATTAGATCGGACAAATCATCTCTGCCTATTTCACAATTCTAAAAATTGCTGCATCAAATGAGTATTTTGCATACAATCAACAATCAAGAAAAATCTGCATCAAATGAGTATTTTGCATATTATATAAATATAGTCTACTATATATCATACAATTAATAAATATATTATATTATATGATGATAATGATGATGATGAAGATGACTACCACAATGATGATGATGATGATGACGATGACGATGACGATGTTCATGACGACGACGATGACGATGCATAATGGATTAGTATCACAGTTAATGTGTTTAGGATCACAATGGTTAGAGGTAATAGTGTTTGTGGTCAAAATGTGTTAAGGGATGATTATGTCATGGCTCATAGGGACTCTGGGTCATAATGGTTAGGATGTTATTGTTCTCAGGGTCAAACGTTATGGTGAATGATTTTGTTAGGGGTGATAAGGGTTAGGGGTCAGAATTGTTAGATATTAAGGTGTGCTAGTGGGTTAGGGTGTTAGACATCATAGTTCGTTCATAATAAAATTAGTTAGGGTTTATAGTGTATTGAGATGTTAATGTGTTTCAGTTTACAGTATATTAGGAGGAAATTGTGTCAAGCGCCATCCTGTGTCTATGGTCATAATGGTTAATTTATGATGGCAATGACAATGATGATGGGGATGAGGATGATAATGTTTATTATTATGATGATGATCATGACAATGGAAATGAAGATGATGATGGCAATGACGATGACGATGATGATGAGGAGGAGTAGGGTGACGACAATGTTGATTATGGTGATGAAAACGATGACAAGAGTTATGATGATGAAAATAACCTAAAACATACCACATCGAGACTTAAATGTTCAAACACATCATCACTATTCATAATGAAGGTGGGATGTTGTAAATTTTTGCGGAGGTTGTTTTCTCGGTGTGAATTTAATATATATGCACCAACGAGTTCATGAACAATACACTACCAGTGCATCCATGTTCTAGTAGCACCACCATACTTTATAATAAAATTATATGCACCGAATAAATCACACCGATGTCATTGAATAGTATGCACCGAGAACAATATGCATCGAATAAATCACACTGGTGTCGTTGAACAATATGCACCAAGAATAATATGCACTGAATAAATCACACTGATGTTGTTGAACAATAACACTTCCATAATTTATAATAAAATTATATGCACCAAATAAATTGCACAGGTGATGGTGAATGGTATATCCCAATGAGTCGTTATGTTGAAAGGTGCATCGCGGATGAGACGAACAAAGTTCGCTCACACAAGAATTATCCAAAATACTTGGAATATAACATAATAATCCATGTAGGATTGTAAATAATAAATGAATATATAAGATATGATATAATATAGATACAATTGAGAATGAGGGCTCGTTAATATACCCATGCAGGGGTGCCCTCAACCAATAGTCATGTCCTTTGAGACATGACCTTTCATTATTAATAATAATTATTATTAATTAATTAATTATTATGTTACGAATACCTATTTATGTATATTTTATGTTCATAATAGTAAATAATTATTTTTTTACCAAACTTATTTTCATTGTTACAATGCATCCCGTGCTTCCAAAATCTCAAGCAAGCACTGATGCTCACCTCTCTTCCTAAGGCGCCCTATTTATGGTGCTCTACACTGACTAGGATAACTCCATTGGTGGATTCCACACATTTACAAAATTTGGAAATTACCACGAATTTTGATTTCCTCTCAACTGTGCAACCATGCCTCTTCGAGACAAAAGAGATCAAGTAAATTATTTATTAGATTCCTATTTGCATTTTCATCCAATCAAAATTAGAATTCATCTTGAAATTTCACATTTTTCAATTTTTTTTCTTTTTCATGCGGTGCGCCTAAATGGTTTGGCTCGCCCCAAACTGTATGTACTATATTAAATACATAGTGAGCACTGCCACTAGTGCATATTGTGTTAAATACATAATGAGCACCGCTTCCAACACATCCATATATGTTCGCACCGGTGTTGTTCACTCTAGTGCACCAAGATAAATTACTAAAAACAAAGCGGTACGTCCTTCAAAATTCCTCGACACCAGCGTAAAATAGGCCCATAACCACATCGGCCTTCATTAGCCGCACTGCTAGCTCTATGATATATCAAATTTAACCTAGCGGTGCACCAATTTTAACTAACTGCGTCGGGGTGTGCCTGAAAAATAATGCCTCGACAAGTCAATGTTCAAACACATTGAATAAATTGTACCGATGCGTTTAACATTATGCATTGGTACACTTCATTTAACTGACTGCACCACTAACATAACAATTTATAAAATTTAACGTAGTGGTGCAACCATTGTAATCAAATGCATTGACACTCTATACATAAACGCACCGGGACATATATTTCATGAATTTTCACAGCGAAGCATCTCATTAGATGCCTCATTCATGGTGCACTCAAATTTACAATGCATCGAGGAATAAAAGGATGATGCTCCACTATCATGGTGGTACCAGTGTGTTAATAGAGACATTGCACACCAGATTGTTGTGTTGTTTTGGTGGACACCCTATAATTGGTGATTTCGACAAAAAATGCATCATTAAGAAAAACATCAGTGCTCCAATAACATGGTAGCATCGATGCGTTTATGTTAACACATCACACTACATAATTTCATATTCAACAATTTCACCGGTCGGTGCGAATGGATAGAAACAATGCACTCGTGATGTAAAGAGTCCGACACTGTGATGATTTTTCATAATTTTGTAGTTCAATGCGTCTTATTGTAAGCATCACTAAAATACTAGGAAGTGCACCAATTGAGCTAAATGCATCGATGTGTTCTATTAATTGAATGCACCACCAAGTTTTTGAAACACAAATTTCCTCCGCAATGCGTCAAATGAATAAAAAACATCGGTAATGTGTGGTACAACACAATGAACAAAATACATAATAATTTACCATCTCAGTTCATTTTATGGTATGCCCCATCATCAGTGTGTTATAATACAAACACACCAATATCAACGCGTACAAAGCTCAAATGAATCATTGGTGCGTTGATTTAAATGAAACAAACTAAGGTGGTTAAGTAACTTGTACTAGGAAAAACAGTTTAAAAATTATCATTCTAGTGCGGATTATAAAACACACATGTTAACAGTTCATCATGAAAAGATAAGACATCGGTTAAAAGAATCTGACGCATGAATTAACATAGAGAGTCAATGCATTTAGTATAACCCAATGCATTGCGTGGTTTAACACCAACCCTGAACTCGTGCACTATACATCACAACGCATCGCTATAGATATCAGTTCTAGAATAAAAATGATGCAGTGGTGCATTATATTTAACATATGTTTTTTTGGTGCCTTATGTTTGATAAGGAGCACCGAACGCTGTGCATATGTATTTGTTAAGAGCACCGCTTACTTTTTTCACTTTTTTTTGGAAATATAAACTATTTTTAGTTTTTGATAAATACAAATTTGTTATATATGTTTGTGTTTTATATTTAAATTGATTTTATCTCTATATATGTGCCTAAAAAAGATTTTATGTGAATCAGATACACTGATGACGCCAAGTGTAGTAGCAGTAGCAGTAGTAGCCAGGAGAAAAAAAAATTAATTCACAATACACATATGGAAACCTTCACGATAAAATTTTGTGGAGATTTTACTTTGTGGAGGCAAAAACATAGGTTACTCTTTGGTGCCTCTCATAATTTAGCATATGGAATCAATCCTCTACCACTTCCTGAGTACTCTACCTCACATATCCTCCTCTGCGGGCCGCTTGAATTTCTCCAAGATACCGTCCTTATCATTCCTATATCCATAATATGAACTGGCATCAATTTGCTTGTAGATCACATACCTACACCTTTTGTTCTTCGCCTCGAGGGGGATTATCAAATATCTCATTGAGGATGGGGAGAAATTTTGTAGCCCTAGATTATTTGTAACCGGGGCCCTTTCCTGTGACATTGAGTACATCAAATTCATTCCCTTCCAAGTCCATCATATTAGTCCTTACTCTGGTATAATTAAGACTGCCAAGATCTATGATCAGAGCTTCCCGGTGTGCCTTTTCCCTGTTCAACAAGAAATAACCCTGGTGGATGTCTTAATTATAACACTATGTTAGCCTCAAGATTGACCTAAGCTCCATATTGTATATTTAATAGAAGTTAAGAAACACATTTGGAAAAACAACCGATGATCCATAAGATTTGTCAGCATGTCTTATTGCTAAATATTAAGCATTGCCTTGGCCTCGACCTGCTCCTCCATGAGATCCTCACCCATGTAATTACTAAGAAGTTCATCGTGTTTCTTCTTCTCCACAACCATGCACTCAGTCACTTTCTCATATAGAAGGGGAACATAGGAAACAAACTCTCACTCTCTTTATTGTTGGTTTCCCTTGTCCCGCTCTCCCATTTTTTCTGCCACATCATCATCTTCCTTGAATAGGATCGACTTAATGGAAACAATGTCCTCTCTCTTGATCATTAACCTGACCCACCTCTAGATAGATTTGATTCTCTGCCACTCCCTCGACGCTCTGGCTCACATCTCGTCCTCCTCAGACCACTCTACTTTCTCCAAGATATCATTCTCGTCATCGCTATCACCATAATAACTAGCGTCAATTCTCTTGTAGATCTCATACATATAAATCCTCTTATTTTTTGGGGGGGGATTATTGAATAGCTCTTTGATGTTGGGGAGGAATTTCCTAGCCACACTCGTACAAATGGTTGTTGGAATATTGTAACATGCTATGTTCCAACATTCAATTGTATAAGTGCGACTAAGAAATTCCTTCTCGGCGTCAAAGAGCTATTTGATAATCCTCGCAAGGCGAAGAAGAAGAGGTCTAGGTATGTGATCTACAAGTGAATTGATGCCAGTTATTATGGTGACAATGATGACAAGAACAATACCATGGAGAAAATCAAGTGGCCCGCAGAGGAGGAGACGCAAGCTAGAGCGTTGAGGGAGTGGTAGATGATCGAGTCTATCTAGAGGGAGGCTAGGTTGACAATCAAGGGCGACAAGGTCATTTCCATTAAGTTGGTCCTATTCATTGAAGATGAGGATGTGGCGGAAGAAATGGGAGAGCAGGATAAGGGAAACCAACAACAGAGAGAGTGAGAGTTTGTTTCCCATATTTCCCTTCTGGATGAGAAAGTAAGTACATGATGAACTTCTTAGTAAGTACATGGGTGAGGATCTCATGGAGGAGTAGGCTGAGGCTAAGGCAATGCTTAATGTTTAGCGATAAGACACGCTGACAAAACTTATGGACCATTGGTTGTTTTTCCAAATGTGCTTCTTAAATTATATTAAATATGCAATATGGAGCTTAGGTCAATCTTGAGGCTGACATAGTTTTGTAATTAAGACATCCACCATGGTCCTTTATTTCTATACAGAGAAAGGGGGTGCTGGGAAGATCCGACCGAAGAGCTCGACAGTCCTAATTATGCTAAAGTAAGGAACAAGATGATGGAATTGGAAGGGAATGAAGTTGATGTGTATGATGCCACAACCAAGGGNGTTACATATACTTAAGGGATACAAAATTCCTTCCCATCCCTAAAGAGATATTTGATAATCCCCCTCGAGGTGAAGAAGAGGAGGTGTAGGTATGTGATCTACAAGTGAATTGACACCAGTTCATATTATGGATACATGAATGATGAGGATGATATCTTAGAGAAATTCAAGCAGCTCGTGGAGGAGGAGATGCGAGGAAGAACATTGAGGAAGTGGCAGAAGATCCAGTCCATGCACTAAATTATGAGTGGCACTGAAGAGTGACCTATGTTTTTTCCTTCGCAAAACAAAACCTCCACAAAACTTTAGTTGTGGAGGTTTGCATACATACTTTGTTAATTAAATTGTTTCTCGATCCATTTTTATGTAACAACTACTCTCGTGCGCTATAAACAATATTGCACACTTGTATATTTTGATTTTTCAAATCATGTTGATTTTGTTGTTGTTTGATTTATAAAATGTATAATTAATACGCTAATGATTTATCTGTTTTTAAATTAAATTTAAGATGTATCACTCATTAGAATTTAGAGTTGTCATAAAATGTTTAACTTTAGTTTTGTGAAATCGTTTACTTTGGATTGTAATTGTGAAAAGTTAAACTATTAATGCTATATAATGTTAAATTCATCTTCAAGGTGAATTGTTTAATTTTTAGCAAGATGCACTATGTTAATTAAACATGTATACAAAGAAAAATTACTTTTATGAAATGTTTTTTTCTCATTTATTTTATTGATAACATTATAATAGTTGTTCATAATTACAATTATAATTGTTATATTTATGAGTAGTGATGGTACAAATATCTTTCATATTGGGATTTTTTTTTCAATTATTATATTGGGATGACTTATGCCGAGTGTCATATTAGACTATAAAATGCACCTCACTTTATATTAATAATAAATAAAATCAATAAAGGTGTTAATAGAATCAATATGTTTTTTTTTTTTTTTGGTTTGTAGGCAAAAATGTCAATTTAAAAAAATGAACGTGTTAACATTTTATTGCAAAAACAAAGTCATGTATTTTTAAATTATGATACATGTTACACAAAAAATATTAAAATAATAGGAAACAACAACATTTTTATAATTTTTTTAATATATATTTGGAATTAATAAAAATGTATCTACAAATGCATGCAATTCATTAAATAATAACATTTATATAAAAATATATATTTTGAATCCATAGAAATAGATCTACAGATGCATGCAATTTCATCAAAGGTGATCTGTGTAAACTATTTAAAAATATTGTAAAATTGAAACACAATAACAAATGATTTAGAAATGATGAATTTAATTAATTGGTTTATGCAGTCCCAACCACCACCATGTCTTTTAAGACAAAATAAAATTTGACATAAAGTCATTATATAACGTGGACATATGAAACCTTCCCTCCCAAAAATTTTAATTTTACATAATGTGCACATCCTATGACATTAATGTTCTTTGCAAATTCTACAATTACTAATATTTATCTCATATTTTTTGTAACCATATCATCAAAATCATTTTATTAATACATATGTGTTATCAAATAACTAATATACGATTATCATATGTCCTCCACAACTAATCCTAAGAGATACTTAAATAAGTGATGTTTTCCATATTCCCTTTGTGAGCCTATTTGATATTATAGGGCCCTTTGCATCATGAATAATCCATAAAGCATCGAATTTAAAGGCAAAGACATTATTTTTCACATGCAGGCCATATTAGGCCCTAATACAATCCCTAGTGTGCAAATCCTATAATGGTTGAGGTTCATTATTAATATATATAAATATAAAAAATATTAAGCAAATCCAATAAATAAAATAAACAAAAGTCCATGTGTAGAAGTTATAGGGAGATTAGTGTCTATATTTGATGTAATGATTATAACATGCAACCAACCATTTTGTGAAACTAATGTCGAATTACGCAATACATTTACATTAGTTCCATTGAAAATCCAAAAATACAATCACTCAATCATCTTTTTCTTACGTCCCAAGGGGACATCTAAAGGTAGACCCAATGCAAGGCGTTTTTGATGAGCCATTGGTGGTCTACAAAAGTTATAGTTTATTAACAACTCGTCACCAAGAGACAAACTACATATTGCATGCACAACAACAAATCTGGATGCCTTCCTTTTCATAAATAACTCTTTTTTATTAGAGTGTTCCTAAAATGAACAAATTGCACTAAATAATGAGGCTCTGTAACTATTTATGAACCCTATGATGTTCCCATGATTTCATGGACCACCACCGATATATAATAGGTTTTTCCTATTAAAGTTTCCAGAAGCATAACCATTCATGCACATACTATACATGGAAATGCTATGTTTGTATTTGAAAATATTCAAGTAATCAGATTGAATATAAAGAGGACCACAAAATGGCATAAGTGCCACTGATTATTTGGGAGGAAAAAATACATGTGAAAGGATAAACAACCCAAGATTTGCAACATCTATTTTAGACTTGGCAATCATATAACTATTGCCAAAAAAAGAGAATTCAGTTCCAACATCGGGAACATGCATGGACGACAACCAAGTGTCATACAAAACTCAGTTGTAATTGGTTTGGTATTTACTTTGTAGATGGATAGGAAGAGGGTAGTCATCGCTAGCTTCCAACAATTGAAAAGACTTTGGTGTGTACTTGGGCATTTTTTCTCTTAGCTCATATAGGTTTTTTGATATCCTATTAGTGATGTTTTGGGTAGTATTGATAGCATACTTCGGCTCACTATAAGAACTCTCCATTGACACAACAAAAGGATATGGGTTGGATAATTTAGGAGGAAGTATAGTTGATATAGCTTCCAAATTTTCAAAAAAGGAGCACATGGAATTGTTTCTACGTGACTTTTCTATATCACCTATTGGATTATTGACCATAATGGGAGGTATTCGACCATCAACGTTGGGTAACCGATCATTAATATAATGAGACAATGTAACACGTCAAGGGTTCTTCTTCAACCATTTACATTTTGAACAATAACATACAATTGGCGTGTCATAAAAGAGATCCAATTCATGGTGTAATACCATTGACGCATGTTGCAGGTTACTGGAAGATGGCATGTTACAATTGGCAGGGTAAAACAACTGTCTATTTTCATCAAATATTTTCCTGCGGTATCTTTCTCCTGATAAGAGATTGTGATTTTTTCGCACTGGTGGAATATCTTTCTCATATGAACTCGATCCCAATTTATGATCCTACAAAATTCAATGAACAATTATTCAAATGCACGTGCATAAATGACATAAATTCAATCAGATAAATGAATTATAAATAAAATCTAGACTTACTTCAAACGATGTGGGAGAAGTTGAAAAACTTGCAATGATATGGAATGAGATGGAATCTGAAGTATTGGACATTTGATATTATAACATTCTTTTTCTTGCATTTGAGCCAAAATCATTGTCAATACATGCATGAATCTGATATTAACATTTATCAGTGTGTTTATGTATTTTATAATGCACCAATGCATGTGTGTGTGTGTGTGTGTGTGTATAAAATGCATCAGAGCGACCAACTATGCAACGAACTGAACCATCACATCCATTAAAACCTCCGCAATCCAAAACATTAATAAATTTTAATAGTATAGGTTTTCATTTCTATTATGTCGATGAAATTGGCATTGGTTTGTTTATTACTATATATGCACCCGGGTGCACTATTCAATGAGACACACCGATTTGACGACAAACTTAATTTTTAAAATATATAGTTTAACAAGTGTTTTTATATACTAATTGAAAAAACACAGTAGAAAAAAAGAGGGAATTTCATTTGTCAAAACATATTTGTTTATAAAGGAAAAAACTATTCATTAGTTCCTTTTTTGGCAGAATTTAGAGGGAAGATTTGTTGAAGAGAGATTTACCACGAAGGAATTTGGAGTGGCTGGAACTTTTTGAAGAGTTAAAATTGGAAGG
>SNQJ01S0008226.1:128552-157711 GCA_010110895.2 Picea sitchensis
AACATATTTGTTTATAAAGGAAAAAACTATTCATTAGTTCCTTTTTTGGCAGAATTTAGAGGGAAGATTTGTTGAAGAGAGATTTACCACGAAGGAATTTGGAGTGGCTGGAACTTTTTGAAGAGTTAAAATTGGAAGGGATCGGTAGTGCACATACAAATCTACAGATAAGAAATTTTAGGTATGTGATTTCATTCTACTGATCACTTCAATATTTCCCTATTTGATTCAAACTATTTTGAATGCAAGTTAAAAAAATATAAGGGTTTCATAGTTACCTTCGATATTGGAAGCTGTAGATTTCTTGTTTTTTTTTGTTCCCCTCTTTTTTTAAGCAACATATTTTTATAGGGTTTATTTTTATAAGCAACATATTTTTATAAGGTTTATTTTTATAAGCAATAGTTTTTTTTAGGGTTTATTTTTTTAAGTAATAGATTTTTATAGGGCTTATTTAATTGCATATGGGGTGTTTGGTATACTTTGCAATGGTACCACTCATTGCATCAGATCCCAAACCCTGTCAACTCTGTTGTTGTGAGCGATTTATTTTAAATCTTTTCGGTGGTATGCAGTGTGCACTATACACAAAAAATTCCCCTGTGCGTATTGTCCATGAAAATCGCCTCAGTGCTCACTATATAAACAAATGCAGCGTGCCACATATATTTATGTAAAGCATCGAGTGGTTAAAAAAATAAATAGTATTTATTTCATATCATATGCGTACAAATTAGCGGTGTGCAATGACTAATAATACATGCCGATGCAAGTATATTATTGATGCCCCAGCGTGCTCTATTTAATGAAGCACACTGAAATAATAGATTGTATAAAAATTTCACAATTTCTATTTTTGATGACTTCTGTTTTTTTTTTTATACAAGATGGCTGATATAAAAACCCTAACTACCGGCCCTTTCGGCAACACCTGCAAAGCAGATGAAGTCTCACCCAAGGTAGAGACAGGGGGGTTGTAGGACTCAAGTGTATGCAACCTATATGGGACACATATATGTGATTACAATACTTAATAGAGGACTTAGAAATTAACATTCATTATTATTTATCCCTTATCCGCTTCACAGGAGAAAACCCTAAGTACAGAACAACACAATATTCAACAAGATCTAACATATCCAAGCACTTAGCATATAGAAATAGATCTGATCCAGTGTTCATTCACATTACTAAGAACTAAGATACTATATAAGATGCATCTAACATATATTTCTATAATACACATAACTCAAATAACAACCATAATGCACAAAGCAACCATAACACAGGATATATGTGGTTCACCCCCAGCGTGGGGCTACGTCCACAAACTCTTCATCTTCTTTATTATCTTTTGTCAATATCCTTACATGCACAGAGCATCAAAACCCACTCCACATAGGACAAGAGATCTGCGTGCACCTCGCCAGATCCTCCTTCCCCGAGTCAAGTCACAACACAAAGCCTCTTTATAGTCACTTGCACTTATCTTTGCAAGTTCTCAACACACACTATGCACAAAGCTAACTCAATCACATAGATCCAACTACTTACATGACTTGCACTAAGCACAATATATAACTTAGCACCACACTCTCCTACTTACATTGCCTAGTTTTCCATTTATACATTACAAAAGGGGCCTAAGCATGGGTAAACCCATGGGCCAACATCCCATACCCGTTACATAAACCCAAAACCCAAAAAGTATGCAAAAGGGGGGCAAGATCCCATGATATTCTCTTTTCCTAGTGCTCCATCTTCGATTAACTTGTCGAAGTCCCAAAATTGGTCAAACATGACCAACGTTTCCACAAAGCCTAATCAAGGGCCAACATGCCCCCAACACTCACCTATGACTCATCCCGAGTCACTCTTATCTGGGTACCTCTTCCTCGAAGGCCTTGATCTTGGCTTGAACTACCTCGACCTATTGCTTCGCCAAAGCCTCCTGCTCGACGAACTCCTGGATAACTTTCTTGGTCATAGGTCCTTCCAATCATTGTTCAACTGAGGTGACCACTTGTTCTAGTTTTGCACCTCATCCTTCAATTTCCTCAAAAAGTTTGCAAGATTCATACTGCACTGGATGGAGCTCCTGAGTCACTTCCATGACCTTTCTCTGGATGGAATGGACCTACTACTGAACCATGCATTATTATTGGGACCTTTTCATCCTCTCAACCACTAATAATGGCTTGAACTATGCTTGCACTGTTGCTGCTAGCTTCTTTGCCTCCTGGAGCTGTGACTCCAGTGTCCTTAGTTCAAGGTCGGCTATAAGGCACTCATAGGTCTGTGCAGTTCGAATGCTAAGATGTTTTCATTCTAAGGCCAATGTCTTGATTCTCTGAACTGTGCTCCAAGATGTTTCTTCCCTTTGGTCTCGCACTTCCCGCGGAGTGCACTGCTTGTAACTCAAGTTATGTGACTCTTTGTTGGATCTGTTGAATGGATTCAACAAGATTCTCCACTTGAATCTCCCCTGGGTGTTCTTCCATTTGTTCTAAGCCCGTCATGGAGATAAGTTCTCTAGTGACTGCTTCCTCAACTCCAATCTGCTCTACAAGCAACTCCTGTTTCTCCTTTTGGATCTGCGCTCTATCCTCTGTAAACTTTGCCTGGAGGTCATCTTTTTCTTGCTGTGAAACCCAACGTTGCTCTATGGCTTCCTATTTTTCTTGCTTTAGGGCCTCTGTGGCCTGTTCTTTTTCCTCCTGGACACGATGAAGGTGAGCTTCTATCGAGTCTGCTAATCTGTGTAGCTGGGAAGGCTCATCTCCCAACTCTTCTCCTTTTGATGATGGTGGCGTAGTAGACACTGCGTGGGTGGAGTAGAGGGCTTCTTCTACCCCTTTCAACTCTTATGCAATCCTATCATACATGGTTTCCTTTTTTTCTTCATTGCACTGTAAGATATCCTCTGAGGTGTCTGACACAATAGCAATGATAAGGTCAATTTCATCCACCGTTAACATAGTCTAAAATGGCATTTTATTGGCTTTTTACTTCTTCCGCGACGTAGGTTTCGTGGGGGAAACCTTTATTTTCTTGGATGTCTCATCTTCATCAAGGGGGTCCCTAGGTGGAGTTACTTCACCCTGCTTCTACTTATCTTCTTCCCCTTTGTCCTCCTTTTTGTCTACTTTGTCACCTCCTCCCCCTCCAGGTGAATCTGAAGCAACCTCTTCTGATGCATTGTTCAACTCATGTACCTCTTCCTTCTTTTTCCTCTTACTACTAATGGGTGCATCATATTCTTCACGAGTGACCACAGGATTGCCGATGAGGTCGGGGTCAGACAATTTTGCCTGGTCGACTAGTATAAGGAACTCTGCGGGCCATTCCTTAGTTATTTCTTCCATGTCCTCCTCAGTGAGATTATAGTAGGATTGAATCTCTTCTTTATGTTTATGTCTGCGCACAATGATATAAATAAAATGTCTATCTGTGTGGAACTTCACAAATGGCCTGAACCTGTGCAGGGTGTTCGTTGTCATATGAGGGAAAGACTCAATATCCCTCTTCAACTGTAGGTAATAGGTGTGGAACACCACTTTTGACTACCATTTCTTAACCATGTCGCTTGAATACCATAGCATAGTGAAATTCCCACCTAAGGGTTCAGATGGCTCAATTTAAGGGAAGGTGGCTCCTTCCGGCATCTCCCAATCAATGAAGGTGATGAGGATCAGTAGCCAACTGAAATGGAACTCATAGCCCTGATCCTAAGCTTTGCAGCAGTATTTATCTAATTGGTTGACGAGGTATTTTTCCTAGTTCATTTGTAGTCCTCCAATGCATTTTCCTGCGAGGTCAACAACAAACCCCATGACCTTTGTGGGTCTGTTCTTCCTTACTAGCTTACCAATGATCAACTGGAAGTCTAAGTGCACTGCATCATTTTGGACAGAAGCTACCTTGTATCCTCTCTTCCCTTTCTCCACATCACCATAGGTGTCTTTGATTCTTTGTGCCAGGGCGCGATCTAAGGCCTTCCCTAGATAAAAGTCTTGTGGGTCTGGTCCTTGCATGCTTAATCTGGTGATCCAATGGATTAACACCGGATCGATGGTGATGCATCTGTCCAGCCACAAATAATCTCCATGGAAGCAATATAATAAGATTTTAATGCACGCGTTAACCTCCCAATGCCTTCCAAAATGGGGTATATTCATTACGTTCAGGATGGTGGACCTCACAATGTCCATGGTCCATGGCTGGGGGATGATCTTCCACTTCATCCCCTTTGTCTTTTCAAATATTTATTTGGTGCGATAATTCCATGGTGCTTGCGATATTCCAAGTTGAAGTCAATATCTTCAACGTCTTAATCTGTCCCAACTGCAGTCTAGCTACGTGTATCCCCTTCAGGAGCTACGCAGTGATCAATGTGTAGTCGAAGTCCCTCGGGACATTGTCATGACTAACTGCGCCAACCAGAGGCGGGATATATTCAGGAAGGATAGATGGGATGATCTTTACATTCGCCAAGTCATCACAATGCTTGCTATGTTTCTCAGCAGTGGGTTGGCTAGACCGACACTCTGCAGCCGACGAAGATGCTTCCAATCCTCGCATCAATGAAGCTTGTATTCCTGCGAACATCACCTTTTCATCCATGAGGTCTATTAGGATCTCTTTGAAGGAATTTTATACTGCACTTAAGTCATCTGACATACACGCTCGAGATCTGATATCTCTGGTCGATGAGCAAACACTCAATGTAATAGAACGAGCGCTGCACAAAAGAAACTAGTTCTTTGTGGGCTCGGATAATCACAATTGGAAAAAGTGTTCACGGTGCAATGCTCAATGGGATAAATAGAAAATTTTGTAATGGAATCTTCTAATAGGCAGGAATGCCTCAATAAATGCAATTCCATCCATTATGGCACAGTCCCAACGGTCCAATGGTGAACGTTCCATTAATAACTGTGTTTCTATCCATTCTAGAGCGTCATTCTAACGGTCAGGATGCCTCCAACGGTCATATTTCTTCGTCATGGCGAAGTGCCAATCTAAGTTGTTCTGATATCCCAACAAAGTTCCAGTTCTTCAAATCTTCCTTCTGTGAAGTCCTCTCTGGAACTTCCTGCAATTTTTTTTCTTTCTTCTTCCTGAGCTTTCTGGCTTTCTTTCATGTGATTTGAATCACTGGTTTCCTCTTTCCATTATTGTTCTTATATCCTCTTGGAATAATAACTTTACACTATGGAGGGTCTTTCAGAGGGTTCAAGGGTAATACTTCTTCTCTTTCTGGGGTAGGTGCTTTACTCTTCTGCATGGACAAGGGTTTCAAGTCTTCCTGCGTTCTTTCAACTTCGACGACTAGGTCTCTGGTCCTTATTAGCTTCAACTTGTCCTCCTGTTCTTCTAGTAAGTGTGTTATTCCGATACCCATGAAATCTCTTAGTTCTTTCTTTTTCTGTTCTAAAGCTTCCTCTTCTTGTTTCCTTCATATATGATCTTTCTCAACCCAAGTTTTTCCTAGAAAAATAGCAAATGGGGTGTTGTTCTCAACAAACTTAACGATCTCAAATTCTTCTTCTGTCAAAGTTCCATGAGAAATCATAGGTATCTAGATAAGTATTCCACATAGGGTTATCATCTTACCTTTAAACAACCCTATTCCTCCCAATGAAGGAACCGTAGTAGGTTTTCCCAAAATTTCCCAAGTTCTTTATGTCATGATATTCACCTATGTTTCTGCATCCAATACACAGTCTATGCCAAAGTATCATATTCTTATTTATATTCACTCATTCTCTTTTAAGACCCATGATAAGTTGATGTCTTTGTGATCATTCGGGGTTTCTTTCATCTGCAATAATACAGTCTCTGATTCTTTCTAGTTCTTGAGCATATTCTTAATCTATTGACCTTCCTCATGGTATTCTTGTCTCATGTTCATCTTTTCAAATTTGGAAATCATTCTAGGGAAATCAAAAACTTCATGTCCAGTAGCCTTACAACAAAGGCAAATAGGATCTCAACCAGGGAATTCATTAGCAAGATGTCCTAGTCTTCTACAATTATAGCAAAGAGTCAATCTTCTCTTTCTCTTGAACGATCCCCAAACTTTCTTGTACTGTTCACTAGGATCATAGTGGTGGATCTGCAAAAAATTCTCTATAGGATCCTACATCCATTTGTTAGTCCAAACATTCTTTCTATGCATAGGAATAACATATCTTTAACTAGTTCTATCATATCTATTCATATCAAATCTTCATTCTTCTAGCTGTGTCCTAGTTTTCAGACTAGGACAAAATCTATCAAACATACCTAGATCCATTCTTTTGAAACATTTTTTTTTACTTATCTTACCTTTATCAGAGCACAAAGATTTAAGATATTACCTCTTTTCTTCAAATCATATTTCTTTTTTTATCACAGATAATTGCAAGTCAAGTAGAATACTGCACACTAAAGCAACAAATATATGCATAGAGCTTTCTCTTTTCTTCAGTTCCCAACAATCACAGTTTCAGGTACCAACAACATAACCATTTGTTGGCACAAGGGCAGACCCAGGGTTCAATGCTTCAACAACGCACCAACAAAACCCTAACTACTGGCCCTTTCAACAACATTTGCAAAGTAGATGAAGTCTCACTTGAGGTAGAGGCAGGGGGGGTTGTAGGATTCAAGTGTCTACAACCTAGCTGGGACATAGATATGTGATTACAATACTTAACAAAGAACTTATCAGTTAACATTCATTATTATTTATCCCTTATCCACTTTGCCGGACAAAACCCTAAGTATAGAACAATGCAATATTCAACAAGATCTAACACATCCAAGCACTTAGCATATAAAAATATATCCAATCTAGTATTCATTCACATTACTAAGCACTAAGATACTATCATATGCATCTAACATATATTTCTATACTAAGCATAACTAAAATAATAACCATAATGCACAAATAAACCATAACACAGGATATACGTGGTTCACCCCCAGCGTGGGGCTATGTCCACCAAATCTTCATCTTATTTATTATGAGTCAAGTCACAACACAAAGCCTCTTTACAGTCACTTGTACTTAGCTCTGCAAGTTCTCAACACACAATATGCACACAGATAACTCAATCACATAGATCCAACTACTTACATCACTTGCACTCAACACAATATAACACTTAGCACCACACTCTCCTACTTACATCGCCTAGATTTCTATTTATACATTACAAAAGGGGCCTAAGCATGGGTAAACCCATGGGACAACTTCCCATACTTGTTACATAAAACCAAAACCCAAAAAGTACGCCAAATGGGGGCGAGATCCTGCGATCTCCGCTGTGCCTCGCGTTCCATCTTTGATCAACCTGTTGAAGTCCCAAAAATGGTCAAACATGACTAGCGTTTCCACAAAACCTGGACAAGGGCCAACATGGATTAAATATTATGTGGTTTATCTCCCATTATTATAGTAGTTATTTTTGTTTTTTAATATTTTAAAAGTCTCAATAATGCAACAATTATTTGGGTGGCCTCATTTTGATAGTTCACTTTGATGGTTTTCTAATTTACATAAAAGTGATTTGTAGGCTCGTGTTTTATCATACTTTTTTTCCAACTTGGGAAATCTACACTTTGTGAAATATAGTGTGTTTTCCCAAGAATAATATAAACATATAATCTTTGACACATCAAATTATTACATACATTGAGTACAAGACCATGTGGATTGGGAAAGGGCATGGGAGGAATCCATACCTTCGCAACAAGATTGTAAAAAATTAACCTACATAGAAAATGGTGAGGAGAACCATGAGTTATTTTATATGATGAAGTACATTTTTGGCAATGACATTGTTACTCCAAATGAAATTTGATTTAAAGGCTTAACCTAAATTGATTTAGATGAAATTATTTCATTGAATCACATAAGAATTTTACCAATGTTGTGTCATTCAAAAAAATCTTAAACCTAAAAAGTCAAGAAAAATCAAAGATATTTGTAACCGTGTAAACTCTAAAAATACTAGGAGAAATTAGAGATATCTGCAACACCATTTTTATTCAATTAAAAAGGAAATTGGCTCAGCTTCTATGCCGGCCTTAGCATGAATTTCCATTTCACATCCCTGAATACTCTGTCCACTCCGTTCGGATCACAAATTTCTAGTTCGTTGTGAATGTAACGAGTCAGAATACCAACAAAACGATTGTCATATAATGACTCATGGGTTACTTGTACTCGATTCCATCGAATGTTAGTTTGAAATATTATAAATTAACACAAAAAATGGACTCATGAAATATAAAACAAGGGAGTCAGATTCATTCATAGACATGGACGAGAAAAAATGACAACAACAATTAACATCTTAAATTACGCCGCCTTATCAAAGAACATCTTAAATAACATAATAATTAATGATTTTGATCTGACGGATGCAATTTTTCAACAAAATATCCGTTAAATTGATCCTATTGTTGTAAGGAAATTCAAAAAATTGAATTTCTAAGTCTTATTAAAATCTATTATATTCGATAAAAGATAAACAGACAGTTCATGGAATGAACAATTTGGAAGACAAATTTGTTCATTTTCTTCTAGCGCAAATATGGAAAGAGCTAAAATATTCTGAACATGAATCTTAAATATGTAATTAGTATGACACTGTCTTCTCCGAAATGGAATCTAAACAATGCAACCCAGGGTTTCCTAACATTTAAAATTACCATGGGCTAAAATCTTCTAAAGATGAATCTGGCATATGTATTTTCCTATTCTCAGAAATCTACAATTACTAAATTCTATATTACTATTCTCAGAAATATGCAATTACTAAATTTTGTATTACTATTCTCAGAAATTTGCAATTACTATTCTGTAATTTTCATCTTTATCCTTTGCAGTAATGAACAAGGAGATGATTCAATTGGTCTAAATGAGAAAAGAAAGGAAATATTTCCATTTCTTATTTTTGTGGCTCTCCTATAAGTACAGAGTGTCCGCATTATATTCTTTACACCATTAGTTTTGAAATTGGAAGTGAAACAGTTGAAAAGAGAATGGCGAAAATCCAAAAGGTCAAGCATTTGATTCTGGTCATTTTCATATTTTTTTTAATCACCAATATTGCAATGGCATATAATGTCGCCACTGACACAACTGATATTACTGGTAATAATAGGGATTGATTAGTTTACCTAGAATTCATTTCTCTATGCATGTTTGATTTCTCTTGGATTTTTTTTTTTAATTTTATGAATATTATTAATAAATTATGTTTTCTTATTTGTACAATCCATGGAATCATAGAGATGGCTTCTTCCATGAATCATGAGGATTTTCCTCCCCTTAACCTGAACTGTCGAATCATTATAAGTTGCCAATACTATGGTACGACGAAATATTGTTTGTCACCTAACAATTGTCAAAACTCAATGTGTTTCAAACATTAGGTTCCGTCTCCTCTTTAGGTTTTTTCCTCTATTTAAAAACTATAATAGTTACAAGATCCTTTGAAGTTGTTATATCTTATGTTGTCTTCTTAATTAATATGTTATTTTTTTAATTTTTTTTT
The DNA here is from genome assembly GCA_010110895.2 of Picea sitchensis. Taxonomy (NCBI): domain Eukaryota; kingdom Viridiplantae; phylum Streptophyta; class Pinopsida; order Pinales; family Pinaceae; genus Picea; species Picea sitchensis. Next base: position 138,107 of record SNQJ01S0008226.1, read on the forward strand.
TTTCCGTTCAGAAGTTTTGATAGATTAATGTGTATATATTATTCATCAAATCCATAAGTCTATATTTCATCTAAGCACTTGACAAATCTAAGATTAAGATGAATCTATGCTACTTTCTAAAAATTTAAATCATCTTGAGTTTAATATGTCTAAACTTTATTGGTACTATAAATCACTTGGGATACATAAAACAAATATGGTACATGCATTTTATCTTACAACTAGTTTGTAGATATACAAATTATCAAGATGCTTAACTTACGTTGTAGCCCATAACATTCATTATTATAGTGAAAAATCATTTGCAAGAAAAAAATAGAAAAATAAATGGAAGATATTGTCCAATATTTAGGTTAAATAGGTTGATTTCAAAATGTAATAGCATATAGTGAAGCACATAATCATAAATTCTAAACACATTTTTCACAACAAGTGCTAAAAAAATATTTTGACTAAGGAAAAAATACCATACTCTATAAAAAAAAATGGAACAAAATGCTTATATTTCTAACATAACACCAAAGCTAATGGTGATGCATTTTCTCGAACAAAATCACTCTTCATTGTGTCGAAAACTACTTTGTTTGTGCCCTAATAAATCATGTATCATTTTCTCCTTATACTTGGCCTACCCAGGACTAAAATTCAGTCATCCTAATATTAGAACTAGGATTTAAAAAACCTATCAACCAAGGTTCTTATACTAAAGATATATTGTTGGTTGGTTCTCAAATTCCACTTGTGCACTTGCAAACCATGTCCAAATCAAGCCATTGTTCAATTCTCTACCTCATATCCTTTGTTAAGTGCACAACCCATAATCAGTTACCTAACTACAATCATGTTTCTCTACTGCTCTACCTTTTGGGTGGTTGTTTTGTTTTTGGTTTCAATACGTAAGTATTGTGTAACCTTTATAAAACAAACTGTGGTTTTTATTGTTGTGGTCATAACTACAAGGGTAGAATGAAAAAAATAATGTAGCTGGTTCTCTTAGATGGGGGGCATAGTACAATCGGTGTATTATATAAAGGACATTTTGGAGGGGGGAATACTTCATCCTTTGGATGGGGGAGTTTCTCTAGTAAGTGGTAAACAAGGTGTAAAAGGGGGCCACTTCTTTTATACATTCCAATATTAAGGTATTGGAGGTACTAGGAAATGGGGGAGTAGGTTCAATGCTAATGTCACTGGGTTTCAGGTTAGTTAATGGGGTCTCTCAATAGGCAACACAACATGTGGTTGGAATACTTGGAACTGATATAAATGCCAAGGGTATTGAAGGAGGTGCCTATTCATATGAAGGGGACATTAAATCTTATTAGAACCCTTTAATATCATTTTTGGAGCCCAACCATTTGGAAAATTGTGCTATTAGAGGAGGTTATAATGATGACTCTGAATTTTTAAAGAGTGTGGGGTTTTCATCAAGCATAAGGGAATAAAAGAATTTAAATATATAAATAGATCGGTGCCAAATCTTGATACATATAACTTAGGGGGTGAGAAAAGGGATATGATTCTAGTTGGATGTTCCCTGTTGTTGGTTGTTTATTTCCTCTAACTACCATTCTTGAGCTGACCCAGGTTCATATCTACTATGGTTTCCAACAAAACCCCCTAAAACTGTCGACCCTCTTGGTAAACCAGAAGGAAACACATCACACAGAATGCACTGCATAGTCTCACCCAAGATAGTTCTTATGGGTGGTTGCAATGCTCAGGTGCTTGCATCCTGGGAATGAGTGGGGATCTGGGATTACACTTTGTGATCTTCATTTGTTTACTCTAACATTTAACTTATATTGAATATTTTGTCATTCTTATTCATGCATGAAAATAACAGATATAAATAAGTCATTCATGCATTTGTCTAACATCTAATCATTGACAATAAAGGAAATACATAATATTCAATCACATAACACATGATATACTATGGTTCACCCCCTCCCGGGCTACGCCCATAAATATTTGGCTGCTCTGCTCTTTTATTACGGTGTTTCCAAAACTACAACATCGCACGCATTACAACTCTCCATCAAATGGGTCAATATCTACAATGAGGTGGACTAGATCACACTAGGCTCCTCAACATGTGATATAACCCTCAAGATCTACCTTATTTCCCCTCCTCAGCTCAACTACTTACAAAATGAGATCGAATTTTATAGACATTCTGGACCACACCAAAAAACTCAAACCAAAACCAATAATAGTCTTTTAACCCCAACCTAGACCTCCTAGGTACCTATTTATACATGTTTTTGTCTTACTAGCCATTACATCCTCTTACCAAAACCCTAACCCTAGCATGGTTAGGTCTTCTTGCATGCGTGCCTTGCATGATTTTCTCCTTTGCATGCGCGTTTTCTTTCCACGTGTTGCTTTTCCTGCCTGCTATATTTCTCCCACGTCACTATTTTCTCCACAATGGTCCTATGCCCAATAGGCCCCCAACACTGACATTGGGACTCATCTCGAGTCACTTTCTAACTCCAGCATCTGTAACTACTTGTGCCAATGCGTCATACATTTCAATTATCCTCTGGCACTGCGCCTGAGCCTCACTGCTCCTGTCGGCCATATCTTCCACGTGTTGTATGGTGACTGGGTTTTGTAGTAGCTGTCCTCCTTCCACACCTTTGTGATCTACATTTAGTTTTCTTGCGTCTATCTCGATGACGAACTACTCTTCCTTTTTTTAGAGGGTCTCCAACTAAGCTTGTCATGCCATCTTATGCATTTGTACTTCATTTTCCTTTGCCTTCAATGTCTTCATCTCCATGGAAGTCTTGATATTTTCTAGCAGTGACATTGTTCTCTGTCATTGTTTTACATCTTCTATGGTTGCATGTAGTTTTTCGTCCTTCCCTTGCATCTCTTGTAAGCTCCCATCCTCTAGAAGTTGTGTCCATAGCTGGGCGCTCTTCTCCAACAGTTATGTCATCATGTGTATGTTTTGCACAATGTTTTCTATAGAAGCTATCACATCCTTCTCTCTTTGTGCTTTGATGTATGGAGGAGTTGTGGCAATTGCGCACTCCTCTAGTTCTTTGATCTGGTCCTTATAGTGTTGCTGTGTTCATGCTATCTTCTTCATTTTCTCTTGTGCTGACACTCCCTGTACTTGTTCGCTATCTGAGATGGCTTGGAATACTCCATGGACCTAGTTTTCCATTTCATCCACCTTCTGTTGCACCATCTTTTTCTCTTTCCCTTCCTGTCTAAGTGCCTCCTTCAATGAGGTGTTGTCTTCCAGCGTCGATTTTAAGTTTGTCGCATCAGACCTTGCTCTGGACTAAAACATTTGTTGGTTATTTATTTCCTCTAACTACCGTTCTTGGGACAACATAGGTTCATATCTACTATGGTTTCTGACAAAACCCCCTAAAACTATCGGCCCTACTGGTAAACCAGAAGGAAACATAGAACACAAAATGCAATGCACAGTCTCACCCGAGATAGTTCTTTTGGGTGGTTGCAATGCTTAGGTTCTTGCAGCCTAGGAATGAGTGGGCATGTGGGATTACACTCTGTGACCTTCATTTGTTTACTATAACATTCATCTTATATTGAATATTCTGTCATTCTTATTCATGCATGTAAAATAACAGATCTAACTAAGTCATTCATGCATGTAAAACAACAGATCTAACTAATTCATTCATGCATTTATCTAACATCTAATCATTGAGAGTAAAGGAAATACACAATATTCAATCACATAACACATGATCTACCGTGGTTCACCACCTCCTAGGCTACATCCACAAAGATTTGGTTTCTATGCTCTTTTATTATGGTGTTTCCAAAACTACAACGCCGTGCACATTACAACTCTCCATCAAATGGGTCTAAATCTACAATGAGGTGGACTAGATCACACCATAATCCTTATCTTGGGATCTAACATAACACTAAAGCTAATGGTGATGTGTTTTCTCCAACAAAATCACACTTCATTGTGTCCAAAAATGTCTTGTTTGTGACCTAATAAATCATGTATTGTTTTCTCCTTATATTTGGCCTACCCCTAACTAAAATTTAGTCATCCTGAGATTAGAATTAAGATTTAAAAAACCTACCAACCAAGGTTTCTATACTAAATATGTATTATAGGTTGGTTCTCAAATTCCAACTGTGCACTTGCAAACCATGTCCAAAGCAAGCCATTGTTCAATGCTCTACCTCATATCCTTTGTTAAGTGAACAACCCATAATCCGCTACCTAACTACAATCATGTTTCTCTATTGCTCAACCTTTTGGGTGGTTGTTGTGTTTGTGGTTTTGGTACATAAGTATTGTGTAACCTTTATAAAAAAAATTGTGGTTTTGATTGTTGTGGTCACAACTACAAGAGTAGAATGAAAAAACTAGTGTAGTTGGTTCTCTTGGATGGTGGGCATAGTACAGTTGGTGGATTATCTCGAGGACATATCGAAGGGGGCGATACTTCAACCATTGGAAGGGGGAGTTTCTCTAGAAAGTGGTAAAGAAGGTGCAAAAGGGGCCACTTCTTTTACACAGCCCAACATTAAGGTATTGGAGGCACTAGGAAATGGGGGAGCAGGTTCGAGGCTGGTGTCACTGGGTGTGAGGTTAGTTAATGGTGTCTAGCAATAGGTAACACAACATGAGGTTGGAATACTTGGAACGAATCCAAATGCTAGGGGTATTGAAGGAGGTTCATATTCATATGAAGGGGACATTAAATCTTATTAGAACCCTTTCATATCATTTTTGGAGCCCAATCATTTGAAAAATAGTGCTATTAGAGGAGGTTAGAACAATGAATCTGAAATTTTAAAGAGTGTGGGGTTTTCATCAAGCATAAAGGCATAGAGGAATTTAAATATATAAATAGCTCGCTGCCAAAGCTTGATACATATAGCTTAGGGGGGGAGAAAAGGGATATGATTCTAGTTGGAGGTTCCTTGCTCTAGGAAGACTTAAATGGTGGTTTACGATCCTCAATACAAGAATTAAAAGGTCATAAAATGGAGAAGATAAAGCGAGAGATTAAAATAAAATCCTCATGGATCAGAATTGTGGTAACATAGGATGTCAAGATTGAACCAATTTTGGACTATCCAAGAAAATCATTGATAGGAAAACTTTCTGGGAGATATGTAGCATCAAAGACCTTCAATACTTAGATTCAAAATGTATGGGAACCAGTCATCAATTATGGAAATATCTACTACATACTAGTTCGTGGCTGGGTAAGTTTCATTTTTCATATTGAGGCTGAAGTGAACCAAATTATTTGGGGTAGTTAGTTTTGGAGAACTTCATTTCTATCATTGAGAAGCCAACACACCTATTTTGATCTAAAGGAAAAAGTAAATTCATGTATACCTATCCAGGTGAACATTTTGGGGTCACCCATTCAATTATGGACTAAACAATTCATTGAAGATTTGTGGAATGAAATTGGAAAAATCTTAAAGGTTGATTTGGCTTTCAAATCTAGTGGGAACATAACAATTGCAAGGGTGTTGGTTGAAATATATACCTCATATGGGATGGTAGAGAGTTTGCATATTATGGTGGGTGAAATGATGCATTCTCAAGTCCTATACTATTTTAACTTACCTCTTTGGTGCATATGGTGCCACCTTTATGGAGATATCATAGTAGACAATAGTAAACCATTTGTCATAAGGGTTTGGAGGAAAAATGATGTTGATTGTAGAATCCAAGATGAATATTAATTAGAGGGTCCTATATCATTACATGTTGTTGACCCAATATATGGCCCAACTGATTCCAAAGCTTGCAAATGATTGCAAGTCTAAAATTTCTAAATGTTTACTTCACTTTCCCTAGGTTAGGTACGGGTCCCACTAGGAAATTTATTTACTGGATTGGAAATGTATGATTTTATATGTGTGATAATATTGGGGAATAATTTATACTGATTGATGAAGAGTTATTCTATGTTATTGATGGAGTTCTTATGAACGCATTTTAAGAATTATGGAGAAATTTCAAGAGTAGCAAAAATTTCACCCAAGTACTTCTCACAGTGGGAAAGTTATGTTATGAAATGAGATTCACATGATCTCTATTCATATGGTATGATATATTCTTAATTTATTTTTCATCTAATATGTTATCTTCTTAATTTACTCTTTTTCATTTCAAAATTTTTGTTAGATTATTGTATTTATATTTTTCATCAAATCCAAAGCTTTATATTTTTTATTAATTTTGAAAATATTGTTTAATAGATAGATTAATGTGTATATATTTTTCATCAAATCTAGAGCTCTATATTTCCTCTAAGCACTTGATAAATCTATGCTAGTTTCTAAAAAGTTTCAATCATCTTGATCAACTATGAAAAGTTTACATTCAAAAAATTATTTTAAAAAATTATTTTTGTGATTAATTTTTTTATTATTAAAATTATTTTAAAAAATTATTAATCTTTTCATGTTGTTGTTAATCAACAATATTGCAATGACATATAATGTGGCCACTGGCACAACTAATATTACTTGAAATAATAGGGATTTATTAGTTTACCTAATTCATTTCTCTGTGCATGCTTGATTTCTTTTGGATTTTTTTTAGTTTTATGAATATTATTAATAAATTATGTTTTTTTATTTGTACAATTCATGGAATGGAAGAGACTACTTCTTCCATGAATAGGAGGACTGTCCTCCCCTCAACCAAAACTGTCGAAATATTATAATCTGCCAATACTGTGATACCACAGAATACTATTTGTCACCTAACAATTGTCATAATTCAATGTGCTGCAAACGTTAGGCTTAGTCTCCTCTTTAGGTTTTGTCCTCTATTTCAAAACTGTAATAATTACAAGCTCCTTTGAAGTTGTTATATCTTATGTAATCTTCTTAATTTATTTTTTAGTTAATATGTTGTCTTCTTAATTTATTCTTTTTACAATCAAAATTTTTGATAGATTAATGTGTATATTTTTAATCAAATTGAAGTTTTAGATTTTTTATTAATTTTGAAAATATTGTTTAATAAATAGATTAATGTGTATACATTTTTCATCAAATCTAGAGTTTTATATTTTCTTTAAACACTTGATAATGAAGAGCTAAGAAAATATATTACAAAGAAAAAAAATGAGTTTTCCAAGATGCAATCCCTTAATGAATCAAACATTAAGTAGGTGAAGAACTTAAAGCAAGAAAAGAATAGTAAATCAAAGTGGGAAAACAATTTGTCAAGGGAAGATTTGAAAAAGAAAGATGATGAGATATGTAGAACTATGAAACCATAATAAAAAACTATTGGATGAGGTCAAGAGATTGAAAGAAGAAAATAATCATTGTCAAAATCAATAAAAAGAAAGGATCTTGGATGAAGAATCTACCGAAATACTTGAAGATGAAATTTTCAATAAGGTTGAAGAATCCATAAATACTGATGAGGTAAAATTAGAAATGAAATATAGAATTGAAGAAGGATGTCAGAATTAGATAAATAGGGTGACATTGCAGCTTCAAAAGGATAAAGAAGACAAGATTCAAGAAGGCCATGAGAAGATACTTGAAGAAATTGAACTCCATCTAGAGGATGTACATGCTAAAATATGAAGGTATTATCTCCAAGGATAGAACAATAAAAGAGAAAGCAAGGAAGATAGAAGATTCCATTGTCTTTGAAAATAATATAGAGGAAATGAACATGAAAACTGAAGAAAAAATGTCAAAAGTGGAACCATATCGACACCCTCATTACTGGGAAACCTTTCAAGGAAGAGAAGAAGGTCAATATCAACATTATCAAGGAAGAAGATGGAATAATCATCAATATTCATGGAATACGACATCAAAAAACCACTCTTCAACAAGATATTAGCATATACCTACCTCTAATACAAATTAGAGAAGCTTCAACAATGATACATGGAATCAAGGGAAAGAAAATTATGAAACAACTAGCCACCAAGAATCACGACCGAAAATAATTGATTTTGGATGGATGGATCATCATCAATGGAAAGAAAAATGAAAAAACATAAGAAAATCATATTGCTTGGTTTCATCGCATGTGAAGCCTTTAATTGCAAAGTTGTGAGGACAAAGCGTTTTGAACGAGGGTACTATGTTATGACCCGAGGGGGGAATATATATGGCTAAATGTATATGATATGACCCTAAGGGGGGCATATATGGGCCTAAATGTACATGTAATGTGTAAATATATATGTAATAGTGTCAACCTAGTAGTAAAGGGGCCTCATGTGCAAGTGTGAACAACTATATATAAGAGATCATGTATTCATTATTGTGAGATGTGAATTGTGAAGTATGAAAGGTATTTGGTTATTTGGAGGGGGTTCCCCTATTCTTTAAGGAGTTATTGTGTAACTGATCTATCTTGGAGTTGTGCTCCATGCTCACATTCTNATAAGAGATCATGTATTCATTATTGTGAGATGTGAATTGTGAAGTATGAAAGGTATTTGGTTATTTGGAGGGGGTTCCCCTATTCTTTAAGGAGTTATTGTGTAACTGATCTATCTTGGAGTTGTGCTCCATGCTCACATTCTGTACATGATGTGTACTTATGCTATTTTATGATATTTGTAAGTATTTGGTTCATTACAAATATTTTCTTTCAATGGCACAATTTTAGATGGGTTCGGGTTCTAGGTTATGAGTATCACTTTCCAACATTTAATCCGTGAAAAAATAGGGCATCTCCAGTGTTCTTGTCATCTGAAGCATGTTCTTACTCAAAAAGAAAAAAAAATGACATAAATCTAAAGAAAAATATTAGATAGCATGTTAGAAAGTGTATCCATGATATGACAATGCACACGGCATTGTCAATCGACAAAATATTTATTTAGAGAAGGAAAACATTGTTTGTCCAGAACTGTAGAATGAGAAACTTGTCCTCCATTGAGGGATAGAGAAGAAGACATAAATATCGATCTTTCCTCATCAAGGGTGGTAATTGTACATGAATCCCCTCCAAGAAAGATGAAGATACTTCATGAAATTGAAACCTTCGAATTAGAGAATCCCCTCCAGGAAGGATGAAGAGACTTCATGAAATTGAAACCTTTGATTTAGAGAATCCCCTCCAGGAAGGATGAAGAGACTTCATGAAATTTAAACCTTCAATTTAGAGAAGGAATTAGTTCCCTCTATGAATCCTAAGCTCTCTCCTTCTAAATTATAGTTAGTCACTATGGACCCTTCTTCAAGGGGTGGCATGAGATTAAAACAAGAAAGGAAAAAAATGTAGTATTGAGGATTATTTTTTAAGGGATGAAAATGAAATGTACAGTACTTATGCATTCTTACCCTTGTGAGTGAAGTATGCATCCAAAAATTGTAATTTCTATTTTTTAATATAAATGACGATTTTTTCTTTGGAAAAAATAATTATAGGTATGATTTATTTTTGTTATGATGATACCTCTTCACCATTCCATGTTTCTTAGAACACATGGTTAATATTATCTATATCAAAGATCATATATTATGGATCTCTACAATAAAAAAAAATAAAAAAATTTATAACAATATAATATTCCATTGCTTGAACTCAACTTTGATGATTTTTATATTTTAGGAAACTAATCATTGTGTGGATTCTCTCTTGTTATTTCACTTAAACTTTTACAATTTAGTGGATTAACTATTATGTGGTTTCAATTTAGGGGATTGTTAGCATAGGGGTAGACCTAGGGTTCAATGCTTCATCAACACACCAAAAAAACCCTAACTAATGGCCCTTTCAGAAACACCTGCGAAGCAGATGAAGTCTCACCAGAGTTAGAGGTAGGGAGGGTTGCAGGACGCAAGTGTCTACAACCTAGTTGGGACACAGGTATGTGATTACAATACTTAACATAACACTTAGTAGTTAACATTCATTATTATTTATCCCTTATCCACTTTGCACGAGAAAACCCTAAGTACAGAACAACACAATATTCAACAAGATCTAACACATCCAAGCACTTAGCATATAGAAATAGATCCAATATAGTATTCATTCACATTACTAAGCACTAAGATACTATAACAGATGCATATAACATGTATTTCTATACTAAGCATAACTCAAATAACAACCATAATGCACAAAGAAACCATAACAAAGGATATACATGGTTCACCCCCTGCATGGGGATACATCCACCAACTCTTCATCTTCTTTATTATCTTCTGTCAATCTCCTTACATTCACAGAGCATCAAAAAACACTCCACATAGGACACCAGATCTGCATGCACCTCTCCAGATCCTCCTTCCTCGAGTCAGGTCACAACACAAAGCCTCTTTATATTCACTTGCACTTATCTCTACAAGTTCTCAACACACACTATACACAAAGTTAACTCAATCACACAGATCCAACTACTTACATCACTTGCACTAAGCACAATATAGAACTTAGCACCACACTCTCCTACTTACATCACCTAGCTTTGTATTTATACATTATAAACGGGGCCTAAGCATGGGTAAACCCATGGGCTGACATCCCATACCCGTTACATAAACCGAAAACCCAAAAAGTCTGCAAAAGGGGTGCGAGATCCTGTGATCTTCGCTTTTCTTGGTGCATTATCTTCGATAAGCCTGTCGAAGTCCCAAAATTGGAAAAACATGACCAACGTTTCCACAAAACCTAGTCAAGGGCCAACAACCCCCCAACACTCACCCGTGACTCATCCCGAGTCACTCTGATCTGGGTAACTCTGCCTCGAAGGCCTCGATCTTGGATCAAGCTGCCTCAACCTGTTGCTTCACTAGATCCTCCTTCTCGACGAAATCCTGGATAAATTTCTCGGTCACATGTCCTTCGAATCATTGTTCAATTGAGGTGACCACTTTTTCTAGTTCTGCACCTCGTCCTTCAATTTCCTTAAAAAGTGTGCAAGCTTCATCCTGCATTGGTTGGAGCTTCTGAGTCACTTACATGACCTTTCTATGGATAGCATGGACCTATTTCTAAACCATGCGCTTTTCTTGGGACCGTTTCATCCTCTCAACTGCTGATAATGGCTTCAACTACGCTTGCACTGTTGTTGCTTGCTTCTTTTCCTCCTGGAGTTGTGACTCCAGTGTCCTTATTTCAGGGTCCTCTACAAGGCGCTCGTAGGTTTGTGCACTTTGAATAATGAGTTGTTTTCATTCTAAGGCCAATTCCTTGATTCTATGGACTGTTCTCCGAGCAGTTTCTTCCCTTTGGTCTTGCACTTCCTGTAGTGTGCTTGACACTGCTTGTAACTCAAGTTCTGTTACTCTTTGTTGGAGCTGCTAATGGATTCAACAAGCTCCCCCACTTGACTCTCCATTGGGTGTTATTCCATCTATTCTAAGCCCCTCACAGAGATAATTTCTCTAGTGACTGCTTCTTTAACTCCAATCTGCTCTACGAGCAACTGTTCTTTCTCCTTTTGGATCTGAGCTCTATCCTTTGCAAAATTTTCCTGGTGGTCATCTTTTTCTTGCTGCACAACCCAACATTACTCTATGGCTTCCTCTTTTTCTGGCTTTAGGGCCTCTCTGGCCTGTTCTTTTTCCTCCTGGACACGACAAAGGTGAGCTTCTGTCAAGTCTTCTAATCTACATAGTTGGGAAGTCTCATCTCCCAACTCTACTCCTTCTGATGACGGTGGCACAATAGACACTGCACGACTGGAGTAGAGGGCTTGTTGTACCTCTTTCAACTCTATTGTAATCCTATCATACATGGTTTCCTGTTTTTCTTTGTTTCTCTATAAGATATCCTCCGAGGTGTCTGACACAACAACAATGATAAGGTTAATGTCATCCACTATTAACACAGTCTGAAATGGCGGTTTATTGGCTTTTGACTTCTTTTGCGATGTAAGTTTCATGGGGGAAACCTTTATTTTCTTGAATGTCTCAGCTTGATCAAGGGGGTCCCTAGGTAGTGTTACTTCACCCTACTTATGCTTATCTTCTTATCTACTTCATCACCTCCTCCCCTTCCAGGTGAATCTAAAGCAGTCTCTTCTAATGCGTTGTTAAGCTTATGTACCTCTTCCTTATTTTTCCTCCTACTACTATTGGGTGCATCATATTCTTCGTGACTGACCACAAGACTTTCGATGAGGTCAAGGTCGGATAGTTCTGCCTGGTCAACTAGTATAATGAAATATGTGGGCCATTCCTTAGTTATTTCTTCCATGTCCCCCTTAGTGAGCTTATAGTAGGATTGAATCTCTTCTTTATGTTTGTCTCCACACGCAGTGATATAAATAAAATATCTATCTGCATAGAACTTCACAAATGGATTGAACCTGTGTAGTGTGTTCGACGTCATACGAGGGAAAGACTCAATATCCCTCTTCAACTACAGGTAATAGGTGTGGAACACCTCTTTTGACTTCCATTGTTTAGCCATGTCGCTCGAATACCAGAGCATAGTGAACTTCGCAGCTAAGGGTTCAGATGGCTCAATTTCAGAGAAGGTCGCTCCTTTTGGCATCTCCCAAGCAATGAAGGTGATGAGGATCAACAACCAACTAAAATGGAACTCATAGCCCTGGTCCTGAGCTTCGCAACAATCCTTCTCTAATTGGTTGAAAAGGTAGCTCGCCCAATTCATGTGTAGTCCTTCAATGCATTTTCTCGCAAGGTCAACAACAAACCCCATGACCTGCATGGGTCTGTTCTTCCTTACTAGCTTACCATTGATCAACTGGAAGGATAGGTGCACTACATCGTTCTGGATGGAAGCTACCTTGTAGCCTCACTTTCCCTTCTCCACATCACCATAGGTCTCTTTGATTCTCTGCGCCAGGGCGTGATCTGCAGCCTTCCCTAGATAAAAGTCTTATGGATCTGGTCCTTGCATGCTTAATCCGGTGATCCGATGGATCATCACTGGATCGAAGGTGATGCATATGTCCAGCCACAAATAACCACCATGGAAGAAAGACAACAAGAGTTTAACACACGCGTTAACCTCCTAATGCCTTCCAAAATGGGGTATCTTCATTACGTTCAAGATGGTGGACCTCTCGATGTCCATGGTCCATGGCTAGGGGATGATCTTTGAATTCATCCCCTTTGTCTTGGTCAAATATTTATGTGGTGTGAGCATTTCATGGTTCTTGCGATCTCCCAAGTTGAAGCCATTGATATTCAACGTCATAATCTATCTCAACTGTAGTCCAACTGCATGTATCCCCTTTGGGTGGTACGCAATGATCAAGGTGTAGTTGAATTCCCTCGAGACACTATCACGATTAGTTGTGCCAACCAGAGGCAGGACATAGTCAGGAAAGATATATGGGATGAGCTTCACATTCGCCAAGTAATCATGATTCTTGCTACATTTCTCAGTAGCGGGTCGACTAGACTGACACTGTGCAATCGACGAGGATGCTTCCAATTCTCGAGTCGATGAAACCTGTATGGCTGCAGACATCACCTTTTCAGCCATGAGGACTATTAGGATCTCTTCGATACAATTTTCTACTGCGCTCAAGTCATCCAACATACGGGCTCAAGATCTCATATCTCTGGTAGGTGAGGAAACACTCAATGTAATAGAACAAGCACTGCACGAAAGCAATTAGTTCTTTGTGGGCTCGGATAATCACAATTGGGAAAAGTGTTCGCAGTGCAACGCTCGATGAGAAAAATAGACAACATCGTAACAAAAACTTCTAACGATCAAGAATTCCTCAATCAATTCAATTCCATCCGTTATGGCATTGTCCCAATGGTCCAATGGAAAACACTCCGTTAATAACTGTGTTTCTAGCCATTATGGAGCATCGTTCTAACGATCGGGACACCTCCAACGGTCATATTTCTTCGTCATGGTGAAGTGACAATCTACGCTATTCTGATATCATGACGAAGTTCCAATTATGAAAATATTCCTTTTGGGAAATCCTCTCTGGAACTTCCTGCAATTTTTTTTCTTTCTTTTTGTTGAGCTTTCTGGATTTCTTTCCTGTGATTTGAATCACTGGTTTCCTCTTTCCATTATTTTTCTTATCTCCTCTTGGCATAGTAACTTCACATAGTGGAGGGTCTTTCATAGGGTTCAAGGGTAATACTTTTTTTTTTTTGGGGGTAGGTTCTTTACTCTCCTCTATGGACAAGGGTATCAAGTCTTCCTGTGTTCTTTCAACTTGACGACCAGGTCTTTGGTCCTTAGTAGCTTCGAATTATCCTCTTGTTCTTCTAGTAAGTGCGCTATTATCCTAGCCATGAAATCTCTTAGTTTTTTCTTTTTCTATTCTAAAGCTTCCTCTTCTTATTTCCTTCATATCTGATCTTTCTCAACCCAAGTTTTTCCTAGCAAAATAACAAATGGGGTGTTGTTGTCAACAAAATTAACGATCTCAAATTCTTCTTTTGTCGAAGTTCCATGAGAAATCATAGGTATCTAGGTAATTCTTCCACATAGGGTTTCTGCATCTAGGTAAGTCTTCATGATATTCACCTGTGTTTCTGCATCCAATACACAGTCTATGTCAAAGTCTCCTATTATTTTTTCTTGCACTCCTTCTCTTTTAAGACCTCTGATAAGTTGATGTCTCTATGATCATTCAATGTTTCTTTCATTTGAAATAATAAAGTCACTGATTCTTTCTGGTTCTTGAGCATATTCTTAGTCTCTTGACCTTCCTTATGGTCTTCTTGTCTCATGTTCATCTGTTCAACTTTGGCAATCATTCTAGGGAAATCCAAAACTTCATGTCTAGTAGCCTTACAACAAAGAAAAATAGGACCTTGACCAGGGAATTCCTTAGCAAGATGTCCCAATATTTTACAATTATAACAAAGATTCAATCCTCTCTTTCTCTTGACCAATCCCCGGCCTTTCAGGTACTATGCACTAGGATCACAGTGGTAGATCTGCAAAAAATTCTTTCTAGGATCCTGCATCCATTTGTTAGTCCAAACATTCTTTCTATGCATAGGAATATCATATCTTTCACTAGTTCTATCATATCTATTCATATCAAATCTTCTTTCTTCTAGTTGTGCCCTAGTTTCAAGACTAGGACAAAATCTATCAAACATACCTGGATCCATTCTTTCGAAACAAAAATTTTCACTCATCTTACCTTTATCAGAGCACAAAGCTTTAAGATCTTACCTCTTTTCTTCAGATATGATTTTTTTTCTTGGTAGAGAGCTTCACAAATCAAGTAGAATACTACACACTAAAGCAACAGATCTACACACAAAAATTTCTCTTTTCTTCAGTTCCTAGCAATCACAGTTTCAGGTCCAAGCAATGGAACCATTTGTTGGCACAGGGGAATACCCAGGGTTCAATACTTCAACAATGCACCAACAAAACCCTAACTACCGACCCTTTCGGAAACACCTGCGAAGCAAATGAAGTCTCACCCGAGGTAGAGGCAAGGGGGTTGCAGGACTCAAGTGTCTACAACCTAGTTGGGACACAGATCTGTGCTTACAATATTTAACAGAGCACTTAGCAGTTAACATTCATTATTATTTATCCCTTATCCACTTCGCAGAAGAAAACCCTAAGTACAGAACAACGCAATATTGAATAAGATCTAACACATCCAAGCACTAAGCATATAGAAATATATCCGATCTAGTATTCATTCACATTACTAAGCACTAAGCTACTATATCAGATCCATCTAACATATATTGTTATACTAAGCATAACTCAAATAACAACCATAATGCATAAAGCAACCATAACACACGATATACATGGTTCACCCCCTGCATGGGACTACCTCCACCAACTCTTAATCTTCTTTATTATCCTATGTCAATCTCCTTACATGCACATAGCATCAAAACCCACTCCGCATAGGAAAGGATATCTACACGCACCTTGCCAGATCCATCTTTCCCAAATCAGGTCACAACACAAAGCCTCTTTACAACCACTTGCACTTAGCTTTACAAATTCTCAACACACATCATGCAGAAAGCTAACTCAATCACATAGATCCAACTACTTACATCACTTGCACTCGGCACAATATAGCACTTAGCACCACACTCTCCTACTTACATCACCTAGCTTTCTATTTATACATTACAAAAGGGGCCTAAGAATGGGTAAACCCACGGGCCGACATCCCATACCTATTACATAAACCCAAAACCCAAAAAGTTTGCCAAAAGGGGGCGAGACCCCGCAATCTCCGCTTCACCTAGTGCTCCATCTTTGATCAGCCTGTCAAAGTCCCAAAATTGGTTAAACATGACCAACATTTCCACAAAACCTGGTCAAGGGCCAACATCGATTAAATATTATGTGGTTTATCTCCCGTTATTATAGTAGTTATTTTTGTATTTTAATATTTTAAAAGTCTCAAGAATTCGATGGTTTTCTAATTTACATAAAAGTGATTTGTAGGCTCGTGTTTTATCGTACTTTTTTTCCAACTTGGGAAATCTATACTCTGTGAAATATAGTGTGTTGTCCCTAGCATAATATGAACACACAATCTTTGACACATCAAATTATTACATACATTGAGTAAAATACCATGTGGTTTGGGAAGGGGCATGGGAGGAATGCATACCTTCGCAACAAGATTGTAAAACATTAACCTACATAGAAAATGCTGAGGAGAATCATGAGTTATTTTATATGATGAAGTACATTTTTTGCAATGATATTGTTACTCCAAATGAAATTTGATTTAAAGGCTTAACCTAAATTGATTTAGAAGAAATTATTTCATTGAAGAACATAAGCATTTTACCAATGTTGTGTCATTCAAACAAATCTTAAACCTAAAAAGTCAAGAAAAATTAAAGATATTTGTAATCAGGTAAAATCTTAAAATACTAGGAGATTAGAGATATCTCCAACACCATTTTTTATGCAATTAAAAATGAAATTGGCTTAGCTTCAACACCAAACTTAGCACAAATTTCCAGTTCGCATCCCCGAATACTTTGGCCACTCCGTCTGGATCACAAATTTCCAGTTTGTCGTGAATGTAACGAGTCAGAATCCCAACAAAACGATTGGCATATAATGACTCATGGATTACTTGTACTCGATGCCATCGAATGTTAGTTTGAAATATTATAAATTAACACGAGAAATGGACTCATGAAATATAAAACAAGGGAGTCAGATTCAGTCATAGACATGGACGGGAAAAAACAACAACAACAATTAACATCTTAAATTATGTCGCCTTATCAAAGAACATCTTAAATTACATAATAATTAATGATTGTGGCTTGACGAATGCAAATTTTCAACAAAATATCCGTTACATTGATCCTATCGTTGTAAGGAAATTCATATAGAATTTCTAAGTCTTATTAAAATTCTATTATATTCTATAAAATATAAACAGATAGTTCATGGAATGAACAATTTGGAAGACAAATTTGTTCATTTTCTTCTAGCGCAATTATGGAAAGAGAGAAAATATTCTGAACATGAATCTGAAATATGTAATTAATATGACACCAACTTCTCTGAAATGGAATCTAAACAATGCAACCCAGGGTTTCCTAACATTTGGAATTAACATGGGCTAAAATATTCTAAAGATGAATCTAACATATGTATTTTCCTATTCTCAGAAATCTACAACTACTAAATTCTATATTACTATTCTCAGAAATCTACAATTACTAAATTTTTTATTACTATTCTAAGAAATCTCCAATTACTATTCTGTAATTTTCAGCTTTATCCTCTGCAATAATGAACAAGGATATGATTCAATTGGTCTAACTGAGAAAAGAAAGGAAATATTTCCATTTTGTATTTTTGCAGGTCTCCTATAAGTACAGAGCATCCACATTATATTCTTTACACCATTAATTTTGAGATTGGAAGTGAAACGATTGAAAAAAGAATGGAGGAAATCCAAAAGCTCAAGCATTTGATTCTGGTTGTTTTCATGTTGTTTTGTAGAGACCATACATAATTAAATACAAAATTTAATACAATTAACATATAATTCCCTTCTCATACGTAAATTATTCATTCACATCATATAGCATAAATATTCTGTAGAAATTAAAATCTATCTACAACATGAAAATAACTCAACAATTCATAATAAAATACCTGCTTCTGATGCTAATTCCTGTCAATATGCCTGTCCTTTCCTTGCTGCCTTGCCTAGCCTAATGCACTGACCAACTCTTCCCAAACTGACTAACCTCCCAGCCAACTAGGAGTAGCCTGTCCGGCTCCCTAGCTCTAGGAAACCGAAAGGAATCCTAGCCCCCATGCCCCAAACCCCCAGCAACCTGGTGCCACTGCAATGGTTCACTAAAACTCCCAATATCAAACTCCTCACACCAGAGATCTCCATAGAAAAATCTTCCACAAAAATATATCCTCCTCCTCAAAATGCTTCCTCCCTCCCAAAAGAATGATCCTCCCCATCATATCCCCCTTTCACCGACTCTCCTCCCCCTCATTAATATCTTATCTCTTCCTTTATTACCTTATTCCTATATTTAATGTCTTATCCCCTTATTTAATGTTTCTTTCCCCCCCTTGTATATGTAAGTCTTTAATAAATTAAATTATTAACCCTTTTTAATTCTTTACTCAAATAATTAATGAGTCAATTAATAATTAATTAATCATTGATAGATATGAACAAATAATTAATAATAATTAATTAGTTAATATTATTGAGAAATAGTTATTGTTTAACTAACATATTAGGACAGTCAAATTATCAAATTAATTATAATTAAAAATCCCTATGAACTATTTAATTAGGGTTGTTACATACACCCACCCTTCAAGAAACTTCGTCTCGAAGTTAAGGTATCTCATGGTACAAAGGAAAAGAAACATGGTTCACACATTCATAACAATTAACTGACATTATTAGTAAGTAAGTCAAGAAAACTCATACATACTAGTGTACATGTACAAGAAATGCATGTGTAGCCAGTACATACAAGCCTCGTGCATGTACTAATAATCAATAACTATCACCCTTTAGTAATTTATGTATGCATCCAATTCAATCAACAAGACTAGTCTTTTATAAAAGACAATAAACCAATCAAATGTTTGTGAAATCCTTTAATTACAATTATCCAATTCAACAGTTTTATTTAGACAATTTTGGTTTAGTTACGTAGTTATGAATATTCATATATACACATTTTCTTTTTAGAAGGGAAAACATTAAATTCCACCATCAGACAAATCTCCATACTCTCTCAACCATTTCTAAACATCCTTCCTCCCTAACTTACTTCCATCTCCATTCCTATCCTTCCTCTGCTGGACTATCTTGGAGCATTAACTATATTGACCTAACTCTAAATAGAACCCGTAAGAGGAAGTGTCACTATCTCGACCAAGCTTCCCCAACAGGCAATTGACAGTCATCATCACATGCATTGGGGAGCGTGAGCTAACACCGTCTTCCCATGAATTTAGGTTTCAGAGGATACACGGTGGGAAATTCCTCCACCCCTCCTAATCATAACTAGGGTCCACACCCTACAATGGAATATATAGTGGCACCGTGTTGCTGGGAATTTTGTCATCGTTTATTTGGTTTTGGGCAGTCTCATCACCTGAAATCCTGCACTGGTTCACATATCATAGCAATGCATCCAAACCAATATAATCTCATATACAAATAT
>SNQJ01S0008226.1:159028-187516 GCA_010110895.2 Picea sitchensis
TAGATGAGATTCATGTGTTTGGGACGGGAAAAGCATCTTTTTCATTAATCTCAATATGAATCAACTTACAATGATTTTTTGAGATCGTCCACCGTTCCTCGATCCTGATCCTAGGCTCCTCCTCTTCTTTTGTCCTCCAACTGTTGTTGCATGAATTCCTCCTAAAGCTTGGGACAAAACGGACTTGGCAATTTGGCAGAGTTTCTTTGCTATGATTTTTTCCCCTTTGAATAGTACCCCTACCCCTTCTTTTATAGGCTAGAAGGAGCTAGGGTTTTTGGCGAACTCTCGGCCATGCATGGCTGGGAGTTCCAGTTAATTGACAAAAAGCTCTTCGTCTCGGCGGAAACTTTCCTGATTTTTTGCTTTGTTAGGTAAACGCGGGCTGTAATGGGCCAGCCAGCGTTCACACGCGTGCTGCAGAAGGTCTGCCAGTGTCCCAACGCGCCCAGTGCTAGGTTAGGGCGCGGGTTACTTGATTTAGGAGGTTTTTTAAGAGTTTGTTCAGCATGGCTTAGGCAAGGAAAGGCAATGAGTAGGCCTGATGCCAGGTAAGCAGGGATAGTGCAATTTAGGGTTATAACAGTGAACCACGGTATATCATGTGTTATATGATTGAATATTGTGTATTTCCTTTACTCTCAATGATTAGATGTTAGACAAATGTAGGAATGACTTAGTTAGATCTGTTATTTTACCTGCATGAATAAGAATAACAAAATATTTAATATAAGATGAATGTTAGAGTAAACAAATGAAGGTCATAGATTGTAATCTCGCATCCCCACTCATTCCCAGGATGCAAGCACCTAGGTGTTGCATCCACCCATAAGAACTATCTCGGGTGAGACTGCACATTGCATTTTGTGCTCTATGTTGCCTTTTGGTTTACCAGCAGGGCCGATACTCTTAAGGGGTTCTGTTGGAAACCATAGTAGATATGAACCTAGGTTAGCCCAATAATGGTAGTTAGATGAAAGAAACAACCGACAAATGCTTCAATCCAGAGCAAGGTCTGACGCGACAAACTTACAATTGTCACAAGAAGACAACACCTCACTAAAGGAGGCACTTAGAAAAGAAGGGTAGGAGAAAAAGATGGCACAACAGAAGGTGGATGAAATGGAAAACCAGGTCCGTGGAGTATTCCAAGACATCTCATATAGAAAAGGAGTACAGGGAGTGTCAGTGCAAGAGAACATGCAGAAGATAGCACAGACGTTGCAACACTATAAGGACCAGATCATAGAACTGGAGGAGCACGCAATTTCCACAACTCCTCCATACATTAGAGCTCAAAGAGAGAAGGATGTGATATATTCTGTAGAAAACATCGCGCTAAACATACACATGATGACATACCTGCTGGAGAAGGGCGCCCAACTATGGATACAACTTATAGAGGATGGGATCTTACAAGAGATGTAGGGGAAAGAGGACAAACTACATGCAACCATAGTAGATGTCAAAAAACAACAGAGAACAATGTCACTACCAGAAAATATCAAGACTGCCACGAAGATGAAGACTTTGCAGGCAGAGGAAAATGCAGTACAAGCTCAAAAGATGGTGCGACAAGATTAGTTGGAGCCCCTGCAAGAAAAGGTAGAGCAGCTGGTCACCGATATCAGCGCAACAAAACTAAAATAGATCGCAAAGGCGTGGAAGGAGGAGAGTTGCTACAAAACCCAGTCACTGCGCAGCTCGTGGAAGATATGGCCGAAAGGAGCAGTGAGGCTTAGGTGCAATGCCAAAGAAAAAATTAAATGTATGATGCGCTGGCACAAGTAGTGACAGATGTTAGATTTAGGACGTGACTCAGTATGAGTCCTGATGTCAATGTTGGGGGCCTATTGGACATAGGCCCATTGTGGAGAAAATCACGACGTGGGAGAAATATAGTTGACAAGAAAAGAAGCACATGGAAAGAAAATGTGCATGCAAAGGAGGAAAGCATGTGAGACATGCATGCAAGAAGACCTAACCATGCTAGGGTTAGGGTTTTGGTAAGATGATGTAATGGCTGGTAATCCAAAAACATGTATAAATAGGTACCTAGGAGGTCTAGGTCGGGGTTCAAAGACTATTATTCGTTTTGGTTTGGGTTTTTTGTTTTGGAAGAAAATGTCTGTAAAATTCGATCTCATTTTGTAAGTTATTGATCTAAGGAGAGGAAATAAGGTAGATCTTGAGGGTTAGATCACAGGCTGAGGAGCCTGGTGTGATATAGTCCACCTCATTATAGATATTGACCCGTTTGATGGAGAGTTGTAATGCGCACGACGTTGTAGTTTTGGAAACACCATAATAAAAGAGCAGAGAAGCCAAATATTTGTGGACGTAGCTCAGGAGGGGGTGAACCACAGTATATCATGTGTTATGCGATTGAATATTGTGTATTTCATTTACTTTCAATGATAAGATGTTAGACAAATGCATGAATGACTTAGTTAGATCTGTTATTTTCATGCATGAATAATAATGACATAATTTTCAATATAAGTTAAATGTTAGAGTAAACAAATGAAGATCACATAGTGTAATCCCAGATCCCCACTCATTCTAAGGCTGCAAGCACCTAAGCATTGTAGCCACCCATAAGAACTATCTTGGGTGAGACTACGTAGTGCATTCTATGTGATGTGTTTCCTTCTGGTTTACCAAGAGGGACGGTAGTTTTACGGCATTTTGTTGGAAACCATAGTAGATATGAACCTGGGTCAGCCTAAGAATGGTAGTTAGAGGAAATAAACAACCAACAATAGGGAACATCCAACTAGAATCATATCCCTTTTCTCACCCCCTAAGCTATATGTATCAAGCTTTGGCACCGATCTATTTATATATTTAAATTCTTTTATTCCCTTATCCTTGATGAAAAACCCACCCTCTTTGAAATTTTAGAATCATCATTATAATCTCCTCTAATAGAACTATTTTCCAAAGGATTGGGCTCCAAAAATGATATGAAAAAGTTCTAATAAGATTTAATGTCCCCTTCATATGAATCGACACCTCCTTCAATACCCCTGGACATTTATATTACTTCCAGGTATTCCAACCACATGTTGTGCTGCATATTGTGAGACCCTATTAACTAACCTAAAACGCAGTGACATTAGCCTCGAACCTTCTCCCCCATTTCCTAGTACCTCCAATACCTTAATATTGGAATGTGTAAAATAAGTGGCCCCTTTTGCACCTTGTTTACCAATTACTAGGGAAACTCCCCCATCCAAAAGATGAAGTATTTCCCTCTCCGAAATTTCCTTGAGATAATACACCCACTATACTATTCCCCCCATCCAAGAGAACAAGCTACACTATTTTTTTCATTCTACCCTTGTAGTTGTGACCACAACAATCAAAACCACAGTTTTTTTTTATAAAGGTTACACAATACTTATGTACCGAAACCAAAAACACAACAACCACCCAAAAGGCAGAGTAGTAGAGAAACATGATTGTAGTTAGGTAACAGATTATTGGTTGTGCACTTAACAAGGGATATGAGGTAGAAAATTGAATAATGGCTTTCTTTGTACATGGTTTGTAAGTGCACAAGTGGAATTTGAGAACCAACCAACAATATATGTTTAGTATAGGAACCTTGGTTGATAGGTTTTTTAAATCCTAGTTCTAATATAAGGATGACCAAATTTTAGTCCAGGGTAGGCCAAATATAAGGAGAAAATGATACATGATTTATTAGGGCACAAACAAAGTAGTTTTGGACACAATGAAATGTGATTTTGTTGGAGAAAACACATCACCTCTAGCTTTAGTGTTATGTTAGCAATATAAGCATTTTGTTCCATTTTTCTTATAGAGTATGGTAGTTTTTCCTTAGTTAAAATATTTTTTTAGCACTTCTTGTAAAAAATGTGTTTAGCATTTATTCTTATGTGCTTCACTATATGTTGTTACATTTTGAAATCAACCTATTTCAACTAAATATTGGACAATATCTTCCATTTATTTTTCTATTTTTTTCTTGCAAATGATTTTTCACTATAATAATGAATGTTATGGGCTATAAGATAAGTTAAGCATCTTGATAATTTGTATATATACAAACTATTCTTAAGATAAAATGCATGTACCATCTTTGATTTATGTTGTCCAAGTGATTTACAGTACCAATAAAGTTCAAACATATTAAACTCAAGATGATTGAATTTTTTTAGAAAGTTGCAGAGATTCATCTTAATCTTAGATTTATCAAGTGATTAGATGAAATATAGACTTATGGATTTGATGAAAAATATATAGACATTAATTTATTTATTAAACAATATTTTCAAAATTAATCAACAATATTGAATTCTGGATTTGATGAAAAATATATACACATTAATCTATCAAAACTTTTGAACGGAAAAAAAAAAAATTAAAGAAATAACATATTAATTAAGAAGATAACATAAGATATAACAACTTCAAAGGAGCTTTTAACTATTATAGTTTTGAAATAGAGGAAAAAGCATAAAGAGGAGACGAAACCTAATGTTTGTGACACATTGAATTGTGACAATTGTTAGGTGACAAACAATATTTCATCATATCACAGTATTGGCCGTTTGTAATGATTTGAATGTTCAAGTTGAGGGGAGGACAGTCCTCCTGATTCACAGAAGAATTTGTCTCTGTGATTCCATGGATTGTACAAATAAGAAAACATAATTTTTTAATAATATTCATAAAATTTAAAAAAAAAAATCCAAGAGAAATCAAACATGCATAGAGAAATGAATTAGGTAGACTAATCAATCCCTATTATTACCAATAATATCAGTTGTTTCAGTGGTGACATTATATTCCATTGCAATATTGGTGATTAAAAACATGTAACAACCCTAATTAAATAGTTCATAGGGATTTTTAATTATAATTAATTTGATAATTTGACTGTCCTAATATGTTAGTTAAACAATAACTATTTCTTAATAATATTAACTAATTAATTATTATTAATTATTTGTTCATATCTGTCAATGATTAATTAGTTATTAATTGACTCATTAATTATTTGAGTAAAGAATTAAAAAGGGTTAATAATATAATTTATTAAAGACTTACGTATACAAGGGGGGGAAAGAAACATTAAATAAGGGGATAAGACATTAAATATAGGGATACGGTAATAAAGGAAGAGATAAGATATTAATGATGGGGAGGAGAGTCGGTGAGAGGGGGATATGACAGGGAGGATCATTCTTTTGGGAGGGAGGAAGCATTTTGAGGAGGAGGATATATTTTTGTGGGAGATTTTTCTGTGGAGATCTCTGGTGTGAGGAGTTTGATATTGGGAGTTTCATTGAACCATTGCAGCTAGGTTGCTAGGGGTTTTGGGCATGGGGGCCAGGATTCCTTTCGGTTTCCTGGAGCTAGGGAGCCAGACAGGCTGGTCCTAGTTGGCTGGGATGTTAGTCGGTTTGGGCAAAGTTGGTCAGTGCATTAGGCTAGGCAAGGAAGCAGGGAAAGGAAAGCTATATCGACTGGAATTAGTATCAGAAGTAGGTATTTTATTATGAATTGTTGAGTTATTTTCATGTTGTAGATAGATTTTAATTTTTGCAGAATATTTATGCTATATGATGTGAATGAATAATTTACGTATGAGAAGGGAATTATATGTTAATTGTATTAAATTTTGTATTTAATTAAGTATGGTCTCTACACATGGTATCAGAGCCCGGTTTCAAAAAATGAAACCTGGGCTTGACCACCCACATAACTATACAATCTGTTCTCCCAGACCCCCGCTAAGCTATAACCTTATTTACAACCCATAAAACCTATGAATACTACCCAAAATAAACCTAAGAACTATTACCCATATTTAATGCCTGAGCTTCAACTTCCTCCTCCTCAATCATCAAAGAATGATTGCGCATAATGGGCCTGAACTTATATCCCGTGAAAATGTAAAATGTGAGAGTTGCACATTCTTTGGTCAAATCAATCTTCCACATGTACCTAAACGATATTCCTATCATAAAAAAAAAAAAACAAATAATCAAGTAAAGTAGACATAACAAATCACCACAATATAATAAGTGCTTGAACAAGGTCAGCTTTATTAAAACTGCTAGTGTCGTATCATCTGTCTGAGTTTCTTCTTTCAAATAGTTGATTGACCAAGCAATAGGAAAAGAACAATGCCACAAAAAAAAAATGATATCAATAAGAAGAAACAATTGCTTCCATTCAAACCAGTCTTTTGCAGATGGTTCGGACATGCCAGGCATGGCTACAATAATTTTAGCAACAACTTGTAGGGGGATGACATGCATCAACAACCTCTTGTATTTTTCTTGAAGATAAGGCTTCAATAAGGACTAACCTGTTCCAATCAGGACAATTAGAGTAAAAAGAATAATACCCCGGAAGAAATTGAAAATATAAAAAGAAACATCCCAACTATGTACAATCCCTATTCTTTTGATAAAAGAACTATCCTTTGCCTCACATATCAAAATCATAGCCTTCAAGAAAACCAATGCACACATTAATACATGGATTATGTGGGTAGAAACCCTATTCTTCATACTTACATATGACCAAACCCCAACCAAAGTTGCATAAATCACAAAAACTGAAAATACAATCTTGGCAACATTTTGACCTGCAGGCAAATAATTTGTACTGTGGTATTCCCCCTCTAAATTGTACATTACAACCTTCATAGTCATGGAAAGCTAAAGGTCAGATATACAATACAAAAATATCAAAATGTACTAGTTGGAGTCCGAGGGGCGAAGTGTCTTGTTAAAATTTGTGTTATTTTGTATCTCTTCAAATGTGAAGAAAACTGTAACGAGATTGTTGTCAAGAATACATTTAATTTTATCCTTATCCAACTGATGCAAAACATGGAAGCCACGCACTAGCGCGAAGCTGATACCTTTCGGCATGCCACAGCAACCCAACATGAAGCCAACATGCGAATCAAAGTACCCAAACACAGAGCCAGCTCACAAATCCCAATGCCAAGCCATGTGGAGGAGGAGCCCACGGGGGGGACTTCTGTGTTGCACAACACACCAAATGGTCTGAACCACTTTTATGCTTCCCTCCATTTTAGATCTCATTGGAATCCATGGTAGCTGCAACGATGGCTACTCTAAATCTAAAACATAACCCTTTTTCTCTGCTTTATTCTTTAGTATTTCGTCAGCACAGTGGAATTGCCACCCCATATTCTGGAATTTGCGGCTCTCCTTTCTCCATTTCGAGGCCAATTTCAATAAAAAGGCCCAGAAATGCTTCTAATGTTTTTAAGCCAAAGATCGTTCGATCCGTAGAGGACGATGGCGCTACTACCACTATAGCATTCGACGAAGACATTCCTATTGAAAAGAGATATATAATCCAACATAAGAAAAAACGCCAAGTCTACACAATACACAAACCCTAGTACCTTAAAAAAAAAAATTCAATGCCCACCAGCAGCAGCGAGGTGTAGAGGATTGGCCCCAGGCGATTTTGGACCAAACGCAGGCACATTCACATCTGCACCCATTATTGAGAAGCCATCTCACCAGCTTTAAATTATCTCTACAAGCTTCCATATGAAGAGAAGTCCAACCCCTGTCATCTGTTTCATGGGAGCGAACGCCTCCTCATGGGAGATGGGAAACTAAGGAGCCTGTTCCCACCATGATTAGAGTATAGATTTCACACAATAACAGACAATAACCAAACCCTTGAAAACCACAAGAATTGATTAAAAAAAAAACGAAGGACAAACTGCTTGAATTTACATGATCAACTCCATAAAACCCTATAAAAAAAAAACATATATATATATATATATATTGAACAATCGAGCATGACGTAGGAGGGATTCAAACTAGGCCCAAATACACTTAGATTCTGCAAATCGAAACTGACGGTGATAAGTTTCTCCAGGGCGGCCACAGTAGTCATAATTTTCGGCAACAAATACCCAAATCCTACGATGAACAGGAAAAGGGAAACTGGGTAACCCAAATCTTAGTTGGTCAGAATAATTTTTATTGGAGTTGATTGGGTTGTTACAGAGGTGCAAGCCCAACTCCTAGATAGTGCAGAAAATAACTTAAATATAGAAACAAAAACAAAAGGTCCCTGAACCCTAAAAACACTTAAGTTCCATCTGGAGATGCACTCCTTTTTCATCATATGGAACTTATGGCATGCTAGAAACAAAAAACAAAGAAAATTAAGCAAAGACAAGGCCACGAAATCGTGCCTGGAATAACAAAAATACAGGGCCTATCACTCTCAAAACCCAATTACAAGCAAAAACCACAGCCCAGCGCACCAAACCATGCACTATGCGCATGAACTCAGCGCGAGAACCAGGAAGGAGGAGCAGAGTGATGGCCATGACCGGCCTCATCCTTCACCCTGAGCTTCTGACAAAAAAAAAAACAACGAAATGAAATGGAAGAGAGGGTAGGTTTCGAAGAGATAAGATGAAGGAGATTAGAGTTATGGGATGAGCGTCGAGGAGGAGGGGGCACGTGGGCCTCATGCGAGGACCCACTACCAGATTGTAGATATTTTTTTATATTATTATTTTTTTATTATTATTCTTTTTACTTATTTGATTTTATTTTAAATTACCTTAATTGCGTTTTGAATAATTAATTTTAATTTTAAATCTTAATTTTAATAATTAAATTAAATTTCTAATCTTAGTGAATGTCAAAGCAAATTTTTTTTTTACATAGAAATTAATTACTTTAATTTCTAAATTTAATTTTATCCANTATGTCAATGATTAATTAATTATTAATTGACTCATTAATTATTTGAGTAAAGAATTAAAAAGGGTTAATAATTTAATTTATTAAAGACTTATGTATACAAGGGGGGGAAAGAAACATTAAATAAGGGGATGCGACATTAAATATAGGGATAAGGTAATAAAGGAAGAGATAAGATATTAATGAAGGGGAGGAGAGTCGGTGAAAGGGGGATATGACGAGGATGATCATTCTTTTGGGAGGGAGGAAGCATTTTGAGGAGGAGGATATATTTATGTGGGAGATTTTTCTATGGAGATCTCTGGTGTGAGGAGTTTGATATTGGGAGTTTCACTGAACCATTGCAGGGGCACCAGGTTGTTGGGGGTTTGGGGCATGGGGGCCAAGATTCCTTTCGGTTTCCTAGATCTAGCGAGCCGGACAGGCTGCTCCTAGCTGGCAGGGAGGTTAGTCAGTTTGGGAAGAGTTTGTCAGTGCATTAGGCTAGGCAATTCAGCATGAAAAGGACAACCATATCGACGAGAATTAGCATCAGAAGCAGGTATTTTATTATGAATTGCTGAGTTATTTTCATGTTGTAGATAGATTTTAATTTTTGTAGAATATTTATGCTATATGATATGAATGAATAATTTACATATGAGAAGGGAATTATATGTTAATTGTATTAAATTTTGTATTTAATTAAGTACGGTCTCTACAAAACAACATGAAAACGACCAGAATCAAATGCTTGAACTTTTGGATTTCCTCCATTCTTTTCTCAACCGTTTCACTTCCAATATCAAAATTAATGGTGTAAAGAATATAATGTGGACAATCTGTACTTATAGGAGACCTGCAAGAATACAAAATGGAAATATTTCCTTTCTTTTCTCAGTTAGACCAATTGAATCATATCCTTGTTCATTATTGCAGAGGATAAAGCTGAAAATTACAGAATAGTAATTGGAGATTTCTTAGAATAGTAATACAAAATTTAGTAATTGCAGATTTCTAAGAATAGTAATATAGAATTTAGTAATTGTAGATTTCTGAGAATAGGAAAATACATATGTTAGATTCATCTTTAGAAGATTTTAACCCATGTTAATTCTAAATGTTAGGAAACCCTGGGTTGCATTGTTTAGATTCCATTTCAGAGAAGTTGGTGTCATATTAATTACATATTTTAGATTCATGTTCAGAATATTTTAGCTCTTTCCATAATTGCGCTAGAAGAAAATGAACAAATTTGTCTTCCAAATTGTTCATTCCATGAACTATCTGTTTATATTTTATAGAATATAATAAAATTTTAATAAGACTTAGAAATTCTATATGAATTTCCTTACAATGATAGGATCAATGTAATGGATATTTTGTTGAAAATTTGCATCCGTCAGGTCACAATCATTAATTATTATGTAATTTAAGATGTTCTTTGATAAGGCGACGTAATTTAAGATGTCAATTGTTGTTGTTGTTTTTTCCCGTGCATGTCTATGACTGAATCTGACTCCCTTGTTTTATATTTCATGAGTCCATTTCTCGTGTTAATTTATAATATTTCAAACTAACATTTGATGGAATCAAGTACAAGTAACCCATGAGTCCTTATATGTCAATCGTTTTGTTGGGATTCTGACTTGTTACATTCATGGCAAAATGGAAATTTGTGATCCGGACGGAGTGGGCAAAGTATTCAAGGATGCGAATTGGAAATTTGTGCTAAGTTTGGTGTTGAAGCTGAGCCAATTTCATTTTTAATTGCATAAAAAATGGCGTTGGAGATATCTTTTATTTCTCCTAGTATTTTTAGATTTTACCTGGTTACAAATATCTTTAATTTTTCTTGACTTTTTAGGTTTAAGATTTGTTTGAATGACACAACATTGGTAAAATGCTTATGTTCTTCAATGAAATAATTTCTTCTAAATCAATTTAGGTTAAGCCTTTAAATCAAATTTCATTTGGAGTAACAATATCATTGCAAAAAATGTACTTCATCATATAAAATAACTCATGATTCTCCTCACCATTTTCTATGTAGGTTAATGTTTTACAATCTTGTTGCGAAGGTATGCATTCCTCCCATGCCCCTTCCCAATCCACATGGTATTTTACTCAATGTATGTAATAATTTGATGTGTCAAAGATTGTGTGTTCATATTATGCTTGGGACAACACACTATATTTCACAGAGTATAGATTTCCCAAGTTGGAAAAAAAGTATGATAAAACACGAGCCTACAAATCACTTTTATGTAAATTAGAAAACCATCGAAGTGAACTATCAAAATGAGGCCACCCAAATAATTGTTTCATTCTTGAGACTTTTAAAATATTAAAATATAGAAATAACTACTATAGTAACGGGAGATAAACCACATAATATTTAATCCATGTTGACCCTTAACCAGGTTTTGTGGAAATGTTGGTCATGTTTGACCAATTTTGGGACTTCGATAGGTTGATCAAATATGGAGCGCCAGGCGAAGCATAGATCAAGGGATCTCGCCCCCCTTTGGCGAACTTTTTGGGTTTTGGGTTTATGTAATAGGTATGGGATGTCAGCCCATGGGTTTACCCATGCTTAGGCCCCTTTTGTAATGTATAAATAGAAAGCTAGGTGATGTAAGTAGGAGAGTGTGGTGCTAAGTGCTATATTGTGTTGAGTGCAAGTGATGTAAGTAGTTGGATCTATGTGATTGAGTTAGCTTTCTGCATGCTATGTGTTGAGAATTTGCAAAGCTAAGTGCAAGTGGTTGTAAAGAGGCTTTGTGTTGTGACCTGATTCGGGGAAGATGGATCTGGCAAGGTGCACGCAGATCTCCTTTCCTATGCAGAGTGGGTTTTGATGCTATGTGCATGTAATGAGATTGACATAAGATAATAAAGAAGATGAAGAGATGGTGGGCGTAGCCCTACGCGGGGGGTGAACCACGTATATCGTGTGTTATGGTTTCTTTGTGCATTATGGTTGTTATTTGAGTTATGCTTAGTATAACAATATATGTTAGATGGATCTGATATAGTAGCTTAGTGCTTAGTAATGTGAATGAATACTAGATCAGACATATTTCTATATGCTAAGTGCTTGGATGTGTTATATCTTGTTCAATATTGCGTTGTTCTATACTTAGGGTTTTCTTATGCGAAGTGGATAAGGGATAAATAATAATGAATGTTAACTGCTAAGTGCTCTGTTAAATATTGTAATCACAGATCTATGTCTCATCTAGGTTGTAGACACTTGAGTCCTGCAACCCCCCCTGCCTCTACCTCGGGTGAGACTTCATTTGCTTCGCAGGTGTTTTCGAAAGGGTCGATAGTTAGGGTTTTGTTGGTACGTTGTTGAAGTGTTGAACCCTGGGTATTCCCTTGTACCAACAAATGGTTCCGTTGTCAGGACCTGAAACTATGATTGCTAGGAACTGAAGAAAATAGAAAGCTTTGTGTGTAGATCTGTTGCTTTAGTGTGTAGTATTCTACTTGAGTTGCAAATCTCTCTGCTAAGAAAAAAAATCAGATCTGAAGAAAAGAGGTAAGATCTTAAAGCTTTGTGCTCTGATAAAGGTAAGATAAGTGAAAATTTTTGTTTTGAAAGAATGGATCTAGGTATGTTTGATAGATTTTGTCCTAGTCTGAAAACTAGGGCACAACTAGAAGAAAGAAGATTTGATATGAATAGATATGATAGAACTAGTGAAAGATATGTTATTCCTATGCATAGAAAGAATGTTTGGACTAACAAATGGATGCAGGATCCTAGAAAGAATTTTTGCAGATCTACCACTGTGATCCTAGTGCACAGTACATGAAAGGCTAGGGATTGATCAAGAGAAAGAGAGGATTGAATCTTTTTTATAATTGTAGAATATTGGGACATCTTGTTAAGGAATTCCCTGGTCGAGGTCCTATTTTCCTTTGTTGTAAGGCTACTGGACATGAAGTTTTGGATTTCCCTAGAATGATTGCCAAATTTGAAAACATGAACATGAGACAAGAAGACCATAAGGAAGGTCAAGAGACTAAGAATATGCTCAAGAACCAGAAAGAATCAGAGACTGTATTATTGCAAATGAAAGAAACATTGAATGATCATAGAGACATCAACTTATCAGAGGTCTTAAAAGAGAAGGAGTGCATAGAAAAAATAATAGGAGACTTTGACATAGACTGTGTATTGGATGCATAAACACAGGTGAATATCATGAAGACTTACCCAGATGCATAAACCCTATGTGGAAGACTTAACTAAATACCTATGATTTATCATGGAACTTCGAAAAAAGAAGAATTTGAGATCGTTAATTTTGTTGACAACAACACCCCATTTGCTATTTTGTTAGGAAAAACTTAGGTTGAGAAAGATTACATACGAAAGAAATAAGAAGAGGAAGCTTTAGAACAGAAAAAGAAAAAACTAAGAGATTTCATGGCTAGGAGAATAGTGCACTTACTGAAAGAAAAAGAGAATAATTTGAAGCTACTAAGGACCAGAGACCTAGCCATCAAGTTGAAAGAACATAGGAAAACTTGAAACCCTTGTCCATAGAGGAGAGTAAAGAACCTACCCAAAAAAGAGAAGAAGTATTACCCTCGAACCCTATGAAAGACCCTCCACTATGCGAAGTTACTATGCCAAGAGGAGATAAGAAAAATAATGGAAAGAGGAAACCAGTGATTCAAATCACAAGAAAGAAATCCAGAAAGCTCAACAAAAAGAAAGAAAAAAAATTGCAGGAAGTTCCAGAGAGGATTTCGCGGAAGGAAGATTTGCAGAATTGGAACATCGTCATGATATCAGAATAGCATAGATTTTCACTTCACCACGACAAAGAAATATGACCATTGGAGGCATCTCGATCGTTAGAATGATGCTCCATAATGGCTAGAAACACAGTTATTAATGGAACGTTCGCCATTGGACCATTGGGACAGCGCCATAATGGATGGAATTGCATTGATTGAAGCGTTCTTGGCTGTTAGAAGATTTTGTTACGATGTTTTCTATTTATCCCGTCAAGCGTTGCACCGCGAACACTTTTCCCAATTGTGATTATCCGAGCCCACAAAGAACTAATTTCTTTCATGCAGCGCTCATTCTATTACATTGAGTGTTTCCTCATTGACCAGAGATATGAGATCTCGAGCCTGTATGTTGGACGACTTGAGCGAAATAGAAAATTCTATCGAAGAGATCCTAATAGACCTCATGGATGAAAATGTGATGTTTGCAAGCATACAGGCTTCATCGACCCGAGAATTGGAAGCATCCCTATCGACTGCGCAGTGTCGGTCTAGTCGACCCGCTACTGAGAAATGTAGCAAGAATCGTGATGACTTGGCGAATGCGAAGCTCATCCCATATATCTTGCCCAACTATATCCTGCCTCTGGTTGGCATGGTTAATTGTGATAGTGTCTTGAGGGACTTAAACTACACCTTGATCATTGCGTACCACCCAAAGGGGATACGCGCAGTTGGACTGTAGTTGGGATAGATTATGACATTGAATATCAGTGGCTTAAACTTGGGAGATCGCAAGAACCATGAAATTCTCACACCACATAAATATTTGACCAAGACAAAGGGGATGAATTCGAAGATCATCCCCTAGTCGTGGACCATTGACATCGTGAGGTCCACCATCCTGAACGTAATGAAGATACCCCATTTTGGAAGGCATTAGGATCTTAACACATGTGTTAAACTCCTATTGTCTTTCTTCCATGGTGGTTAGTTGTGGTTGGAAAGACACATCACCTTCGATCCAACGATGATCCATCAGATCACCGGATTAAGCATGCAAGAACCAAACCCACAAGAATTTTATCTAGGGAGGCTGCAGATCGCGCCCTGGCACAAAGAATCAAAGAGACCTATGGTGATGTGGAGAAGGGGAAGTGAGGCTACAAGGTAGCTTCCATCCAAAACGATGTAGTGCACCTATCCTTCCAGTTGATCAATGGTAAGCTAGTAAGGAATAACAGACCCATGCAGGTCACGGGGTTTGTTGTTGACCTCGCAGGAAAATGCATTGAAGGACTACACATGAATTGGGAGAGTTACCTTGTCAACCAATTAGAGAAGGATTTTTGCGAAGCTCGGGACCAAGGCTATGAGTTCCATTTCAATTGGTTGTTGATCCTCATCACCTTCATTGCTTGGGAGATGCCGGAAGGATCGACCTTCCCTGAAATTGAACCATCTGAACCCTTAGTTGCGAAGTTCACTATGCTCTAGTATTCGAGCGACATGGCTAAACAATGGCAGTCAAAAGAGGTGTTCCACACCTATTACCTATAGTTGAAGAGGGATATTGAGTCTTTCCATTTTATGACGTCAAACACCCTACACAGGTTCAATCCATTTGTGAAGTTTCACACAGATAGATATTTGATTTATATCACTGTGCATGGAGATGAACATAAAGAAGAGATTCAATCCTACTATAAGCTCACTGAGGAGGACATGGAAGAAATAACTAAGGAATGGCCCACATATTTCCTTATACTAGTCAACCAGGCAAAACTGTCTGACCTCGACCTCATCGAAATTCTTGTGGTCAATCGCGAAGAATATGATGCACCCAATAGTAGTAGGAGGAAAAATAAGGAAGAGGTACAGGAGCTGAACAATGCATCAAAAGAGACTGCTTTAGATTCACCTAGAAGGGGAGGAGGTGACGAAGTAGATAAGAAGATAAGCATAAGCAAGGTGAAGTAACACTACCTAGGGACCCCCTTGATGAAGTTGAGACATCCAAGAAAATAAAGGTTTCCCCCACAAAAATTACATCACAGAAGAAGTCAAAAGCCAATAAACCGCCATTTTAGACTGTGTCAATGGTGGATGACATTGACCTTATCATTGTTGTTGTGTCAGACACCTCAGAGGATATCTTATAGAGAAACAAAGAAAAACAGGAAACCATGTATGATAGGATTGCAACAAAGTTGAAAGGGGTACAAAAAGCCCTCTACTCCAGTCATGCAGTTTCTACTGTGCCACCGTCATCAGAAGGAGCAGAGTTGGGAGATGAGCCTGCCCAACTATGCAAATTATAAGACTTGATAGAATCTCGCCTTCATCGTGTCAAGGAGAAAAAAGAACAGGCCACAGAGGCCCTAAAGCCAGAAAAAGAGGAAGCCATAGAGAAATGTCAGGTTGTGCAGCAAGAAAAAGATGACCACCGGGAAAATTTTGCAAAGGATAGAGCGCAGATCTAGAAGGAGAAAGAATAGTTGCTCGTAGAGCAGATTGGATTTAAAGAAGCAATCACTAGAGAAATTCTCCTGTGAGGGGCTTAGAGCAGATGGAAGAACACCCAGCGGAGAGTCAAGTGGGGAAGTTTGCTAAATCCATTCAGCAGCTCCAACAAAGAGTAACAGAACTTGAGTTACAAGCAGTGTCAAGCACTCTGTAGGAAGTGCAAGACCAAAGGGAAGAAACTTCCTGGAGAACAGTTCATAGAATCAAGGCACTGGCCTTAGAATGAAAACAAGTCATTAGTCAAAGTGCATAGACCTATGAGCACCTTGTAGAGGACCCTGAAATAAGAACACTGGAGTCACAACTCCAGGAGGAAAAGAAGTAAGCAGCAACAATGCAAACGTAGTTGAAGCCATTATCAGGAGTTGAGAGGGTGAAATGGTCCCAAGAAAAGTGCATGGTTTAGAAGCAGGTCCATTCCATCCATATAAAGGTCATGTAAGTGACTCAGAAGCTCCAACCAATGCAGGATGAAGCTTGCACACTTTTTAAGGAAATTGNGAGGCAGCTCGATCCAAGCTCGAGGCCTTCGAGGCAGAGTTACCCAGATCAGAGTGACTCGAGATGAGTCACAGGTGAGTGTTGGGGATTTGTTGGCCCTTGACCAGGTTTTGCGGAAATGTTGGTCATGTTTGACCAATTTTGGGACTTCAACAGGCTTATCAAAGATAGAGCACTAGGTGAAGCGAAGATCACAGGATCTCGCAACCCTTTTGTGGACTTTTTGGGTTTTTGATTTATGTAACGGGTATCGGATGTCGGCCCATGGATTTACCCATGCTTAGGCCCCTTTTATAATGTATAAATACAAAGCTAGGTGATGTAAGTAGGAGAGTGTGGTGCTAAGTTTTATATTGTGCTCAGTGCAAGTGATGTAAGTAGTTGGATCTGTGTGATTGAGTTAGCTTTGTGCATAGTGTGTGTTGAGAACTTCCAAATCTAAGTGCAAGTGAATATAAAGAGCCTTTGTGTTGTGACCTGACTCGGGGAAGGAGAATCTGGAGAGGTGCACACAGATCTGGTGTCCTATGTGGAGTGGTTTTTGATGCTCTATGAATGTAAGGAGATTGACAGAAGATAATAAAGAAGATGAAGAGTTGGTGGATGTATCCCCACGCTGGGGGTGAACCACGTATATCCTATGTTATGGTTTCTTTGTGCATTATGGTTTTTATTTGAGTTATGCTTAGTATAGAAATATATGTTATATGCATCTGTTATAGTATCTTAGTGCTTAGTAATGTGAATGAATACTAGATCAGATCTATTTCTATATGCTAAGTGCTTGGATGTGTTAGATCTTGTTGAATATTGTGTTGTTATGTACTTAGGGTTTTCTCGTGCAAAGTGGATAAGGGATAAATAATAATGAATGTTAACTGCTAAGTGCTCTGTTAAGTATTGTAATCACAGACTTGTGTCCCAACTAGGTTGCAGAAACTTGTGTCCTACAACCCCCCCTACCTCTAACTCTGGTGAGACTTCATCTGCTTCGCAGGTGTTTCTGAAAGGGCCGGTAGTTAGGGTTTTTTTGGTGTGTTGATGAAGCGTTGAACCTTGGGTCTACCCCTATGCTAAAAATCCCCTAAATTAAAACCACATAATAGTTAATCCACTAAATTGTAAAAGTTTAAGTGAAATAACAAGAGAGAATGCACATAATGATTAGTTTCCTAAAATATAAAAATCATTTGAAATCATCGAAGTTCAGTTCAGTAATGGAATATTATATTGTTATAAAATTTAATTTTTTTATTTATTGTAGAGATCCATAATATATGATCTTTGATATAGATAACATTAACCATGTGTTCTAAGAAACATGGAATGGTGAAGAGGTATCGTCATAACAAAAATAAATCATACCTATAATTATTTTTTCCAAAGAAAAAATTGTCATTTATATTAAAAAATAGAAATTACAATTTTTGGATGCATACTTCACTCACAAGGGTAAGAATGCATAAGTACTGTACATTTCATTTTCATCCCTTAAAAAATAATCCTCAATACTACATTTTTTTCCTTTCTTGTTTTAATCTCATGCCACCCCTTGAAGAAGGGTCTATAGTGACTAACTATAATTTAGAAGGAGAGAGCTTAGGATTCATAGAGGGAACTAATTACTTCTCTAAATTGAAGGTTTAAATTTCATGAAGTCTCTTCATCCTTCCTGGAGGGGATTCTCTAAATCAAAGGTTTCAATTTCATGAAGTCTCTTCATCCTTCCTGGAGGGGATTCTCTAAATCGAAGGTTTCAATTTCATGAAGTATCTTCATCTTTCCTGGAGGGGATTCATGTACAATTACCACCCTTGATGAGGAAATATCGATATTTATGTCTTCTTCTCTATCCCTCAATGGAGGACAGGTTCCTCATTCTACAGTTCTGGACAAACAATGTTCTCCTTCTCTAAATAAATATTTTGTTGATTGACAATGTCATGTGCATTGTCATATCATGGATACACTTTCTAACATGCTATCTAATATTTTGCTTTAGATTTATGTCATTTTTTTTCTTTTTGAGTAATCACATGATTCAGATGACAAGAACACTGGAGATGCCCTATTTTTTCACAGATTAAATGTTGGAAAGTGATACTCATAACCTAGAACCCGAACCCATCTAAAATTGTGCCATTGAAAGAAAATATTTGTAATGAACCAAATACTTAAATATCATAAAATAGCATAAGTACACATCATGTATAGAATGTGAGCATGGAGCACAACTCCAAGATAGATCAGTTACACAATAACTCCTTAAAGAATAGGGGAACCCCCTCCAAATAACCAAATACCTTTCATACTTCACAATTCACATCTCACAATAATGAATACATGATCTCTTATNAGAATGTGAGCATGGAGCACAACTCCAAGATAGATCAGTTACACAATAACTCCTTAAAGAATAGGGGAACCCCCTCCAAATAACCAAATACCTTTCATACTTCACAATTCACATCTCACAATAATGAATACATGATCTCTTATATATAGTTGTTCACACTTGCACATGAGGCCCCTTTACTACTAGGTTGACACTATTACATATATATTTACACATTACATGTACATTTAGGCCCATATATGCCCCCCTTAGGGTCATATCATATACATTTAGCCATATATATTCCCCCCTCGGGTCATAACATAGTACCCTCGTTCAAAACGCTTTGTCCTCACAACTTTGCAATTAAAGGCTTCACATGCGATGAAACCAAGCAATATGATTTTCTTATGTTTTTTCATTTTTCTTTCCATTGATGATGATCCATCCATCCAAAATCAATTATTTTCGGTCGTGATTCTTGGTGGCTAGTTGTTTCATAATTTTCTTTCCCTTGATTCCATGTATCATTGTTGAAGCTTCTCTAATTTGTATTAGAGGTAGGTATATGCTAATATCTTGTTGAAGAGTGGTTTTTTGATGTCGTATTCCATGAATATTGATGATTATTCCATCTTCTTCCTTGATAATGTTGATATTGACCTTCTTCTCTTCCTTGAAAGGTTTCCCAGTAATGAGGGTGTCGATATGGTTCCACTTTTGACATTTTTTCTTCAGTTTTCATGTTCATTTCCTCTATATTATTTTCAAAGACAATGGAATCTTCTATCTTCCTTGCTTTCTCTTTTATTGTTCTATCCTTGGAGATAATACCTTCATATTTTAGCATGTACATCCTCTAGATGGAGTTCAATTTCTTCAAGTATCTTCTCATGGCCTTCTTGAATCTTGTCTTCTTTATCCTTTTGAAGCTGCAATGTCACCCTATTTATCTAATTCTGACATCCTTCTTCAATTCTATATTTCATTTCTAATTTTACCTCATCAGTATTTATGGATTCTTCAACCTTATTGAAAATTTCATCTTCAAGTATTTCGGTAGATTCTTCATCCAAGATCCTTTCTTTTTATTGATTTTGACAATGATTATTTTCTTCTTTCAATCTCTTGACCTCATCCAATAGTTTTTTATTATGGTTTCATAGTTCTACATATCTCATCATCTTTCTTTTTCAAATCTTCCCTTGACAAATTGTTTTCCCACTTTGATTTACTATTCTTTTCTTGCTTTAAGTTCTTCACCTACTTAATGTTTGATTCATTAAGGGATTGCATCTTGGAAAACTCATTTTTTTTCTTTGTAATATATTTTCTTAGCTCTTCATTATCAAGTGTTTAAAGAAAATATAAAACTCTAGATTTGATGAAAAATGTATACACATTAATCTATTTATTAAACAATATTTTCAAAATTAATAAAAAATCTAAAACTTCAATTTGATTAAAAATATACACATTAATCTATCAAAAATTTTGATTGTAAAAAGAATAAATTAAGAAGACAACATATTAACTAAAAAATAAATTAAGAAGATTACATAAGATATAACAACTTCAAAGGAGCTTGTAATTATTACAGTTTTGAAATAGAGGACAAAACCTAAAGAGGAGACTAAGCCTAACGTTTGCAGCACATTGAATTATGACAATTGTTAGGTGACAGATAGTATTATGTGGTATCACAGTATTGGCATATTATAATAATTTGATAGTTTTGGTTGAGGGGAGGACAATCCTCCTATTCACGGAAGAAGTAGTCTCTGCCATTCCATGAATTGTACAAATAAAAAAACATAATTTATTAATAATATTAATAAAACTAAAAAAAAATCCAAAAGAAATCAAGCATGCACAGAGAAATGAATTGGGTAAACTAATAAATCCCTATTATTACCAGTAATATCAGTTGTGCCAGTGGCCACATTATATGCCATTGCAATATTGTTGATTAACAACAACATGAAGAGATTAATAATTTTTTAAAATAATTTTAATAATAAAAATAAATGTTAATTTGTTTTCTAAATATTTAATAAATCACAAAAATAATATTAATATTAATCATTATAATAATATTTTTTTCAAATGCAAACAAATTAAAATGTGTACACTAATCAGAATAATCTTTATACTAAATATAATATTTTTTTTTAATGTAAACTTTTCGTAGTTGATCAAGATGATTGAAACTTTTTAGAAACTGGCATAGATTAATCTTAATCTTAGATTTATCAAGTGCTTAGAGGAAATTTAGAGCTCTGGATTTGATGAAAAATATATGCACATTAATCTATCTATTAAACAATATTTTCAAAATTAATAAAAAATATAGAGCTTTGGATTTGATGAAAAATATAAATACAATAATATAACAAAAATTTTGAAATGAAAAAGAGTAAATTAAGAAGATAACATATTAGATGAAAAATAAATTAAGAAGATAACATACCATATGAATAGAGATCATGTGAATCTCATTTCATAACATAACTTTCCCATTGTGAGAAGTACTTGGGTGAAATTTTTGCTACTCTTGAAATTTCTCCATAATTCATAAAATACATTCATAATAACTCCATCAATAACATAAATTAACTCTTCATCAATCGGTATAAATTATTCCCCAATATTATCACACATATAAAATCATACATTTCCAATCCAGTAAATAAATTTTCTAGTGGGACTCGTACCTAACCTAGAGAAAGTGAAGTAAACATTTAGAAATTTTAGACTTGCAATCATTTGCAAGCTTTGGAATCAGTTGGGCCATATATTGGGTCAACAAAATCTAATGATATAGGACCCTCTAATTAATATTCATCTTGGATTCTACAGTCAGTATCGTTTTTCCTCCAAACCCTTATGACAAATGGTTTACTATTGTCTACTATGATATCTCCATAAAGGTGGCAACATATGCACCAAAGAGGTAAGTTAAAATAGTATAGGACTTGAGAATGAGTCCTTTCACCCACCACAATATGCAAACTCTCTACCATCCCATATGAGGTATATATTTCAGCCAACACCCTTGTAATTGTTATGTTCTCACTAGATTTGAAAGCCAAATCAACCTTTAAGATTTTTCCAATTTCATTCCACAAATCTTCAATGAATTGTTTAGTCCATAATTGCATGGGTGACCCCAAAATGTTCACCCAGATAGGTATACATGAATTTACTTTTTCCTTTAGATCAAAATAGGTGTGTTGGCTTCTCAATGATAGAAATGAAGTTCTCCAAAACTAACTACCCCAAATAATTTGGTTCACTTCAGCCTCAATATGAAAAATGAAACTTACCCAGCCACGAACTAGTATGTAGTAGATAGTTCCATAATTGATGACTGGTTCCCATACATTTTGAATCGAATTATTGAAGGTCTTTGATGCTACATATCTCCCAGAAAAGTTTCCTATCAATGAGTTTCTTGGATAGTCCAAAATTGGTTTAATCTTGACATCCTATGTTACCACAATTCTGATCCATGAGGATTTTATTTTAATCTCTCACTTTATCTTCTCCATTTTATGATATTTTCATTCTTGTATTGAGGATCGTAAACCACCATTTAAGTCTTCCTAGAGAAAGGAACCTCCAACTAGAATCATATCCCTTTTCTCACCCCCTAAGCTATATGTATCAAGCTTTGGTAGCGAGCTATTTATATATTTAAATTCCTCTATGCCCTTATGCTTGATGAAAACCCCACACTCTTTAAAATTTCAGATTCGTTGTTCTAACCTCCTCTAATAGCACTAATTTTCAAATGATTGGGCTCCAAAAATGATATGAAATGGTTCTAATAAGATTTAATGTCCCCTTCAGATGAATATGAACCTCCTTCAATACCCCTAGCATTTGGATTAGTTCCAAGTATTCCAATCTCATGTTGTGTTGCCTGTTGCTAGACACCATTAACTAACCTCACACCCAGTGACACCAGCCTTGAACCTGCTCCCCCATTTCCTAGTACCTCCAATACCTTAATGTTGGGTTGTGTAAAAGAAGTGGCCCCTTTTGCACCTTCTTTACCACTTTCTAGAGAAACTCCCCCTTCCAATGGTTGAAGTATCATCCCCTTCGATATGTCCTCGAGATAATCCACCAACTGTACTATGCCCACCATCCAAGAGAACCAACTACACTGGTTTTTTTATTCTACTCTTGTAGTTGTGACCACAACAATCAAAACCACAATTTTTTTTATAAAGGCTACACAATACTTATGTACCAAAACCACAAACACAACAACCACCCAAAAGGCAGTGCATTAAAGAAACATGATTGTAGTTAGGTAGCGGATTATGGGTTGTGCACTTAACAAAGGATATGAGGTAGAGCATTGAACAATGGCTTGCTTTGGACATGGTTTGCAAGTGCACGGTTGGAATTTGAGAACCAACCTATAATACATATTTAGTATAGGAACCTTGGTTGGTAGGTTTTTTAAATCTTAATTCTAATCTCAGGATGACTAAATTTTAGTTAGGGGTAGGCCAAATATAAGGAGAAAACAATACATGATTTATTAGGTCACAATAAAGACATTTTTGGACACAATGAAGTGTGATTTTGTTGGAGAAAACACATCACCATTAGCTTTAGTGTTATCTTAGATCCCAGGCTAAGGATTATGGTGTGATCTAGTCCACCTCATTGTAGATTTAGACCCGTTTGATGGAGAGTTGTGATGCGCGCGATGTTGTAGTTTTGGAAACACCGTAATAAAAGAGAATAGCAACCAAATCTTTGTGGATGTAGCCTAGGAGGTGGTGAACCACAGTAGATCATGTGTTATGTGATTGAATATTGTGTATTTCCTTTACTCTTAATGATTATATGTTAGATAAATGCATGAATGACTTAGTTAGATCTGTTGTTTTACATGCATGAATGACTTAGTTAGATTTGTTATTTTACATGCATGAATAAGAATGACAGAATATTCAATATAAGATGAATGTTAGAGTAAACAAATGAAGGTCACAGAGTGTAATCCCACATCCCCACTCATTCCCAAGATGCAAGAACCTAAGCATTGCAACCACCCATAAGAACTATCTCAGGTGAGACTGTGCATTGCATTTTGTGTTCTGTGTTTTCTTCTGGTTTACCAGTAGGGTCGATAGTTTTAGGGGGTTTTGTCATAAACAATAGTAGATATGAACCTATGTTGTACCAATAATGGTAGTTAGAGGAAATAAATAACCAACAAATGTTTTAGTTCAGAGCAAGGTCTGATGTGAAAAACTTAAAATCAGTGCTGGAAGACAACACCTCATTGAAGGAGGCACTTAGACAGGAAGGAAAAGATAAAAAGATGGCGCAACAGAAGGTGGATGAAATGGAAAACCAGGTCCATGGAGTATTCCAAGCCATCTCAGATAGACAACAAGTACAGGGAGTGTCAGTGCAAGAGAAAATGAAGAAGATAGTGCAAACACTGCAACACTACAAGGACCAAATGTTATAACCCTAAATTGCACCACACATGCTTACCTAGCATCAGGCCAACTCATATCCCTTCTTTGCCAAAAATCCGCTGAACAACTCTTTGAAAATCCTCTTGTGTAAAGGCCCACGCGCCCTAACCCATTACTACACGCGTGTACACGCTGGCTGACCCAAAACAGCCCGCGTGGACCGACAAAAGCATGAAAAAAGGAAAGTTGTCGATGGAACAAAAAGCTATGGGTGAGTTAACTGAAACTCCCAGCCATGCATCGCCGAGGGTTCATCCAAAAACCTAGGTCCTTCTATCCTATAAAAGAAGGGGTAGGGGTACCATTTGGAAGGAGGAAAAATATAGCAAAGAAACTCTGCCCATTTACGTATTCCACTGTCCCAACCCTTTAGCCTTTCTTAATGCCAAAGGAGATTTAAAGAAAAGCAATTGAAGGATATAAGAAGAGGAGCCCAGGATCAGGTTCAAGGAGCGGTGGTTGGTCTCAGCTTTTGTAAAGTTGACTCATTTTAAGTAATAAAGAGAATGTTTTTCCCGTCCCAATTCATGAACTTTTTATGGTTTGATTAGTTTATGTTTGATTTATAACCCGTGAGTATATAAGTATCATGCATGCATAGTTGTTGCTCGTCTTGAATTTAGGTCAGCTTTGGAAGGAGTATTGCGAACAAGTAATCAAGCACAATGGAGGATCGACATCAAACGCCAGTAACAAGGTAGGT
The DNA here is from genome assembly GCA_010110895.2 of Picea sitchensis. NCBI lineage: Eukaryota > Viridiplantae > Streptophyta > Pinopsida > Pinales > Pinaceae > Picea > Picea sitchensis. Next base: position 184,094 of record SNQJ01S0008226.1, read on the forward strand.
GGATCTTTCCATGCATTTACTAAGAAAAGGGGATTTAAATCTAGGGATGTATGTAGAAAGTAATTTATATTCGGTCATATCTGCATGCAAAGTCTGAACTCTATTTGCTAGTCCATAGGGTGTTTTTCCCCAACAACAGAATTGGCGTCCGTACTGGGGAGAAACTCTTTAGGGTTCCTGGAATTTTATTTAGTTTTTGGGTAGTTTAAAGACTAGTTTTTCTTGCCTGTCTTTTCTTTTAGTTTCTGTAAAGTTTGAGCTAGCGGGGAGTCTGGTTTTCCATACCAGCTTTCCCTGACCTTTGCTTGACTATGTTTTTCGGGACCTACAGAGGTACACGCGGCCTGCACAAGTCCTGCACGCGTGTACCCACGCCCTATCCTCTTACATCCTACGTGTGAACGCTAGCTATATAGGTAGCAGTAGCGTGTAGTAGTTCAGAGAACCTCAGAGGTAGTCCTCCTCTTCCCTGTCAGAATCACACATTCTCAGGGGGTTTTCTGAAATTCTGTCTGAGTCTTGTTTGCTAACAGTCCTATCTCAGATTTTTTTTACCTTAGTATTTTTCCTTGCATTATTTTTTTTTCTGTTAGAAAGAGTATCCAAGGCTTCAAGGGATCCTGGTTATCAATATCAGTGGTCTCTTCCTAGTTTGGTTTGTTTGTTTTCATTTATTATTAGAGTTTAGGTATACACGCGGCCTGTACAAGGTCAGCCTGCGTGTACACACCCTCAGTTGCTATTCAGCGCGTGTTCACACGTGTGTTGTTTGAGTGATAGTCGTGTGCTTGTACAAGCTACTTTTTGTTAAAGGCGAGGTAGTCATCCTCTCCTTTGATAGGAAGTATTCCTCTCAGGTGTCTGAATCTCTATTTGAACAGTCAGTAGCTTAGGATTATTTTTACCCTTAGCTTACTTTTTCTCATTTAAAACGTTGTCAGAAAAATAAAAAATAAAAAATAAAAAATTTCGGTTTTAAGATAAGCATGAGCGTCATTGTTTTTACAATTGCTATTGTGTGATTTTTTAATCTGTTTGTTTGCGATCTATGCTTTAAGCCAGAATTGTTTTTCTTGGTTTTTTGCTTGTCGGTATTTTCCCTTTCTTGCTTTATTAGCACTTAAATAAAATAAAAAAATCTCTTTTCATTTTCTTCTTTGGTTGAAGAGTGTGTTTCTGCATCATTAGCTAGGGAAAAGTATTTTATTTCATAAGTTTTTTCAGTTCACTTAGATCATAAGTAGCTCGTAGTCGAGTGAAATTCCTTTGAGTTTGTTGTCCAAAATCTTAGAAAAGTTAAAAAAAACTTTCTTTTGAAAAGTTGTTGAAATTTTGCATTCAGTAAAAGTTTTGTTTCCAGCTTTTTTATTCATTTTTTGCTTTCATATTTTACACATCATCAGTTTCACCCTCATACCCCTTGACGTAAGACAAATCCATAAAAGTAACGCTAAATTTAAAATCTACTAGCCTTTTATGTTTGTAGGGTTCACAAACTAGTTTAGGACTAGGGCCTTGAATTAGGTTGGAGAGGAAACTCTTCAAGGCCATTTTAAATCAAACATTGGAGTCTGAGATAGGGAGTGTCTAAGTCCAGTTTCATGGAAGTTATTCGATACCCCCCTCTAACACACGGGATAAACACGAGGTCGCGTACGGAAAGGTAGCAGAGATAACCCCTCCAAATTCGTACCAATCGTAGTGGAGAACACATATAGAGGGCTTGTTTTGGGATTTCGTCATTTGCATTTTCCATGGGGCTTCGTGGGTCTCGAATTCGTTCAAGTTCCTCAGTTGTCTTCTGGACCATTTTCTCTCGATACCCTTGACAGGTTTCGGGCTCAATACCATGCTCATTGTGGTCTACCCAACTTTCGACTGTACCCGCATGGTGACTGTTCGCGTGTTGGCAACCTAGTTGCCAATCTTTGTTAGGGACATACACAGGTGACTGCAGGGGTATACCGTGGTACCTAGGATAGACATCGGGCCACAATTTGTAGAGTATACTTGGAGGGTGCTTCCGTGTTCGAGTTTCACTTGCACCAGTAAGTTTCTCTAGTGTTGGCTGTTGTAATTGTTCTTCCAAGTAATTAAGTGTTTTCTTGTCTTATCTTCTAGGGAATTTTTCTTAGTGTGTGTTACTTTTGAGTGTTTAGACTACCTTAGAATGTCTTGAATCTTCTCACACAGTGGAGGATCCCAAGCTTCGTCGGTCACGAAGGCTTCTTGGCTTGCCATCGGTTACACTGAAGCCACCCCCGCCCCCATTAAGGTGGAAGCTGGACCAACAAGGGTCTTTTGAAGCAACCGGGTTACAAACCATTGTGCCTGAACAATCCCTGGAGGAATTGACCATTTTGAACCTTGAAGAAACCACTCTTGGCTCAGTTGAAACCTCAACCACTGATCTTTTGGCACCTTTTCTTATACCAATTCAATTTCAAGAGTGTCAGACAGTGCCTCACACAGCAATGGAAACAAATGTTGTTCTACTGGGAATTCTTCAATTCCCACCATGGTTGTCACCACAGGAGATTCATCTCCTAACCTACTGTCGTCGGTCCGAGCCACCATGGTCTCGACCGTAACTACTTCGCACAGTGGTCCGAACCTGTCTTTGGCGGTGGCCACAACCCCTCTTACACCTAGTGCGACAAGCCCTATGTTCTCATACGGTATGCCTAGTTCGGGTACAAATCCTGTACTATCCTACTCCACTTTAAAGACTTTGGGTCTGGGGGTAGGGAGCTCTAGCGCTCCTCTGCAAGGTCACTTGGGGGGCACTCCTGTCCCTTTTAACGCTTTTCCTTACGCAGAAGGTCATATCCCTCCTTTTTCCCCTTCACTCGGTGGTTCGCATGAGCAATCTGTCGGGCAACCTAAACACAATAGTTTATTTGGAGCAGGAAGTCAAAGACCACCTTCGCATAGTATGCCGGTAGGTTCGATACCATTTTCTTGGAATGAAATGTTTGGTAACAACACCTTCTTGTCAGCCGCTTTCCCAACTAGGGGCAACCCCATTTTTGGACAATCTACTCCTGCACAGGGTACTATTCCTGCACAAGGGGCAAACCTAGCAGGACCTTGGAATTCAAGGCAAGGATCTGTTCCCTCCTCCAGAATGTCGATCTGGGGTAATTCTTTCCACAATCAATGGAACCCCAGACAAACTACTATGCCCATCCCCACGGGACCGGCATGGGGTAATCCTTCCCAAAGTCCTTCGAATACAATGCATGCCCAGCAATCCATGTCCTATTTGGGAAATCAGCCGATGATGTCTCCACAGATGCAAAATCCTTACGCTGGTCAGGGCCATGGTTTCTACCAGAATCCGGGCCAGCAACCAAACTTTTCATGGAAACCTGGTGCCAGTCAAACTCCAGGACCCTTTTTCCTAGGTTATCATCAGCAACC
>SNQJ01S0008226.1:192223-219888 GCA_010110895.2 Picea sitchensis
GTAAATACTTTTTTTCACATGTGATCCATATGACACAAAAGATCAAAAAACCATATATAACATCATAAAATAAACAGAGTACATAGATGGACACAAGCCCCTCAAAAATGGGACCAATACTGAGTCACAGGGCTTATGCCCTCAAAAAATATATACAACTAGTGCTCGTGGCACATAAAAAGTTTAAATGGGTTCAGGGCCTATGGGCCCTGTTATAATAGTCCACAGCATTGGCTAAATGCCTAAACAATCGGACCCACGTCTGAGGTGCCCCACTACATGAGGCTACATGGATGGTGGCAGGTCCTCTATCTCTGCCATTGGGACTGTGCGAGTGAGTGCAGTGAAGTTCCGCTCAACTCGTCTAAGGACCCTCTCAGCCTCCCCGGCTGGGAGGTTCCCTGCTACTGCTGCTCCCCCGGCAGCAGCAGTTGCAGCTTCTGGCTGAGGACGATGCCTGTTCTGTGCATAATCAACAAGACGCACGGGTCCCACATCTGCATGCAACAAACGTATACCCATCAAATACTCTGGCATACAAAAAAATCATATATATAACAAAAATGACATAAAAAAAAAATTACATATGCAAACAAAAAAACTACAAAGGTGGAGACTTACCCATCTCCCCTCACTCCTCACCAGGAGGCACGGGTATCTCAGGATCTCTAGAAAAATCTATCCTTCCATATGGGTAATTCTCGATCACAGGGATCTTCCGTGACAGCCATGCAAAGAATTCATCATCGAAGGACTCATTGGTACTTCCACCACCCTGTCGCAGCAGTAATACTGCCCATCTACACACTATAGGAAATGAGACCTGATGTCCTCGTACTACTTCCTAAGGGCTAAAGCTCGAAACTCTCTCAAAGAAAAATGAACACAAAATCGTCCCGAACCCGAAATTCCTTTGTGTCTGTTGTCGACAATATGTCAATTGCCTCTTCATGCACTCGAGCAGTGTGGTACTCCAGTCAAAAATCTGTGCATTCAAGCACTGGATAACACAGTTCATCTGTGCGCGAGATGCTTGATGCAAGGCTGCTAAGCCGGTAATCCACCTAATCAGTAAAAATATCACCTGCAGCGATAGGTTAGTGATCTTACCGATAGGTACCTAGGATCCCGCACGATCAGTCCCAACCTCAAAGTGCTCGGCTATCAGTTCCGATACCTTACTCAGTGCTGCAGGAAATGTCCTAAAGTTGACCGGTTCCCCTCTCCTTGAGAGGCCAGTCAAAAAATAGATATCCTCGGTGGTGGGCACCAGTGATTGCCCCTCTAGCATAAAGGCATCTGCATCAGGGTGCTAGTATTCAATCAAGGAATTCAATAGCCTTGGTTGTGCGTGCATAAATGAACACAGAAAGAAATACAGTAAACTGCATTGCATCAACATGGCCATGACATTCGGATCTCCCGCAACCAACTCACTGATTGCTTCATGCTCCCTTTCCCTCCACTGGACATACATCATGCCAACAAAACAAGGTTCAGGAGGGTCAATACTTGCCCTTTAATTCCTTTTTTCTACAAAGGGGGGGTCCACACAAGCTATAGAGGCAACAGTTGCGTGTACACGCGGGCAGCCTTTACTCTGCCTGAGTGTACACGCGGCCTGTCCAGAGACAACCCACGTGTACCTAGGGCCGACCTTTTTAAGGTTGACGCCCACCCAAAAAATGAACTTAAAGACAAAATTGAAGAATTGAATAGCTAGATAAGGGAGTTTGTACTTACTTGGTCCAAGCGGAAGTTCGTTTCGTCCACTGTAGCTCCTGGAATCACTGCTTTTAGCAAAGGGGGTCTTTTGGCTCCAGAGTCAATTTCCAAATCAGCAATGGTGATAATGAGCTGCCAACTTCTATTTATAGCCTTTTTGGCCTCTTTTTGTCACTTTTTTTGGCCTCCCTTATTAGTTTCTTTATAAAAAAAATCAATTCGAGTGATTCAAGAGTTATATGGGAGGGATTTGATCAGGTATTGGGACACTTTTTTTAAGTTTTGAGAAAATTTTGACAGTCCATAATTTTTTTTCCAATAATCAACTTGAGCATATAGGTTAGGTTATTACCCCAAATTTTGTGTCTCGTTGTCTTTTTCCTCTGCTATAGGATCGATCCCATCAGGTTGAAAATTCTCTTGTGTAAAGGCCCACACGCCCTAACCCATTACTGCACGCCTGTACATGCTGGCTGACCCAAAATAGCCCGCGTAGACTGACAAAAGAATGAAAAAAGGAAAGTTGTCGACGGAACAAAAATCTATGGGTGAGTTAACTAAAACTCCCGGCCACGCATGGCCGAGGGTTCTTCCAAAAACCTAGCTCCTTCTAGCCTATAAAAGAAGGGGTAGGGGTACCATTTGGAAAGAGGAAAAATATAGCAAATAAACTCTGCCCATTTACGTATTCCATTGTCCCAACCCTTTAGCCTTTCCTAATGCCAAAGGAGATTTAAAGCAAAGCAGTTGAAGGATAGAAGAAGAGGAGCCCAGGATCAGGTTCAAGGAGCGATGGTCGGTCTCAGCTTTTGTAAAGTTGACTCATTTTAAGTAATAAAGAGAATGTTTTTCCTATCCCAATTCATGAAATTTTTATGGTTTGATTAGTTTATGTTTGATTTCTAACCCGTGAGTATATAAGTAGTATGCATGCATAGTTGTTGCTCGTCTTGAACGCAGGTCAACTTTGGAAGGAGTATTACGAACAAGTAATCAAGCACAACGGAGGATCGACATCAAATGTCGGTAACAAGGTTGGTGGATCTTTCCATGAATTTAATAAGAAAAGGGGATTTAAATCTAGGGATGTAGGTAGAAAGTAATTTCTATTCGGTCATATCTGCATGAAAAGTCTGAACTCTATTTGCTAGTCCATAGGGTGTTTTTCCCCAACAACACCAGATCAAAGAACTAGAGGAGTGCGCAATTGCCACAACTCCTCCATACATCAAAGCACAAAGAGAGAAGGATGTGATAGCTTCTATAGAAAATATCGCGCAAAACATACACATGATGACATAACTGCTGGAGAAGAGCGTCTAGCTATGGACACAAATTCTAGAGGATGGGAGCTTACAAGAGATGTAGGGGAAGGAGGAAAAACTACATGCAACCATATAATATGTAAAACAACGATAGAGAACAATGTCACTGCTAGAAAATATCAAGACTTCCATGGAGATGAAGACATTGCAGGCAGAGGAAAATGAAGTACAAATGCATAAGATGGCGTGACAAGCTTAGTTGGAGACCCTCCAAGAAAAGGAAGAGTAGTTTTTCATCGAGATAGATGCAAGAAAACTAAATGTAGATCACAAAGGTGTGGAAGGAGGAGAGCTACTACAAAACCCAGTCAACGTGCAACACATTGAAGATATGGCCAACAGGAGCAGTGAGGCTCAGGCGCAGTGTCAGAGGATAATTGAAATGTATGACGCACTGGCACAAGCAGTGACAGATGCTGGAGTTAGAAAGTGACTCGAGATGAGTCCCGATGTTAGTGTTGGGGGCCTATTGGGCGTAGGACCATTATGAATAAAATAGTGACGTGTGAGAAATATAGAAGGCAGGAAAGGAAACACATGGAAAGAAAACGCACATGAAAAGGAGAAAATCATGCGAGGAACGCATGCAAGAAGACCAAACCATGCTAGGGTTAGGGTTTTGGTAAGAGGATGTAATGGCTAGTAAGCCAAAAACATGTATAAATAGGTACCTAGGAGGTCTAGGTTGGTGTTCAAAGATTATTATTGGTTTTGGTTTGAGTTTTTTGGTGTGGTCCAGAATGTCTATAAAATTCGATCTCATTTTGTAAGTTGTTGAGCTGAGGAGAGGAAATAAGGTAGATCTTGAGGGTTATATCACATGTTGAGGAGCCTGGTGTGATCTAGTCCACCTCATTGTAGATATTGACCCGTTTGATAGAGAGTTGTAATGCGTGCGACGTTGTAGTTTTGGAAACACCATAATAAAAGAGCAGAGTAGCCAAATATTTATGGGCGTAGCCCGAGAGGGGGTGAACCATAGTAGATCATGTGTTATGTGATTGAATAATATGTATTTCCTTTATTGTCAATGATTAGATGTTAGACAAATGCATGAATGGCTTATTTATATCTGTTATTTTCATGCATGAATAAGAATGCCAAAATATTTAATATAAGTTAAATGTTAGAGTAAACAAATGAAGATCACAAAGTGTAATCCCAGATCCCCACTCATTCCCAGGATGCAAGCACCTGAGCATTGCAACTACCCATAAGAACTATCTTGGGTGAGACTATGTAGTGCATTCTGTGTGATGTGTTTCCTTCTGGTTTACCAAGAGGGTCGACAATTTTAGGGGGTTTTGTTGGAAACCATAGTAGATATGAACCTAGGTCAGCCCAAGAATGGTAGTTGGAGGAAATAAACAACCAACAATAGGGAACATCCAACTAGAATCATATTACTTTTCTCACCCCCTAAGCTATATGTATGAAGATTTGGTACTGATATATTTATATATTTAAATTCCTTTATTCCCTTATGCTTGATGAAAACCCCGCACTCTTTAAAAATTCAAAATCATCATTATAACCTCCTCTAATAGGACATTTTTCCAAATGATTGGGCTCCAAAAATGATATTAAAGGGTTCTAATAAGATTTAATGTCCCCTTCATATGAACATGCACCTCCTTCAATACCCCTGGCATTTATATTAGTTCCAAGTATTCCAACCACATGTTGTGTTGCCTATTGCGAGACCCCATTAACTAACCTAAAATCCAATGACATTAGCATTGAACCTACTCCCTCGTTTCCTAGTACCTCCAATACCTTAATATTGGAATGTGTAAAAGAAGTGGCCCCTTTTGCACCTTGTTTACCACTTACTAGGGAAACTCGCCCATCCAAAGGATGAATTATTCCCCCCTCCAAAATGTCCTTGATATAATACACTGATTGTACTATGCCCCCCATCCAAGAGAACCAGCTACACTATTTTTTTCATTCTACCCTTGTAGTTATGACCACAACAATCAAAACCACAGTTTTTTTTATAAAGGTTACACAATACTTATGTACTGAAACCAAAAACAAAACAACCACCCAAAAGGCAGAGCAGTAGAGAAACATGATTGTAGTTAGGTAACTGATTATGGGTTGTGCACTTAACAAAGGATATGAGGTAGATATTTGAACAATGGCTTGATTTGGACATGGTTTTCAAGTGCACAAGTGGAATTTGAGAACCAACCAACAATATATCTTTAGTATAGGAACCTTGGTTGATAGGTATTTTAAATCCTAGTTCTAATATTAGGATGAATGAATTTTAGTCCCGGGTAGGCCAAATATAAGGACAAAATGATACATGATTTATTAGGGCACAAACAAAGTAGTTTTCGACACAATGAAGAGTGATTTTGTTCGAGAAAACGCATCACCATTAGCTTTGGTGTTATGTTAGCAATATAAGCATTTTGTTCCATTTTTCTTATAGAGTATGGTATTTTTTCCATAGTCAAAATAATTTTATAGCACTTCTTGTGAAAAATGTGTTTAGAATTTATGATTATGTGCTTCACTATATGCTATTACATTTTGAAATCAACCTTTTTCAACTAAATATTGGACAATATCTTCCATTTATTTTTCTATTTTTTTCTTGCAAATGATTTTTCACTATAATAATGAATGTTATGGGCTACAAGCTAAGTTAAGCATCTTGATAATTTGTATATCTACAAACAAGTTGTAAGATAAAATGCATGTACCATATTTGTTTTATGTATTCCAAGTGATTTACGGTACCAATAAAGTTCAGACATATTAAACTCAAGATGATTGAAATTTTTTAGAAAGTAGCATAGATTCATCTTAATCTTAGATTTATCAAGTGCTTAGATGAAATATAGACTTATGGATTTGATGAAAAATATATAGACATTAATTTGTTTATTAAACAATATTTTCAAAATTAATAAAAAATATAGACTTCTGGATTTGATGAATAATATATACACATTAATCTATCAAAAATTTTGAACGGAAAAAAAATAAATTAAAAAAATAACATATTAATTAAGAATACAACATAAGATATAAAAAATTCAAAGGATCTTGTAACTATTATAGTTTTCAAATAGAGGAAAAAACCTAAAGAGGAGACGGAACCTAACGTTTGAAACACATTGAGTTTTGACAATTGTTAGGTGACAAACAATATTTTGTCGTACCATAGTATTGGCAACTTATAATGATTCGACAGTTCAGGTTGAGGGGAGGACAATCCTCATGATTAACGGAAGAAGTCGTCTCTGTGATTCCATGGATTGTACAAATAAGAAAACATAATTTATTAATAATATTCATAAAATTAAAAAAAAAAAATCCAAGAGAAATCAAACATGCATAGAGAAATGAATTAGGTAAACTAATCAATCCCTATTATTACCAGTAATATCAGTTGTGTCAGTGGCGACATTATATTCCATTGCAATATTGGTGATTAAAAACAACATGAAAATGACCAGAATCAAATGCTTGAGCTTTTGGATTTTCGCCATTCTCTTTTCAACCGTTTCACTTCCAATTTCAAAACTAATGGTGTAAAGAATATAATGTGGATGCTCTGTACTTATAGGAGAGCCACAAAAATAAAAAAATGTAAACATATACTTTCTTTTCTCAGTTAGACCAATTGAATCATCTCCTTGTTCATTATTGCAGAGGATAAAGCTAAAAATTACAGAATAATAATTGCAGATTTCTAAGAATAGTAATACAAAATTTAGTAATTGCATATTTATGAGAATAGTAATATAGAATTTAGTAATTGTAGATTTCTGAGAATAGGAAAATACATATGCCAGATTCATCTTTAGAAGATTTTAGCCCATGGTAATTCTAAATGTTAGGAAACCCTGGGTTGCATTGTTTAGATTCCATTTCGGAGAAGATGGTGTCATATTAATTACATATTTCAGATTCATGTTTAGAATATTTTAGCTCTTTCCATATTTGTGCTAGAAGAAAATGAACAAATTTGTCTTCCAAATTGTTCATTCCATGAACTGTCTGTTTATCTTTTATCGAATATAATAGATTTTAATAAGACTTAGAAATTCATTTTTTTGAATTTCCTTACAACAATAGGATCAATGTAATGGATATTTTGTTGATAAATTGCATCCGTCAGATCAAAATCATTAATTATTATGTAATTTAAGATGTTCTTTGATAAGGCGATGTAATTTAAGATGTTAATTGTTGTTGTTTTTTCTCATCCATGTCTATGACTAAATCTGAATCCCTTGTTTTATGTTTCATGAGTCCATTTGTTGTGTTAATTTATAATATTTCAAACTAACATTCGATGGAATCGAGTACAAGTAACCCATGAGTCATTATATGACAATTGTTTTGTTGGTATTCTAACTTGTTACATTCACAACGAACTGGAAATTTTTGATCTGGACGGAGTGGAAAGAGTATTCAAGGATGCGAAATGGAAATTTGTGCTAAGGCCGGCGTTGAAGCTAAGCCAATTTCCTTTTTAATTGAATAAAAATGGTGTTGCATATATCTCTAATTTCTCCTAGTATTTTTAGAGTTTACACGGTTACAAATATCTTTGATTTTTCTTGACTTTTTAGGTTTAAGATTTGTTTGAATGACACAACATTGGTAAAATGCTTATGTGATTCAACGAAATAACTTCATCTAAATCAATTTAGGTTAAGCCTTTAAATCAAATTTCATTTGGAGTAACAATGTCATTGCAAAAAATGTACTTCATCATATAAAATAACTCATGGTTCTCCTCACCATTTTCTATGTAGGTTAATTTTTTACAATCGTGTTGCGAAGGTATGGATTCCTCCCATGCCCTTTCCCAATCCACATGGTATTGTACTCAATGTATGTAATAATTTGATGTGTCAAAGATTATATGTTCATATTATTCTTGGGAAAACACACTATATTTCACAAAGTGTAGATTTCTCAAGATGGAAAAAAAGTATGATAAAACACGAGCCTACAAATCACTTTTATGTAAATTAGAAAACCATCGAAGTGAACTATCAAAATGAGGCCACCCAAATAATTGTTTCATTATTGAGACTTTTAAAATATTAAAAAACAAAAATAGCTACTATAATAACGGGAGATAAACCACATAATATTTAATCCATGTTGGCCCTTGTCCAAGTTTTGTGGAAACGTTGGTCATGTTTGACCAGTTTTGGGACTTCAACGGGTTGATCAAAGATGGAGCGCCAGGCGAAGCGGAGATCGCGGGATCTCACCCCCCTTTGGCGTACTTTTTGGGTTTTGGGTTTATGTACGAGTATGGGAAGTTGTCCCATGGGTTTACCCATTCTTAGGCCCCTTTTGTAATGTATAAATAGAAAGTTAGGCGATGTAAGTAGGAGAGTGTGGTGCTAAGTGTTATATTGTGTTGAGTGCAAGTGATGTAAGTAGTTAGATCTATGTGATTGAGTTATCTTTGTGCATACTTTGTGTTGACAACTTGCAGAGCTAAGTACAAGTGACTGTAAAGAGGCTTTGTGTTGTGACCTGACTCGTAATAAAGAAGATGAAGAGTTGGTGGACATAGCCCCATGATGGGGGTGAACCACATACATCATGTGTTATGGTTGCTTTGTGCATTATGGTTGTTATTTGAGTTATGCTTAGTATAGAAATATATGTTAGATGCATATGATAGTATCTTAGTGCTTAGTAATGTGAATGAATACTAGATCGGATATATTTTTATATGCTAAGTGCTTAGATGTGTTAGATCTTGTTGAATATTTCATTGTTCTATACTTAGGGTTTTGTCCGGCGAAGTCGATAAGGGATAAATAATAATGAATGTTAATTGCTAAGTGCTCTATTAAGTATTGTAATCACATATATGTGTCCCAACTAGGTTGCAGACACTTGAATCTTGCAACCCCCCCTGCCTCTACCTCAGGTGAGACTTCATCTACTTCAAAGATGTTGCCGAAAGGGCTAGTAGTTAGGGTTTTGTTGGTGCGTTGTTGAAGCATTGAACCCTAGGTCTACCCCTGTTCCAACAAATGGTTCTGTTGTTGGGACCTGAAACTGTGATTGTTGGGAACTGAAGAAAAGAGAAATCTCTATGCATATATTTGTCGCTTTAGTGTGCAGTATTCTACTTCACTTGCGAATATATGTGATAAGAAAAGAAATACGATTTGAAGAAAAGAGGTAATATCTTAAATATTTTTTCTCTGATAAAGGTAAGATAAGTAAAAAAAATTGTTTCAAAAGAATGGATCTAGGTATGTTTGATAGATTTTGTCCTAGTCTGAAAACTAGGGCACAACTAGAAGAAAGAAGATTTGATATGAATAGATATGATAGAACTAGTGAAAGATATGTTATTCCTATGCATAGAAAGAATGTTTGGACTAAAAAATGGATGTAGGATCCTAGAAATAATTTTTTGCAGATCCACCACTGTGATCCTAGTGCACAATACAAGAAAGTTTGGGGATCGTTCAAGAGAAAGAGAGGATTGAATCTTTGCTATAATTGTAGAAGACTAGGACATTGTGCTAATGAATTCCCTGGTCGAGATCCTATTTTCCTTTGTTGTAAGGCTACTGGACATGAAATTTTGGATTTTCCTAGAATGATTTCCAAATTTGAAAAGATGAACATGAGACAAGAAGACCATGAGGAAGGTCAAGAGACTAAGAATGTGCTCAAGAACCAGAAGGAATCAGAGACTGTATTATTGCAGATGAAAGAAACCCTGAATGATCACAGAGACATCAACTTATCATAGGTCTTAAAAGAGAAGGAGTGAATAGAACTAAGAATATGATACTTTGGCATAGACTGTGTATTGGATGCAGAAACATAGGTGAATATCATGACAGAAAGAACCTGGGAAATTTTGGGAAAACCTACTATGGTTCCTTCATTGGGAGGAATAGGGTTGTTTAAAGGTAAGATGATAACCCTATGTGGAATACTTACCTAGATACCTATGATTTCTCATGGAACTTCGACAGAAGAAGAATTTGAGATCGTTAAGTTTGTTGAGAACAACACCCCATTTGCTATTTTTCTAGGAAAAACTTGGGTTGAGAAAGATCAGATACGAAGGAAACAAGAAGAGGAAGCTTTAGAGAAGAAAAAGCAAGAACTAAGAGATTTCAGTTGGTTACTGATCCTCATCGCCTTCATTGATTGGGAGATGTTGAAAGGAGCCACCTTCCCTTAAATTGAGCCATCTGAACCCTTAGCTGGGAATTTCACTATGCTATGGTATTCAAGTGACATGGTTAAGAAAAGGTAGTCAAAAGTGGTGTTCCACACCTATTACCTACAGTTGAAGAGGGATATTGAGTCTTTCCCTCACATGACAATGAACACCCTACACAGGTTTAGGCCATTTGTGAAGTTCCACACAGATAGACATTTTATTTATATCACTGTGCGTAGACATAAACATAAAGAAGAGATTCAATCCTACTATAAGCTCACTGAGGAGGACATGGAAGAAATAACTAATGAATGGCCCGCATAGTTCCTTATACTAGTCGACCAGGCAGAACTGTCTGACCCCGACCTCATCGGTAGTCCTGTGGTCACTCGTGAAGAATATGATGCACCCATCAGTAGCAAGAGAAAAAAGAAGGAAGAGGTACATGATTTGAACAATGCATCAGAAGAGGTTGCTTTAGATTCACCTGGGGGGGGAGGAGGTGAAAAAGTAGACAAAAAGGAGGAAAAAGGGGAAGAAGATAAGCGGAAGCAGGGTGAAGTAAATCCACCTAGGGACCCCCTTGATGAAGATGAGAAATCCAATAAAATAAAGGTTTCCCCCACGAAACCTACATCGTGGAAGAAGTCAAAAGCCAATAAACCACCATTTTAGACTGTGTTAATGGTGGATGAAATTGACCTTATCATTGTTGTTGTGTTAGAAACCTAAGAGGATATCTTACAATGCAATGAAGAAAAAAAGGAAACCATGTATGATAGGATTGCAGAAGAGTTGAAAGGGGTAGAACAAGCCCTCTACTCCACCCACGCAGTGTCTACTACGCCACCATCATCAAAACGAGAAGAGTTGGGAGATGAGCCTTTCCAGCTATGCAGATTAGCAGACTCGACAGAAGCTCACCTTCATCATGTCCAAGAGGAAAAAGAACAGGCCACAGAGGCCCTGAAGCAAGAAAAATAGGAAGCCATAGAGCAACGTTGGGTTTCACAGCAAGAAAAATATGACCTCCAGACAAATTTTATAGAGGATAGAGCGCAGATCCAGAAGGAGAAAGAGGAGTTGCTCGTAGAGCAGATTGGAGTTGAGGAAGAAGTCACTAGAGAGCTTCTCTCCATGATGGGCTTAGAATAGATGGAAGAACACCCAAGGGAGAGTCAAGGGGGGAATCATGTTGAAGCCATTCAAAATATCCAACAAAGAGTCACATAACTTGAGTTAGAAGCAGTGCACTCCACAGGAAGTGTGAAACCAAAGGGAAGAAACATCCTGGAGCACAGTTTAGAGAATCAAGGCATTGGCCTTAGAATGAAAATAGCTTAGCAGTCAAACTGCACAAACCTATGAGCGCCTTACTTAGGACCCTGAATTAAGGACACTAGATTCATAGCTCCAGGAGGCAAAGCAGCCAGTAGCAATAGTGCAAGCGCAATTCAAGTCATTATTAGTGGTCGAGAGGATGAAAAGGTCCCAATAAAAATGCAAGGTTGAGTAGTAGGTCCATTCCATCCAAAGCAAGGTCATGGAAGTGACTCAAGAGCTCCATCTAGTGCAGTATGAATCTTGCAAACTTTTTGAGGAAATTGAAGGATGAGGTGCATAACTAGAACAGGTGGTCACCTCAGTTGAACAATGATTGGAAGGACCTATGACCAAGAAAGTTATCCAGGAGTTCGTCGAGAAGGAGGCTTTGGCGAAGCAACAGGTAGAGGTAGTTCAAGCCAAGATCGAGGCCTTCGAGGAAGAGGTACCCAAATAAGAGTGACTCGGGATGAGTCATAGTTGAGTGTTGGGGGCTTGTTGGCCCTTGATTAGGTTTTGTGGAAACGTTGGTCATGTTTGACCAATTTTGGGACTTCGACAGGCTGATCAAAGACAGAGCACTAGGAAAAGAGAATATCATGGGATCTCGCCCCCCTTTTTCAGACTTTTTGGGTTTTGGGTTTATGTAACGGGTATGGGATGTCGGCCCTTGGGTTTACCCATGCTTAGGCCCCTTTTGTAATGTATAAATGGAAAGCTAGGTGATGTAAGTAGGAGAGTGTGGTGCTAAGTTATATATTGTGCTTAGTGCAAGTTGTGTAAGTAGTTGGATCTGTGTGATTGAGTTAGCTTTGTGCATAGTGTGTGTTGAGAACTTGCAGAGCTAAGTGCAAGTGACTATAAAGAGGCTTTGTGCTGTGACCTGACTCGAGGAAGGAGGATCTGGCGAGGTGCGTGCAGATCTCCTATCCTATGTGGAGTGGGTTTTGATTCTCTCTGCATGTAAGGATATTGACAAAAGATAATAAAGAAGATGAAGATTTGGTGGACGTAGCCCCACGCTGGGGGTGAACCACATATATCATGTGTTATGGTTGTTTTGTGCATTATGGTTGTTATTTGAGTTATGCGTATTATAGAAATATATGTTAGATGCATCTAATATATTATATTAGTTCCTATTAATGTGAATGAAAACTGGATTGGATCTATTTCTATATGCTAAGTGCTTGGATGTGTTAGATCTTGTTGAATATTGTGTTGTTCTGTACTTAGGGTTTTCTCCTGTGAAGCGGATAAGGGATAAATAATAATGAATGTTAACTACCAAGTCCTCTGTTAAGTATTGTAATCACATATATGTGTCCCATATAGGTTGCATACACTTGAGTCCTACAACCCCCCTGCCTCTACCTTGGGTGAGACTTCATCTACTTCATAGGTGTTGCCGAAAGGGCCGGTAGTTAGGTTTTTTTTGGTTCGTTGTTGAAGCGTTGAACCCTGGCCTACCCCTGTGCCAACAATCCCCTAAATTGAAACCAGATAATAGTTAATCCACAAAATTGTAAAAGTTTAAGTGAAATAACAAGAGAGAATCCACATAATTATTAGTTTCCTAAAATGTAAAAATCATCAAAAATCATCAAAGTTGAGTTTAAGCAATGGAATATTATATTGTTCTAAAATTTAATTTATTTTTTTATTGTAGAGATCCATAATCTATGATCTCTGATATAGATAACATTAACAATGTGTTCTAAGAACCATGGAATGTTGAAGAGGTATCATCATAACAAAAATAAATCATATGTATAATTATTTTTTCCAAAGAATAAATCGTCATTTATATTAAAAAATAGAAATTACAATTTTTAAATGCATACTTCACTCACAAGGGTAAGAATGCATAAATAATTTACATTTCATTTTCATCCCTTAAAAAATAATCCTCAATACTATGTTTTTTTCCTTTCTTCTTTTAATCTCATGCTACCTCTTGAAGAAGGGTCCATAGTGACTAACTATAATTTAGAAGGAGAGAGCTTAGGATTCATAGAGGGAACTAATTCCTTCTCTAAATTGAAGGTTTCAATTTCATGAAGTCTCTTCATCCTTCCTGGAGGGGATTCTCTAAATCAAAGGTTTTAATTTCATGAAGTCTCTTCATCCTTCTTCCAGGGGATTCTCTAAATCGAAGGTTTCAATTTCTTGAAGTCTCTTCATCCTTCCTGGAGGGGATTCATGTACAATTACTACCCTCAAGGAGGAAAGCTCAATATTCATGTCTTCTTCTCTATCCCTCAATGGAGGACATTGTTTCTCATTCTACAGTTCTGGAAAAACAATGTTCTCCTTCTCTAAATCAATATTTTGTTGATTGACAATTCCTTGTGCATTGTCATATCATGGATACACTTTCTAACATGATATCTAATATTTTGGTTTAGATTTATGGAATTTTTTTCTTTTTGAGTAAGCACATGATTCAGATGACAAGAACACTGGAGATGCCCTATTTTTTCACAGATTCAATGTTGGAAAGTGATCCTCATAACCTAGAACCTGAACCCATCTAAAATTGTGCCATTGAAAGACAATATTTGTAATGAACCAAATACTTACAAATATCATAAAATAACATAAGTACACATCATGTACAGAATGTGAGCATGGAACACAACTCAAAGATAGACCAATTACACAATAACTCCTTAAAGAATAGGGGAACCCCCTCCAAATAACCAAATACCTTTCATACTTCACAATTCACATCTCACAATAATGAATACATGATCTCTTATGTATAGTTGTTCACACTTGCACATGATCCCCCTTTACTACTAGGTCGACCCTATTACATATATATTTACACATTACATGTACATTTAGGCCCATATATGCCCCCCTTGGTGTCATATCATATACATTTAGCCATATATATTCCCCCCTTAGGTCATAACATAGTACCCTCATTCAAAAAACTTTGTCCTCAAAAATTTTCAATTAAAGGCTTCACATGTGATGAAACCAAGCAATATGATTTTCTTATGTTTTTTCATTTTTATTTCCATTGATGACGATCCATCCATCCAAAATCAATTCTTTTCGGTCATAATGCTTGGTGGCTAGTTGTTTCATAATTTTCTTTCCCTTGATTCCATGTATCATTGTTGAAGCTTCTCTAATTTGTAGTAGAGGTAGGTATATGTTAATATCTTGTTGAAGAGTGGTTTTGTGATGCCATATTCCATGAATATTGATGATTATTACATCTTCTTCCTTGATAATGTTGATATCGACCTTCTTCTCTTCCTTGAAAGGTTTCCCGGTAATGAGGGTGTCGATATGGTTCCACTTTTGACATTTTTTCTTCATTTTTCATGTGCATTTCCTCTATATTATTTTCAAAGACAATGGAATCTTTTATCTTCCTTGCTTTATCTTTGATTGTTATAGCCTTGGAGATAATACCATCAGATTTTAGCATGTACATACTCTAGATGGAGTTCAATTTCTTCAAGTATCTACTCGCGACCTTCTTGAATATTGTCTTCTTTATCCTTTTGAAGCTGCAATGTCACCCTATTTATCAAATTCTAGCATCCTGATGTAGACCCCCTTGCCCTCGAGCCGAGATCCATGCAGGATCTTCACTAAAACCATGCCAAGGGTTAATATAACCCTTTGTTTAAGCCATAAATGACTACAGGTTTCAAGAGTTGGAGAGTCCCGATGTATTTCCACAGCTCTTGGCAAATGCCGAAATGAGAAACGTCAACGAAGGTTGATTGCTCCAAGGCGATGAGCACATGCCACCTATTACTCACTAGTTTTGGCTTTCGAAACTTTGAGTGAACAACCAATAGTTGTTCCTCTTCTCTTATGATTCCCTGAACTCTGAAATATCGAAATGATGAAATGGGCTCAATGTCACACGGAATGCGAGATCGATAGCCTTTCAGTATTTTCACTGAAGCTGGACCTCTCCTTTGACATCCGTCGCACAGATCCCCTAACTGATACTTGGGACCCACCTTTCGGCATTTCTCTCTTTGACGATTTCGGGAGTTGTGTTGACCATGCAACTCCACTTCTTGAGTCCCAAAACCCTAAAATATGATTGGTACCCAACGACTATTGTCCCTCAACCTTTTTGGGAATTTTTCCTTTCCCTCTTCGGGATTTTTCGAACCAGGAGTTTGAAACTCTCGATTCCAGAGTCACTACCTCCTCTACTTCCTGAACCCCAGAAATCCGAAATGTCGAAATTCCACTCCAAAGACACGTCAAGTTCCGCGACCTCAGGATTTTCAATGCAAAGAGCCTCGGCTCCTTGTCATTGGAATTACCGAAATTCCGAACGCCGAAATGATGAAATTCCACACCTGATAATCCTTTTCACAATTCGGGAATTTGAGTGACCAAGGATTTTGGCCTGCACTCTAAACTTACGAACCCTGAATCCTCGAAATGATCTGTCAGCTCAAACTAACCACGATCAACAGTTTGCGTTGACTCTTGATGTCAGGGTGGCGGATTCATCCAACTCCTAACCACCTTATAGCTCCTTTGGATCCTATGGTCCTCGCGATTTCGTGAGTTCTCCATGGAGAATTCTGACCGCCCGATTCATTTCTCAATGACTTCTGCCCAAACGACTCGGTGTTCTCCCTCCTGAACTTGACTTCTATGAGACGATTTCGATCTCCGTCTCCCTTTGAACACTTCAAAGGTGTTATCCTTCCTGATCTTTCACCTGTAAACTCAAGATTCCCAAAAGGATCCCTGCTCACACTCCTTGCAGAAAATATTCAAATAACCCCTGGTTATTTGAGTCTCCGACCCTGTGCACTCTTTGCAACATAAATCTCTCAATCTTATTTCTGGATTTCTAAAATCCAAGGCTTCAATTGGCCTGCACACACCTTGCATGACTCTGTGCTTCACCTGCACTTCAGCTGGTATGAGAACAACAATATCTCTCTTGATCTTTCTGAGATAAAACTTAGACCCTTGTCAACGCACACCTTGCGGACGTTCACTGCACTCCTTGCAGGAATTCTCAGGAAGAGAAACAATTGAAGCTCATTCTTCTCCTCTCTCAGACTTCATACATTCAACATGAAATCATACACACAATACAACATTGAAATAAATGCATCACAGAGAAACAAACCAACTGTAAACATACCATTTAACTAATGTAAACATTAAGTATCATAACACCATGAAAATTTGAGTCAAAGTTTCATATATTAACTCAAGTGCTCCTGTGCATGGGTTCTTCTCCACAACTCTCTGCTACATTTCTACAGCTTATGAATTCTGAATGATCATAAAAAATTACAATGATACAAGGGTGAGGGTGTCTATATTCGTTTTCCCTCCTATACTTCTAAACTGTCTAATCTATTAAATTAAATCTACCTACTTGCATTTATTACGCATAAATGCCTCTACATTCTACAGATGAGAGCAATGCTCAAGATTTGTTTACAATATCTATATATAAATGTAAGTATGCTTCCCTTAGCTATTACATTAATGTCCATTCATTAATCTCAAAACACTTCAAAATGTGCGTTGGTGCTTTTCCAGTTGTCTCATGCTTTTACGTTGCTTGCTTGGCTGGTTGCTTACGATGCTCCTGCATCACATCCTTCCTCAATTCTATATTTCATTTCTAACTTTACCTCATCAGTATTTAGGGATTCTTCAACCTTCTTGCAAATTTCATCTTCAAGTATTTTGGTAGATTCTTCATCCAAGATCCTTTCTTTTTATTGATTTTGACAATGATTATTTTCTTCTTTCATTCTCTTGACCTCATCCAATAGATTTTTATTATGGTTTTGTAGTTCTACATATCTCTTCATCTTTATTTTTCAAATCTTTCCTTTACAAATCCTTTTCCCACTTTGATTTACTATTATTTTCATGCTTTAAGTTCTTAACCTACTTAATGATTAATTCATTAAGGGATTGCATCTTGGAAAACTCATTTTTTTTCTTTGTAATATATTTTCTTAGCTCTTCATTATCCTTTTGCAATTTTGAGACATTTTCTTTCAATTCCTATAATTCCACTTGAATTTTATGCATCTCCTCCAATTTTTTATACTTGATCCATTTATTTGAGAATAATTCTTCAAATACTTTCCATGTGGTTCTTCTTCTAGTACCTTAGTCAAATATATACCACCACTTACCAACTTCACCATAAAAACAAATACCTACCCAAAAAAGATTCTTGTGATGTTTCTTAATCATTTTCAACCATTCCCCGGGACTGATTTCATCATTGTATTCATTTCCACTAAATTCAGGTATTGTCATTGATTCTTAATGGAGGTCTAACCCAAACCTCAACTTCCAACCTCAATATATTAAAGATAAATATATAAAATAGTTGTAATCCTTGTTCCAATATGTTCTCCTATGTTTTCTCTTTCCATTGGCTTTTGATTCAACTCAATCAGACATTCTATTCAAAAGTTGTGATAGTTTTAAGTGAACATACCTTTGAAACCCTGATTTGGAGTCTCTCCTCATAGTCAACCTTCCTTTTGATGTAACTCTGCAATTTTGGCCCTTCTAATTTTGAAATTGCAAGTTGTATTCCTATGAAATGTATTCTTTTCAATGCCAAAGTTTTGATCAAAATTTGATTTTCCATGTGGAAGTTATGGTAACTTCCCCACACCTTGCTGATTTTTGGCCTTTCCAAGAGAGCGTATTTGTACAATGTGCCATGTGCACAATATTTAATATCAAATTCTTAAACTTGTACCAGAAATACTAAGCACTCTACTTGTTCCAATGAAATTGGTCTCACATAATTGTGATTTGCTATGAATATTTTATGAATTTTTTACTCGGAACACCTATTTGAGACTAGTTAATAGGACTAGATAGATACCCTATCTTCCACAGGGTTTATATCCAAAAGTACAATGACCTAGAAAACTTCCCAAAAACCTCATTAAAAATATTATAATACATGTCAAGAAAGCCATCAACGACTCTAAACTAGATGAAAGAACCAAGAAGTGTCTGAACCCCAAAAATGAAATCACTCCTAGGATTTATGGCCTATCGAAAATTCACAAGAAAGATGTTCCTCTCAAACCCATAGTGAATATCATAGGCTCATTAACCTATGAAATAGGTAAACATGTAGCCAAGATACTTATACCCCTAGTAGGCCATATCGACTCCTTTATAAAAGACTCCAACGAATTTATAAAAATTATTGGAAAAGAAAAATTGAAACTTGAAGACATTCTCATAAGCTTTGACGTAGTTTACCTTTTCACAAAAATTCCACTAGATGAAGCTATCCAATTGGTAAAAGAAGTAACTAACCCTGAAATAGAGAAACTAACTGTGGTTTGTCTTTGCTCCACATTCTTCAGTTACCAAGGCGAATTTTATGAATAGACTAGTGGGGTAGCAATGGGATCTCTATTGTCCCCAATCGTTGCCAATATTTTTATGGAAAACTTTGAAAAAAATCCTTAGATTCCTACCCCCTAAAACCAACAAGATGGAAAAGGTTTGTCGATGACACCAATGTTCTCTGGCCCGATGGGAAAGAAGAACTTGACAAATTCTTCCAACACCTAAACAATATCTCAAATGACATAAAATTCACAATGGAACTTGAGGAAAATAATAGGATACCTTTTCTAGACATTCTAATTAATAGGAAACATGATGGGATCTTAGGGCACACCGTTTACAGGAAGAAGACCCACACAAAAATCTACTTACATGCAATGTCCCATCACCACCCCAACCAGAAACTAGGAGTCCTTAAAATGCTAGCCACAAGAGCCATAAGAATATCTGACAAGGAACACTTTGAAAAATAAAAAGATCACCTCTCAAACATTTTCAGAAACATTGGATATAATAACAAATGCATTAAAAATGCAATCAATAAAGCCAAAGAAAAAATGAGCATAACACCCAAACCCCATGATAACCAAACCCCTAATAACATTTCTTGCTTCCCTTTCATCCAAGGAGTAACAAACAAAATTGCCAGAGTCCTCAGCAAAAAAGAGATTAAGACCTCCTTCAAACCACATGAAACCATCAAACAAAATATGCAATCTGTCAAAGATAAATTGGATCTGCACAAATGCAAACGAATTTACAAGATTGAATGCTCATGTGGTAAATGATACATCGGCGAAACTGGGTGCTCCTTTCAAATTAGAATTAAAGAACATGCAGCCGACATAAAGAATGATTGCATTCGTACATCATCCTTAGAAGAACACTCGCTAAAAACAAAACACCATGTATGCCTTGAAGAGATAAAAATTCTGGCAAAGGAGGATCACCTATTTAAACATCGCATTAGGGAAGCGATTGAAATTCAAAGAAATCCAAGAAACCTTAATAGAGATAATGGCCTAGAACTGAATGAAATCTAGCTCCCCTTAATAAAAATGAACAATAATTAAAACAATCAACTTTAGGTAAACCCTAATTTTTAAAATTAAAAACAATTTTAACTCAATAAATCTAAAAAAATAAAAGTCTTTCTAAACACTCATTAATCATTACTTAAGATCTTTATCAAATAAATTTTTTAATAAAAATAATTTGAAAACAATATTAGAATACTCTCATTAAAAATTCAAACTTCTTAAAATCCTTTTAAATAATAAACAACATAAAAATTTAAAAAGAATTGAAAAATCCAAATAATATAATAAACCTAAGAGGGAAGAAAAACATATTTTATTATGGTAGGAGCTCTGAGCTAGGGTTTGACAGTCAAGGCCACAATAGAGAACAACATGAATAGTAAGGGGGGGTGGGGCAAGGGAACCCCCTCATACAAACAGGTAGAGGTGGACAGAGGAAAATGGACAAGCAATGGAGTTTTCAAGGCACCAGCGACAATAACCTCGGGATCATACCCAGGGAAGCATCAAGAGAGAAGCTGGGACAAAAATGAGACCAGGGAGGAAGCCGCTAAGGAAACCCAGAAAGAGGCACAAGAGACCATGAAGGCTAACGGAACATAGGGGCGCAACCCCTGCAAGCCCAAAACAACAATGATACCTAAGGTGGTACTAGAGGACCCACAAACACAACTCTATAGGGACCATATGAATATGCATGTGCTCATATGAACATTCATGGGGTTATGGCCCACAGAACGAACTCTGTGCAACTGGATTAAATATCACTGGAAGCCAAATGGAGAAGTGGAGCTCCACCTTGGCTCGAAGGGCTTCTTCACAATAGTCTTTATAAACCTGGAGGACAGGGACAGAGTCTTCGAGGGAGGTCCATACTTCCACGCCTCATCGGGACTCTACATGCAACCCTGGAAAGAAAAATTTTCCCAGGAGAAAGAAACTTTCAAAAAGGTACCAGTCTGGGTAAGATTTTATTCTGTACCCCTAGACTACTGGTTTCCCTGTACCTTTGAAGCAATAGGAAAAAAACTAGGGAAATATGTGAAGACCTCAGAATCCACCCTAAAAGGAAGATACACATCATATGCAAGAATTTGCATAGAGATGGACGTTTCGGGAGCACTCCCAGAATCCATAAGTCTGGAATTCAGGGATGAGGAATGGATCCAAAACATATATTACAAATAGATCCCCTTTAGATGTATAAGATCTCATGAACATGGACACTTGATCAAAGAGTGCCCTCTAAAAAAAAAGCAGGAAGGGGCAAATCCAAAATCACAGCAAGACGAGGAAGGGTTTATAACCTCGAACCCCAGGAACAGAGATAATAAAAATCAAAATACAACCTCAGTAGGAAACACCCAGGAGACCCGAAATACAACAGAAGGAAGGGACCAAACAAACAAAGGGACAACAAAAGACAAGGACTCGACAAAAGTCCCAGAAGTCAAAGACCAAGCAACAAAAGATCCCACCCTACAACCAAACAATACAACTATTCAAGGGAGTTTCTCAACCTCAATGGATGGAGAAACAAAAGACAACAAAACTTCCATGCAAGACACAGAGGGGGATGCAGAAATGACCCCGAGCAAAGTAGGTATAAAATACCTCGATCTCAAAGACTTGGTGGAAAGGGAAGGCATAGACCTTCCACATATTTTAGAATAATGGAATAGGAAGGGAGTCGACAACGTACCAACAGAGCAACTCGACCGCATCCAATACATGTTCCTACTACGGGAGGAAGCCAAAGCCAGAGGAAAAAAATGCACACACAGGGAGATAGGACACCTAGGAGTGAAATTCGGCGAGGGACAATCGCAGCTATCACCCAAACAAACGAGGAGGAAAAAAGGCAGGAAATCAAGCAGCGTAGCACTACAGGAGCTAGGAGCACTACTGATCAACTCGGGTAAGATCAAGAAACTCTTTCCCCATTATCCCCCACATGTTTAAATGAAGGTCATAACTTGGAATATAAGAGGCCTAAACAACCCAAGAAAACAAAGAATCCTTAGAAATAAACTAAAGTAGGAGAAACCCGATCTCTGTTTTATTCAAGAGACGAAATGTACTACAAACATAAAGGAGGCAATCAGTAAACAACACTGGCACAAGTACAATATGGTAGCCATTGAATACCACCAAAGTTCAAGCGACATACTAACATTGTGGAACCCACAAATCCTAAACTTAACAGTAGCCAAAGAAACCAGGTACACCCTAACAGTGCGCATGTAAATCATAGGAAACACTGAGGATATTCTCTTCACAAATGTGTGTAGACCCCACGAGCCAGAGGAAAAGAAAGGAATGATTCGAGACCTAGAAGATATAAAAGGTTGAGCCACCAACCTCCACTGGATCCTGGCAGGGGACTTCAACATTATTACCTCCCTTGCGGAAAAAAAGGGTGGTACGAGAAAAATGGATCGGGAGGCGGAGGAGTTTTCAAATTGTATAGACAGAGTAGAGATGGTAGATCTCCAAACTAAAAATGGCCAGATCACCTGGAACAACAAACGGATGAACCAGTTTCAGGTAGCTACAAGACTTAATCGATTCCTTATATTTGAGTCAATCATTTTGCAGGGGATAACATTATATTGCAACAACCTACCCTGGGGTGGTTCTGATCACTGGCCAGTGCAATTGGAAGTTGGCTTCCAAACAACACATAAGAACAGACCCTTCAGATTCAAGAAATTATGGATTGATCACCTGACTTTCAAGGAAAAAATCAAACAGTAGTGGTGGGAGGAGCAACCGGAGCAAGGGACTAGGATGTTCAAACTACACAAGAAACTTAAATACATCTAAAATAAACTCAAGGAATGGAATAGGGAGATCTTCAAGAATATAAACACAGATAAAAAAGGCATCGAAGAAAAAATGAAAAAACTCCAAGAAACTTGCATGCGGGAAGGCTATACGAAGGACCGAAAAAGGGAAGAGCTCCAAATGACCCAAGAGTGGGAGGCACGATGCTAGCAGGAGGAAACACTCTGGCATTAGAAGTCTCGCATCCGATGGCTAAAGGAAGGAGAGTGTAACACCAAGTTCTTCCATAGAACAACCATGGCCAAAAGATCCCATAACAAAATCCTGAAGATCAAGGACCAGGATGGAATCGAGCGCGAGTCCCATCAGGAGATTGAAAGTGCTATGGTTAGACACTTCCATGGGATAGCCCAAGAACCACATCAATACATATCGGAGACCATTCAGAGGATAACCCATCATATTCCACACTTGGTTAAAGAGGAACAAAACATCTTCCTAAACAAACCTATCGCCACAAAAGAGGTGGACCAAGCTCTCCAGGAAATGCCTAGTGGGAAAGCACCAGGTCCAGATGACTTCACTGTGTAATTCTTCAAAGCCTATTGGGAAATCGTCAAACATGACATCTATAAGTTAGTAGAGGACTCTAGAAGGTCTGCCTCCATCCTTAAAGCAATAAACGCAGCCATGGTCACCCTAATCCCCAAAGAAAATGAAGCCAAAACCCCAGACCGATATAGACCCATAGCACTTTGTAATGTGATCTACAAGATCATATCCAAAGTCATAGAAAATATATTGAAACCCCTCCTAGCTTCACTGATCTCACAAGAACAGGCATGCTTCGTGGAAGGTAGACAAATAATGGACAACATCATCCAGGCCCATGAGATCATTAACACCTTAAAACTTCAAAAGAGGGGGGGGATGTTAATACAATTGGACCTAGCAAAATCTTATGACAAAATTAGTTGGCATTATATGATCAAGGCCTTGGAAGCCTTTGGTTTTACCAAGAACTGGATCATATGGATTGTCAATTTAGTATCCACAACAAGCTACTCACTACTAATCAATGGATCCCCGAACAAACCTTTATGGTCCATGAGAGGGATCATACAAGGAGACCTGTTGTCTCCTTTGTTGTTCATTATGATGATGGAAGGCCTCATCCGGAGCATAAAGAATGCAACAACAACTAGGGAAATAATATGGCTCAAACCTTTTGAAAACTACCCTACTTCAACCCACCAACAGTTTGTGGATGATACACTACTCTAAGAAATACCCAAGGTCAACGAAGCCGAAGCCTACAAATGCATCCTAGAAGATTTTGGGGAAGCCTCGGGCGTTGAGATCAACCACTCCAAGGAAATGATATTTTTCTTTAATACCAATCCAGCTATCGAAAGTAATTTGACCAACATTCTAGGTTTTGAATGGAGAACACTTCCAACAAAGTATTTGGGGATTCCTTTGATAGACAAAGTTTATAAGTTGTCAACTTGGGAAGAAGTAATAAACATGCTACAAAAGCGAGTAAAAAACTGGACGTATATGTCCCTCAACCTAGCTGACAGACTGATCCTAACCAAGATTGTTTTACAAGCCATCCACACCTCTATGATTTCAGTCTTCCCCATTCCACAGGGGATCCTACAAAAAATCAGAGCCATCTAGAGGGACTTCCTATGGCGAGGTGTTGAAACAAAGAAAAAATGGGCCCTGGTGGCTTGGGAGAAAGTCTGCAGGCCAAAGAGCAATGTGGGCTTGGGGATACAAGATCCGCAAGCGACCAACAATGCATATGGGGTGAAACTCTGGTGGCGTTGGGTCAAAGAAAATGCAAAACCTTGGGTAAACCTATGGAAGGAAAAGTACGCACTGGACACCTACGACCAGGACAAAATACACTTTGGAGGAACCAAGGAAGGATTAACCATTTGGAACCTAGCCTGGCACAACAAAGCATGGATTCAGACACACAGTTTTTGGGAAATCAAGAATGGCAGAACAACCAGATTATGGGAGGATGCTTGGTAGCAGGAACCAAAGATGGAAAACTTGAACATAGAGATACTCCCATAGGACCTCATCACACAAGGAAAAATTAACGTCTACCAATACTGGTAGCAGGGAACAGACCGCAACAAATGGAGAATTTGGGACAAGATTAATCCTCAGAACAATGAGATACCCACAACAAATATAGAATAGGTGGAGGAGGAACTGGGAAGATGGAAAATAACAATGACGGAAGGAGAGGACCAGTTGAGGTGGGGAAAAAAATACGAAGGGGAATTCAACCTAAAAGAAGTCCGACACTATATGGTGGACCCAGGCCAAGATGACCTAGCGCAACACTAGGATAAACTATGGAACAACCCCCAATGGCCAAAGATTAAGATCTTCCAATGGCTAATATTACACAATCGCATCCTAACTTGGGATAACCTAAGGAAAAGGGGCTTCACTGGTCCGTCAAGATGTCATCTTTGTCAAACTCAGGAAGAAACAACCAACCATCTCCTTAACGAATGTGCCTACACTGGGAAACTGTGGGACTGGGAAACAAGTATCTTCCGCCAATCCGATAGGATCCGTGGTAACATTGCCGCAACAATCAAGCTCTCGAGAGAAAACTACAACGACCAAGAAGAGGTGAACCTCTGTTGGACCCTCACCCCAGGAATGATCATATGGTCGATATGGAAGGAAAGGAACTGACGCAGTTTCAGAAACCAGACCTGACTAGAAGGGAAGATCAAGGAAACAATAACCTCCATGATACATGAGACGGTGATGAGCCACAACTTCCAGAAGGGCAGAGTGCAACCCATGGATCAGGGCTCCTGAGTCCTAGAGGTTTTCCAACTAGCAGGTGGGCGCAACCCCAATCCAAACAGAAAGCAGCCACAACTCCAAGTAAGTGAGCACAACTAGAAACCACCACCTTTAGGCTCCCTCAAGTTGAATTTTGATGGGGCGACAAAAGGCAACCCAAGAAGAATAGGTTTGGGAGGGGTAATCAGGGATAGTAAAGGGAACATCATACGACTGTACGCCGAAAGCCTAGGCAACTCAACCAATAACGTCGTAGAATTCAGAGCCCTGGAGACAAGCTTGGAGATTCTCAGTCGAGAGGGGATGATGAATGCCATAGTGGAAGGAGACTTCACGCTAGTCATCAACATAGTGAGAAAACTCCAAAATGGTATCAGAATAGGTAAAATCCATAGGCACTGGCGATTGGCCTACCTACTGAAAAAAATCCAGGAGCACTTGCAGACAGGGATCACTTCGGAGTTACGTTGGGTGAGGAGGTCAGCAAATGGACTGGTGGACATAATAACAAACGAGGGGGTTGAGAACGAAGGTCTAGAACTAGACACAATTTGGCGTAACATCCCACAAGGTCAATTCTGGGAAAACTGCACCCAACTTGCGAAAAAAGACTGGGACAATAGGAGTAGTATGGAATAGTATGGAAATAATGGAGGCACATCAGACACTGAAGGACAAGTAGGTCCCAAACAGGAGTTGATGGCCCACCAGTCAAATAAGGTTATAAATGCAGACGCAGATCACACATCAGGCAAAGGTACAACACCACGGTCTCATCAATAAAAATAAGTACATAAGTTACCCATTGGAAAGCAGAAGAGATAAATCATAGGAGGAAAAGGACGAAGGATGACATGTTACACTAGGGCCAAGTAGGAGCACACCTCACCTAAGTACAGAGATGGGACGGGGAAAGGAATGGCATACAACGAGCAGGGAAAAGCATTGGCACAGGGATAACGGCAAGATCATCAAGCGCACACGCTCTGGAACAGAGGATACGGATGGGTAGGACCACCTTGAAGAGTAGACCATGATTGCAAGGATGGGACCGCAGCCGAGTTGGCTCCATAAAGGCAGGGACACCAAAATTTACCATAGAACGAGGCATCGCAATTACAGGGGCCACCTTACTTACCAGAAGGGGGTGAAACGGAACTGGGAAAGAACCAAATGTAAGAACCACCACTTGCAAGTGAAGATGGTATGCATGAAGAAAACCAACAAAAAAAGAGGCCCCCAGGGGAAGGAACCTCCACAGAGCGCTTGACGGAAGACAAGAATCGAACAGGCGGCCAAGGAAGCAAAGAGCACCTTCCACACGAAGATAGACACCAAAGGGAATAAGATCATTAAAATATGGGAGGGTGAAATCAACAATGCCCACAGGGGAAAATCTTGGTCAACACTAACCCAGGAAGCAGGGGGGAATACGGGACCCCGGAGCCACACAACTAAGGATAACCCTCTACCATAGGACGGTGGAGGAAGCTTGGAGAACCAAAATGCTGATAGGAAAGATGTGTGCGGACCGGCGGGAGACCAACAGGATGGAAACCAACAAGCAGAAGAAAGAGCACACAAGAATTCTCAACCGCCTCAGTAACCTGGAGGCGAGGGTAAAAGGGCTGGTGGAGGACCAGAAAAGACAACAGGAGAAACTGGAGCGGATGGCAGGGCAATTTCATCTCTATCTACGCTACGTCCACCATATAGATATCACTCCAGCCGACAGAAATGGAACCCCAGCATGCATCAGAAAGATACATCTGGTGGAACAGAGGGAGGAGGACACGGCACAACAGGAAGGGGATGAAGAGCACCCCATCAAGCTAGACTAGCCCAGATCATGTCTCTCATAGTAGGAGCTAACCCCACTATGTTTAAACTTTTTGTTTTCTTTTGATAAAGTTTTAAGACTGGATTATGGTAGCCTGGGTTGGTTTCCCATGGTGGCGACCCAGGCACTGCCTATTTATTTTCAGATACTGCATTCCAGGGACCCCGGATCTGGTTTCCGTTCAGGCAGATCCTAGAAGTCCAAGCATCAGTTTTGTACTATAAAAT
>SNQJ01S0008226.1:240601-283200 GCA_010110895.2 Picea sitchensis
ATGCCCTAACAAACCTCTTCTCAGTCAGAAACATTGGACAAGTAATGAGTCTAAAGAATGAGCTTCGTGACATGAAGATGAATGATGATGACAACATAACATCATACTTTGTGAGGATCTCTCAGTTAAGAGATCAACTACAAGCTATTTAAGAGATCATCTCAGAGAAGGAAGTGGTAAATATAGTGCTCAATGGTCTTCCCAAGACATGGGATGCATTTGCCGCAAGCATGAACACAAGGAAGGAGTATCCTACATTTGAAGAACTTTGGACTTGCTGTACACAAGAAGAATCAAGGATCAGTGCACAAGAGAAACCTCAAAAGAAATACGATGATCAAGCCTTCACAACAAAGTTCAAGCATTTCAGGAATAAAAATAAGTTTTTCTCCAGAAAGAAACCAAATCAAGAGAAATATATGTCAAGAATACAATGCTTCAATTGTCGAAAGTATGGTCACTACAAGAATCATTGTCCCGAGTTAAAGAAAAGGAAGGAAACACATGAAGCATCAGTTGTCGAAGAAAGGGAACCCTCAAAGAAATCCAAGCAGGACAAAACATACTTCTTTTTCTAAGACACGGTAACAATACTCTTCATAGTTCTTGTATATACCATATCTTCTGTACATATCTTGCATATCCATTTCTTAGAAGATAACATGTTCAAAGAAAAACTATACCTATGGAAGAACAACAAGACAAGGATTGCTATCATTATGACTACAAGTTAGACAATACACATGAGAGGATGAAGTACATCAAACAATTCGTGTGGAAGTTATTACATAAGTAATAGCTGCGAGATAAGCCGAGATCAAAATCAATCTTGAAGAAACCTAGAAGAAGTAAAGATAGAAAGAAGTCAACAATCAAGAGGAAATTGGAGAAAGACTTATGACACCTTGTAGAAGGCAATAAGGATGTAGACGGAAGCGTGGATTATGTTACATGGAGGGAGCTAATTATATACTCCCAAAAGAAAAACATACACTCATACATGAAGCAAGTATTAGAAGGGAGCCAGTCCTATGATCCATTGAAGATGATGAAGTATATATCCACGGTAGCAGCCATGAAAAGCAGTACGTGTTCAATTTGACTTTAGAAGAAGTCTTCTTCGAAAAGAAGCCTCAAAGTATCCTTGGTTATCCATCCACATCCATGATCCTACTATGAAAGGAAGAAGCTGGAATCTTCAGAGCATGGAATCTATAGAAAACTCCATGGACCCAAGATCTAAAGAGAAACATGAGGAAGAACACGAAGATTCCAAGAAAGAAAGAAAATCTAGAACAACCAGTCATTGTATTGAGAATCACAAGATTACCAGCCTGATACGAAATCACTAAAAGCAATCAAGCAGAGGTACTAAAAGTTGTGATGAAGAACAGTGTATGAAAGACTTATGAATGTAAGCATTGTGAGATCCAAAACTAGAGGTTATCCCATATGGAGGGAGAAGACTCTGATGATTACTTGTTCCAATAAACCAGATATATCTCTACATGAGCCATTATATCATCCACAATATCCATAGGTTGGAATTGACATCAGATGAATGCAAAGACTATTCTCTAGAATAATTGAACAAAGAGCGTATGTAGAGCAACCTCAATGCTTTGAGGTATACCAAAAAGAGACCCTTGTATGCAGATGGAAGAAGACAACTTGGTGGAGAACCTCCAATGCAAAACAAAAGCGTGGTGAAGACTTTCTATAACAAAGATATTGTATCAGAAAGATTACTCAAAAGATTGGGATGATGGATTACCAATCCATGACAAAGATCTCATGATGACAGAAGAAGTGCCACATGAATATGTTCTAGTTTGAGCCTTGCCACGATGTTATGAGCTAATGGGGAACAAAAGATGAATCCAATAATGACACACTATATTGATCAGATCTATATGAAGCCTTCAGAGAAAACCAGTGTTCCAGAAAGACCAAAGTACTTTGAGATCAAGCATTACATTCTCCATGATGAAGTCCAAAAAATAGAAGTGGTTCTCCAATATATATATATCTCCATAGATGAGCAGATAATCAAACATTTTGGTAAAGCCTCTGTCCAAGATGAAAGAGTTTGCATAGTCAAGCTGGAGCTCATGGAGACGACTTCCCTATTGAAAAAGGAAGAGATGACTACTAGGTTGGGAGGGAGCACTGATGTGTTATTGATTTATGGGCAGTCATTTTTCAGTTCGAAAAATGGTCCAGGATGAGCAGTTCCTTTCCAGTTCGAAAAGTGGTTTGAGATTTCTGACGGACAAGCATTTTCCAGTTCGGAAAATTGTCCAGATCGAACGGTCATTTTTGTAATGAAAATGGTTCGATGGATTGTTGATGTACCATAGACAACGATTTCCCATTGTGGTTAACATGGGGAATGGTCTAAGGCTGACTCTCTTCTTGAGGGTTACTCGAGAAGACTGGCCCGCCTCGCCGGATAGTCATTCTTTTGAAGCTCACAGTTGTGAGCAGTTTTGAAGAATGGTCTGTTTTGGAGGTTGGTGCAGGACAATCATTTCCTTAGGAAATGGTTTGGACAATCATTCCTTAGGGCAGATTCATTCTCTCTAGGTTGCACTTTGTTTAGTGCCGGAGGAATGGCCCAGGGTGGGGAATGGTCCAGGTTCAACAATTAGGGACAAGGATTCCCTAAGGCATACTCATTCTCTCCAGGTTGCACTTTGTTTAGTGCCGGAGGAATGAGCCAGGGTGGGGAATGGTCCAAGCTCAGAGATCAGGACAGTTATTCTTCCTTGCTTGAGAAGAATAGTCCAGATAGCCCATCATTGATGTTCTACTATGAGGGCATATGCTCTTCCATATCTCATAGATGTGAGTGGAAGAATTGCCCAGATGATTCAGTTTATATCATAACATTGTTTCTGTGCAGGTTGATATTAGATGATTTTTATGAAGACTGTATGTCTCTAGATAGTAAATGTATACTATTGTGGTGGATGTGTTCCACTGTTTGTGACTATACATCACTGATCAAGTACCTGTGTGCTACTTGGTGTGGTAGAGTATGATTGGATTGTAGTTGTGTACTACTATGGATAGACACAATTGTGTTCTATTGAATGATATTGTTTTGATTGCCTTGAAGACTATCAACAGTGTTGGAAATGATTATAAGCTAGATGGATGATCAATGGA
The DNA here is from genome assembly GCA_010110895.2 of Picea sitchensis. Classification (NCBI taxonomy): domain Eukaryota; kingdom Viridiplantae; phylum Streptophyta; class Pinopsida; order Pinales; family Pinaceae; genus Picea; species Picea sitchensis. Next base: position 243,773 of record SNQJ01S0008226.1, read on the forward strand.
CATAGATTTCCCAGACGGAAAAGGGTTCAGGACATTTATTCTTCTAGGACAGATGTTCAGATTAGAAGAATGGCTCTTGTGTCACTCTGTGGAGTGAGTGACTTATCCAACATCATGTCTAATTACTCAGATGGAGTATGGTTTCGAGAGATGATGCAACTGATGAAATTGATGGTGATGATGGTGCTCATGATCTAGTCATGAGATAGTCTATACAACTATGTTGATGCTACCAGGTGAATGGTATGTTTGTGCTCAAGACCATTACTTGTAATACCTCCCTAGCTAGGAGGGAGTGTTGATATTATGGTAGTTGCGGGAGGTATTTACCTCCACGTGTAAACCTAACGAGAATAGAATATTTCGGGAAGCAAGAAAAAACCCTAATGAGTTGGATAATAACTCTAGAAGACAAGTCGGCTCAAGAGGATAATTTGTATTAGGTTATTAGCCTCTAAGAGAAGAAGTCAACTAGAACAAATATTATATACAAAGTAAATAGGCACCCAGAATGAGACAGTTAGCCAGAATTAGTATAAATACAGGAGGCCAGTCTTCATTCTGGCAGGCATTCTCAGAACTACAGAGCTCACTTGTGTGCACTGCAGTTAGCCAGTTTGTGCGCAAGTTTGGAGGAGAAGTTGTTCTTGCAACTACTACAGCTAGCAGATTACATTTTGGCTTGGACCGTCTCTTGGTTATGCTTTGGACTATTTGATCAACTCTTGTTTGGTGCGTTATCCTTGGAGAAAGGTGCACTACCCTTTGTTTGGCTATCTAGCCTAGGGTTTGCTTCCGGAGTGATTCTCTGTCAAGGTTAAGGTGCTCAGAGGGTGGCTTCGACCTATGGTTGGGTGACAATAGTGATATTGTCTATGGTAAAACGAGCACATTCTAACAGTTAATACCTCCCGCATCTACCATAATATCAACACTCCCTCCTAGCTAGGGAGGTATTAATTGTAATGGTTTCAAACACATCCATCCATTTCACATGGTATGGGCAAGGCTCACATAGTCTTGCAGACCATTCATTGGGTAGCATCATCATATCCACATAGGCTATCTCATGATCACGTAGATCAAGTCATGAGCATTATCATCACTATCCATCTAGCTGGAAATCACCTCCAACACCACTGGTTGGAACACTAGCCTAGGAAACACCTTCAACACTACCGATAGTCTCTATGGCAATCCAATAGTAGTGCAAAGTTACTACAATGCCATCCAATAGATCACAACAATGTTGATCCATAGTAGTACACAACTAGTATCCAGTGGTACATAACCACTCCTCATAGCACAAAACTACTATCTAGTGACATACAATCACTGTCAGTGGAACACATCCACCACAGTAGCACACATATAAGATCTAGAGACACACGGTCTCCACTGCAATCAACCAATATCTACATAAGCTATCACCATGCAGTACAATAGTCTACTGGCATCAAATCATATTGTCATCTGCATCATCTCTCGAGGCCATACTCCATCTGATTAATCAGGCATGATGTTGAATAAGTCACGTGTTGGACTAAGCTCACTCAACAGAGTGTCTCACATAAGTCACTCGGTCAACAGAGTGATATAAGGACCATCCTTCTAATCCGAACATACGTCCTAGAAGAATTATTGTCCCAACAGATGTTGAATGCTCCACAGTGGGATACCAAGACCATTCTTCTAATCCAGACATACATCATAGAAGAATGAGTGTCCTCCTAGATGTTGAAAGCCACGCCATGGGCTACAAGGACCATTCTTCGAAACTAGACATACATCCTAGAAGAATGGTTGTCCTCCCAGATGTTGAAAGCCACACCATGGACTACAAGGACCATTCTTCTAATCTGGACATACGTCTTAGAAGAATGATTGTCCTGGACCATTTTCCCTTTGACCACTACTGTGAACTCAAGGAAAATGTATGTCCTATACCAATCTCCCCACTCTGGTCAGTGCCTTGAACTCAGGGAGAGGGACCATTCTTCTAATCTGGACATACGTCCTAGAAGAATTGTTGTCCTAGACCATTATACTTATTTGGGCAATGCCACAGGAGAATAGTTGTCCATGGTACATCAACAATCTATCAACCTGGACCATCCTCCACAGAGAGAATGTATGTCCACCAGTAATTTGTCAACCTATACCATCCTCCATAGGGAGAATGTCTGTTCACCAACAATCTATTATGCCTGGACCATTCTCCACCTAGAGAATGTCTGTCCACCAACACATTGACTATCCATGATGCCATATATCAACACTCTCTCCCAACCGAGGAAGTCATCTCCTCCCTCTCAACCATGGGAGCAATCTCCACAAGTCCCAGCTTGTCCCTCAAGTATGCAAACTTTATCTTGGACAGAGGCTTCATCAAAATATTAGTAGTCTTCTCATCGGTGGATATGTATTAGAGAATCACTTCTCCATTATGGACTTTATCACACATAAAATAATACTTGATCTCAATGTGCTTCAATCTTTCATGGAAGACCGAGTTCTCTAAAATCTTCACACAACTCTGATTATCGCAATATATCACAGTCAAATCCAACACCTGATCAAAATAGTCCAAAAACCAACTTACAAAACCATACTACTTACGTACAAGCATCACAAGCTACAATATACTCTGCTTCTGCAACGTTGAGTGCAACAGACTTATGTTTCTTGCTAGCCCATTATATCATAGCAGATCCCAAACTAAAACATATACCATAAATACTCTTTCTGTCATCTGCACTCCCTGCCCAATCTGAATCAATAAATCCATGTAGTTGTACATCACTGTTTGAGTCATATCTCAAACCATAATTTAGCGTCCCACGAAGATATCTCAAAATGTGCTTTGCAACTATCCAATGCTCATGTCTAGGTTCCACCTGGAATTGGCTCAACGTGTTCACAACAAAGCAAATGTTCGGTTGGTTATTAACCAAATACATCAATGAGCCAATCAACTGTTGATACAGGGATGAATCTTCTGGATTAGAATCAAAGTCTCTCAATTTCCTTAGATCTGTCATCGTGGGAGTTGCCATGGATTTGCAATCCATCAATATCCCAAACTTTTGAAGGATATTTACAACATACTTCCCTTGCCCTGGGAAGATTTCACCATGATTATGCCATGCTTCTAGTCCCAAATAATAATGCATGAGACCAAGATCCTTCATATCAAATTCAAAGGCTAGCTCCCTCTTCGTTGAATAATGAGAGGCTCTACATCTGTTAGAAACAAATCATCAATATATAGTAGTAGGATCATAGGTGCGTCATTCACAACCTTGTAATAAAGTTTTGGATCAACATAGCTCTTGGAAAATCTAAGTCATGTCAGGTAACTATCAATTCGTTCATACTAACATATTGGAGCTTGCTTGAGTCCATACAAGGCCTTCTTTAATATGCATACATGGGTTTCTCTCGGGTGTACCTCAAAACCTTGAGGTTGCTCTATGCATACTTCTTCCTCAATTACACCATTGGGAAAAGCAGTCTTTACATCCATCTGATGTAAACTCCAACCCATGGATGCTGCAAGAGATATAATGGCTCTAATAGAGGTGTATCTAGCAACTGGAGAAAAACGTCTCATCATAGTCTTCTCCCTCTTGTTGGGAGAACCCTCTAGCCACAAATATTACCTTGTATTTATCGATACTCCCATCTACTGCATGCTCTATCTTGTAAACCCATTTTGAAGTGACTACAAACTTTCCTTCAGGTCTAGGCACAATTTCCCATACATCATTTTTCATGATAGATTGATATTCCTCCATCATAGCTTCCTTCCATTCCTTCTTCTTGACTGCTTCTTCAAAAGTGGAAGATTCTACATTGACAAGACCTGTCATGAGTGTTGCACAACTAGAGAACCTTTTGGACCTCTTGCTCTCCCTGAAGGTGCAACTAGGAGCTTTATGTCTTTCTGCTTCTTTCCACTAGCAAATTTGGGTCATTTTGCGACGACTATTTCGACGCTCTTGCGACGTTATGTCGTGGATATTGCAACGAATCTTGAGTCCTTGAAACATCGTATCATGGGACGTGGAAAATTTGAAGAACTTGAATTAATGTCGCAAGAGCAACGACCCTAGGGAACTTCTCACAATTGCGACAAAAAAAGAAATATCGTCGCCAATACGACAATATAGGCAATCTAAGTGAAACCAACATTTCGTCGCAATTGCGACAACCATTGCGACGAAAATTTCCGTTGTTTATATAGCAAATGCGTCACAACAATTTTTGTTCTCGTCGCACTTGCGACAACAACATTTCTTTGTTTTTATAGCACATCCGTCGCAGGTATGACAACATTTCGTTGTTTATATAGCAAATGCGTCGCATCAATTTTTGTTGTCATCGCACTTGCGATGACAACATTTCTTTGTTTTTATAGCACATATGTCGCAGGTATGGCAACATTTCGTTGTTTATATAGCAAATGCGTCGCATCAATTTTGTTGTCGTCGCACTTGCGATGACAACATTTCTTTGTTTTTATGGCACATCCGTTGCAGGTATGACAACATTTCGTTGTTTATATAGCAAATGCGTCGCAACAATTTTTGTTGTCGTCGCACTTGTGACGACAACATTTCTTTGTTTTTATAGCACATCCGTCGCAGGTATATTATTGTCGTCGAAATTGCGACGAAGATTATTAATTTAAAAAAAAAATTAAAAAATTATTTTAGGCTGCAATTTTAATATTAATATTACCATATTAATAACTATCAATAGAAAACATTGACATTATTTATTATTTATATTAATAACTTCTTTTGATTGAAAATTTCTAAAGGTTCATGTGCTCAATCGTTGGTTGTAATGAGAGATTCAAACATAATCATTAACCATATGGAATTCATTATGTGCTAAAATAGTCTCATTCATATGGAATTCATTATGTGCTAAAATAGTCTCATTCATATGGAATTCATTGTGTGCTAAAATAGTGCAGATCTTGGTGGTAGTAGCAAATATTCAAATGAGAACTTTGAAGAGTGAAGTTGGGAAATGTTCTATGTGAACATCACTTGGACATGGGTTAGTCGATCCTAAGATATGGGGAATCCTTGTATCAAGGTTTCACTCTGCATGAACATCGAAAGAGATTTGGGTTAATATTCCCGAACCAGGACATTGTGGTGGACGACAATGTTAGGAAATCTAGAGATGTCATCGGGGGCTTGAGAAGAGTTATCTTTTCTTTTTAATGACTTTCCCACCCTGAAATCGGTTCAACCAGAGATAGGGTCCAACATCTGGAAGAGCACCACATGTCTTGCGGTGTTTGGTGCCCCCTTGGCGGCCATTGAAAATATGGAGAACCGAGTACCACCATGCCCGGTCGTACTCATATCTGCCTCCTTGGATTTTTCAATGCCCACTAGGTTAGCGATCGTGATGAGAGAATATATACCTTGGGCTACTTGTTTTCTCTTGGCTTTGGACCAATTTGTTAGTGTTCTAAGAAGAAACAAGTTGTTATTCTGTTCTCCACTAACGACAACTATGCTAGTGAAGTTCGTGTCGGGAAGCATCTTCCCTGGATACAGATGATGCTTGATCAATTTGGTCTTCCTCCACAAACTCATTCCACCTTTGTGATAATCAAAGTACCCTTGAGCTTATTCATAATCCAATGAATCATCAGAAGACAAAACACATGGATATTTGGATGCACTGAATTTGGCAACCTCATGCTCAAGGACAACTTGTGCCAGTCTTTGTTCCTTTAGTAGATCAACAAGTAGATATCTTCACCGAATATTTTCTAGATCCCGCCTTCACCAATCTAATGGCATGCATTATAGGAGCATTGCCATTAAAGGTCCCTTTATAGGTGATATTTGGCGTCAAAGTGGCATATGGAGTACACCATTATGAGATTTTGTGCACTAAGGATGGGTCTCATGGATTTGGTCATGTTCATGGGAGAAAAATAAGTGCCTTAGTCCTAAATGAATCTTATAGGGTTTAAGGGTCGTGGGAAAGTCCTTAAACCACCACAAAGGGCATCTACGAGGAACATTTTCCCTTTGATTAAGATATTATAGCCATTAATTGCACAACAAGGGTGGGTCTTAAGGCAATGAATGTTCAAGGGAGGAAATTTAAAGATTTGGACCACAAATGAAACTTATTTGGATCATGGGCAATGAACAAGGCCTGAAACCATGAGACAATGCCTCTAAATGATATCTTTGGCCTTCAAGTGGAATATGGGAGTCAAACTATACAAATATTAGTTTTGTTCAATGCATCTATACATATCGTCCGAGCCCCATGTTCATCCAATTGGTAGCTGGGTTAGCTGTAAGTCGCCCTGGTAATTCATCCCATCATATGGATAGTCCTTGATATGTATCATGAGCTGATCTAATGTGTGAAAAAATCAAGGTGAAACACAATCCCTTAAACCCTAAATCCCCATCATCTTAACAACTGACCCCACCATTACATACTTAGCACCTTAGGACCTCCATCTCAGATACTGACATGTGGTTGAAGCATGGGTATGTTCTTGAAAGAAAACACATAGTACTATCCCAAAGGCACAATTCCACCATTATTTATTGTGATAGGAGGTGATTTGGTGCTTTAGCACCATCAATAACATCTAGGCCCACCCACAGTAGGTCATAGCAAGGACTTTCTCTACATGCATCGTCAATTCACTAGATATCCTATGGGGTGCATGCAGAGTCATTAAAACCCCTAACTTCCATCACCCAAATCCTTAGTCAACTAAAACCCCTAACTTCCAGCACCAATATTCATCCTCATATTATCCACAGGGGAATGACAAACCACTAACCCCTCTAATATCTTTCACACCTAATTCCTATAGCCCAATCGCATAATCTTTATAACCCTTGAACATTATATCTTAACCAATTTAATTGTCATTCGCTATCAAGCAAGTACCCTAACCCTTGTCCCCAATAACCCTTAATCCCTAAATTATATAACTACTAACCCTTGTAATCTCTAACCTCGAACTCTTATAACCCCTTATCCCTAGCAGATGTAATTGATATGATCCATAACCATTATAAGTTGTGTCACATGTTTCATCCTTAACCTCTATAAAAAATAATCCCTAACCCTTACATTCCATAAAAATTATAAGGATTATCAACTAATAACTATATACACTAATGTATGGAACCCTAAACCCATAACCTCTATAACCCTTAACCCTTTTCATCCCTAATGTTTAACCCATATTCCTTATAATTTGTAACCCTTGTAACTATAATTTTTAATACTACGTACAACCACTATTACCGAGTAACCATCTAACCCCTAAGAACCTATGGCCATTAACCCTTATAATCACTATAATTTATTTCCCCAAACACATTTGACTCATAATCACTACAATTTTTAGAATCCCAAACCCCTAAACCCTTGGAATTTTAACCCTAATCTTTAACCCTTATAACCCCAAACATGTACATTAACTATTACATTTATCCATTATTAGTACTAGTCTATCACCTATGTTAACCCTAATCACTTATAATCTCTATAATTTCTAACTTATAAACCCCAAGTAGCTAAAGCCTAAGTTATTAACCCTAAGCACCTAATACCTATATCTCACAAACATTAATCCTTATAATACTCAAACCATAAAACCACTTTACTCCATAACACTATAACCCTTATCATCCCTGACACCTAACCCTTAATTCTTACCATACCTAACCCCTATAAACATTAACCCCTAATCCCTATAAAGCACAATTCTAAATCAATGTAACCTTTATCTGACTTGTAACTCCTAATGAGCTTAACTACCATAACTCCTAATACAACATCTCGACATGAAGAGCACTAAAACAACATCAAAGCCTACCATAACATGGCCGTACAATCTCGAGAATACAAAGGTCATGGCTATGTCAATTGACATAGGTGAAAAGGAAGATGTGTCTAGTGACACCAAAATAACAGGAGAATCATTAGTAGAGAATTGTAAATTCATTGTATTAAGAAAACAATTAAGTAAAATGTGTTTGTTGACACAAAGACAAAATAATCTATGTCAACCAACACACACTAGAGAAATGAGGAACCAAATGCAAAGAATGTTCAAACTAGCAAAAGAGAGAGAATTTGTGTTGATTTCCATAGAACATGGAAGGCATGATACAAATAAGAAAACTCTAGAATTCATGTTGACCTACACATAATTGAACAATGAGTTGATAGATGCTAAAAGACATAACTAGGGCTTCAACAAGGTGATCAATGAGAAACTTGGGAAGAATTAATTCTACATATTCAAAGGGCTATCATGACAATCAATTAGACTATTAATGACATCAATATCAAAAATTTATTGATACGATGAAACAAGGAGTATAGGTTATAAACATTATGATCTTAGACAAGGATGGATCACAAAAATACATATGGAAATAGGAGATCTCTCTCTAACCAATATGTTATTGGATGATGGTTCCATACTAAACAATATGATGAAGGATACATGGGGAAAGTTAGAGAAATCAAAATTGAGGCCACTAGAGTTGTTGGTTGACAATAAAATCCATCAATCGCTTTGACAAGGTGATCAATGAACATTTCATATTGAATTCATTCAATAGATTCCAAGGATCACAGCAACATTATCAATTGGACTATTGATGATTTCAATTCCATATGGAAATAGAAGATCTCACTCTAGCTAATTTAATAATATTAGATGGTGATTATAGAATAATCATTATAATGGAGACAAAAAATAATTAGAGAAACCAAAATTGTGATCACCATAGTTTTGATTAAGGATTATATATCATACTAGAATAGACCTTTGGAATATTAGCAGCGTGAATATGCATATATGGAAATGTATTTATGATAGATTTCATAGCAATTAAAAAATGACATGGCAAATTAAGAACATGATGCCTTACTAGGAAGGTCACCTAGAAGGAGAAATAGTCATTGATGATTAGTGAGCCAACACAATTGCATTCAAAAGAAAGAGAATATTGAACAATTGTGGTTAAAAAGTTGCAATAGTGAATGAGGAGTTGACTATTTCTAGTGAATCCTCTAGAAGCAGGCAAGATGAACTATGTGAATGCAAAGGGAAAGGGTAGTGTAATTAGAGGATTTATTAGATGAAATAAATCATTTGATAGTGGATCATTGTAGCATTGGAAGATGGATAATCTAAGTTTTTTGTTGCTATAATATAGAATCAGGCAACCAACTAAACCCCAAGGGAAGAATCCACTCAAGTGAATGATGAGAAGGAAATTACCCATCACACTTGACCAATTTTACCATGACCATACTAACTATCCCATGACCATACTAACTAAGAGTTCTTAATCTGGGGAATGTATACTCCTCAAAAAAATTAATGTAGAAATGAAGAATGAACAATTGTTCATTCTTCATTTCTACATTATTTTTTTGAGTGGGGGATAGAATTGTTAGCCAAGCAATTAACTTATTTAAGAATAGAAATAATTATTTACATGGTTCTATAAATATGGAAGATAACTCGTTGTTCCAATAGGAGTGGGAAAAGTTATCCACCCCAAAATATCTCGTTCCTTGACCATGGTGTAGTCCCCAAGATCCCATTATTTTTGTACAAAATTACATACTAATGGCATAAAATGTCCACACAAAGACCAAATTAATATCATTACATAGAAGTCTTTTGTCTTTTTTTCAAGGACTATATACTTGGATCTGATTCTAAATTTAAATGGGACCTAATAACCTTAAGTTCTTTCCCCTTAACCATGGGTGACATAACACTATCATTCAATATTAAAATTGTTACATTTTTCATTGTTTGACATCATGTATGTGTCTGCAGGAGGCTGGCCACCATATCCTGAGGAAACATACCAGAATATTTGTCTTATAGACAAGATATGGTACTATCCATTTGAGGTTTAGCATAGATATTGTTCTTATATAATACACTACATTGCACCATAATATAGTCCTACACTCCTTGAAAACCATGTAACACCAATCAAATTAGACACAATATTCTTGCAGCAAATTAGCTATACTATCGGCGAACTTTTTCGTCGATAGGTATAGCAAAGAATAAATCATGAATCTGATATTAGATCTCTCTTCTTGATGATATCAGTGGTTGGATTCATTTCATATTTGGTTTATCAACTTGAAATCATTTTGATACTTTGCAAGCTAGCTAAACAACCAGTCAAATACAAATATGAAACGGAATCATTAACATATCTACTAGAACATATGAAAAATAGGGTTTATGGTTTCCATGATGAATTGATGATGGAAGAAGATTAGAGTGTGGAATTTGAGTCTAGAAACCCTCCATATCATTAAAAGTAAATACTGAATAGTCTATCAGGTCAAATTTCAATGCATACACATACAATTTGAAAACATTTCAGCGTTGGCCCCATTCACATGTCCTTTGTTGCGCCTCTAGTATCTTGATGGTTTGATTAAGAATCCCAACAAAATAGAGGGGATTTTCATCACAAATATGATGCATATAGATTTATATACATTAATGTAATAGGAGCACGAAGCTTAAAATGAAGAAAGACCAACGAAAGCCTAAACCTTGTATTAAATTGGGTACTCTGAAGAAATTAGGGTTTATGGTTTTACATGATGAATTGATGATGGAAGAAAGTGGGTGTGTCACTCAAATTTGAGTCTAGAAACCCTCCATATCATTAAGGCATGCCAATAGTCTATCCATGAAAATTTTTAGTGCATACATAAAGAATTTGAAAAATTCCAGCACGTTGGCCCATTAGCTTGAGTCCCATTGCGGTGTCTAGTCACAAATTACGGTGCAAATTTTCGTTCCTCGTTTTTTACAAAAAACATACTAATGGCATAAAATGTCAAACACAAAGACCAAATTAATATCAGCTACATAGAATTCTTTTTACAGCATTTTTCAAGGACTATGTTATGAATCTCAATTCTAAGAAGAGTTAAATAGGTAACAATATTGATGAAATCTTATCACGATCATGATGGTATAATAATGAAAGAGCTTATATTGGTTTCAAGAATAATTCCTCCTCTACTTAACAAGGCCAACCAAGTGAAGGTGGAAGCATGGCCCCTCCCCTCCCCTCACATCACTCTCAATTGATCCCAAAACCCAATCTATGAAATAACAAAATGTCAACAATGTCATATTAAGATTCATGCATATAAATTCACCATTTTTTTATTTATTTTTTTAATGAAGTTTCATGAAATTATGTGTTTTCTAAATGATATTTTTAGTCTACGTACTTTACTATATTATTAACTATTTTCGGGGTTCAAGTAATAATTAAACAACATGTAAACTGGGATATAAAAAAGCGTCATAAAACTTAAAAACATGTAATTAACCCATGACATTAAAAGTAAATTATTTTAAGAATAATTCATATAAATTAAAATGTTATATAGTCATGTACCTAATCAACTCGACATGTATTGTAATCATCCTTATTCTCTTTCTTGATATTCTTCATTGAACTTGACATCACGTATTATCATCTGGTTCATAAACGATGTTGAAAGGATGATGATATCATCATCGTCATCAATGGCATTTTCAAGCATATCTTCATCAAATCACCATCCCGAGGAATTGCAATATATTGTCTCTAGCCTAGTTCATGATCTTCTTAAGTCTTCTTCATGCATCAGCTCCATGATGTTACGGCAAATGCGATTACGTGAATCATCTTCTTGATCTTCAATATCATATTATTCTTGTGAAATGAGTATGCTTAATTGGCCTTCCTCTTGGATCATATCTAACAACAAATGACCAATCCATTTCTGGAACATTTGAGTAAAAGAGACCTGTTCACATTGGCTTGAAAAACATAGCGATCATGTCATCTTTCAAAACATGGTTGTTTTAATCATTGGAATCGTTGGAATGTTGAATAACAATTATTTCCTCATCCGACATTCGTATTGATACCTATACCATTTGACATTGGACATAACTAATTTGAAGGATTTGAATTCACACTCAAGTATATCGTTTAAATACCCACCGTATCTATTTTCAGACTCTTGGGGATGTATGTCACTCCTAAAGGAAACATTAGTAACAGGAATCTGGGTTATCCCACTATCAAAAGTTTTCCTAGTTTCATCAATTGTTTGATGTGAAATTTGACCATTTACACCACATAGCCTTGTGGTATTTCAAGTGCAATATGTCAGATATGTAAGGTACGTCAATTATTAAATTAGCATATATTTATATAAATTGAGAAGTATATGAAAAATCTACATTTACACATGTAGTCACATTAGTATAATATAAAATAAGTAAATAAAATGGGCATTTAACACCTTCCATCTTTCCGTATGCTAGATCAGTTTCCCTCTGCGTAACATTGGCATCTACATTCTGACGAGCTTCTCTAACAAATTGAGGCAGTTATTGCCATGATTGTTGCAATGAATAGAGTGCATCCCGTTCTAGAGCAATGAATAGAAAAACATAATTCACACCAATGATAAATATTAGTTATAGCATTACCAAATGCTTGGTGCTATAAATATTTATAATTTATGAAATAAATTATATTAATATATTAATAGTATGATCATATACATAAAATGGCTTTATATGTATTATTAATATAAATTATCTGGTATTAATATATTACCCTCATTTTTTTCATTCTACCTTTCCCCAACAAATGCTCGATCTTCAAATTTTTTGATGAGTTCACATCCCAAATCTTTGATCCATGCATAGTTGGCTGTTTGTTGATTTAGGAGAATCTTGACAATACTTACACCATGGATTGATATGCCATATATCCCTCCACCATAGAACCCTCATGGCGTTCTCTTTGTCTAATAAAAGCATTCAATGACTTCAACTGCCTCTCCATAATCACATTGACCTTGTGAACTGCGATCCTGAAATTTCAATCTCCTCAACTTGGTGTGAGGTAGTGTTCTTGTGTGAAAAATGTAGGAGGTGCTATATACTTTTGCATTCCACACATTAGGCGATTTCTCTCTGTGCTATCATCTTCGTAGTTTATTTCAGTAATAACCATATACATGAGGGATCATGACGCAAGTAAATAGCATGTTTCAACATAACATAATATAATATATTACATTACATTACAAGTAAAACCGTGTCATTAAGTACACCAATAATTTGAAAAAACATTTTAAATCACGTGTCCTCCATGGCTGAGTCCTTGCCTGGCATTTGTTTAGTAAGGTGAAGGCTGGGAGAATGAGTAGAGTGCACTCTTGCAACAACAAAATGGATCGTTATTTGTTTCAACCAAAGTAGACAACAAAAATAAAGAAATAAAGATCTATAAGACCAATGTATATAAATATGTATAAATTATTACCTTAATGAAGGTATACTACAAATATAGACTTTGCTTGATTGCCTAACCGTTATGATATTTTTTGTGTTTGGAAGCAAAACCATTAGGAGAATTTAATTCTTTGAATGACCTATTTTACATCATTGCTTTGTTGCTCTATATAACCATGGAAGGGTATTTAGGTCTAGTACTCCATCGACCTATTTGAATATCTTATCACACTTCTACATTCATGATTGGCTTCTTGAATGTCGGTACAAATTTTGACAATTTTCTTTGTCCCTCCTACCGTATGATTCTGTAAATGTTTCATTTACATTCTTCCCGATATGCATTGTATCAAACAGTGATATTTTTTAGCTCATTGTAGTAGGGAAACCTCATGAATTGGCGGGATAAAGTTCGACTCTCATGAAAGTCCATTATTAATACCTTCATGATGATTAGGCCTTCAGGCTTATAAAATAAATCACAAAATAATTATCAAATACGATTAAATAAATTCAATGGAGTAAAATAAACATTCAAAACATTACATGATCTGATACATTGTGATTAAGTACTGTGACAATTTCTATTATGTCCAACCTCCATAGGTGAGGTGTCATTCTTCGTGGTTTAAACCAGTCTCTTCTTTCCAATAGAAAATATGTTTTTTAGTATTACGATACATATGGTTCTTAGGAAGAAGTTGCCTATACTCATGAAACACCATCTTTCTTAAACTTTTCAGATGAGGATGCTTCATCTTAGAGCCACAAAATGGACATGCAAAATTCACCCTTTGTTTGAAGACTTGCAACAAATGGATTAATATCCAATTATCTGATGAGATTATTTAAAATTAAACATGCACCATGATATTAAATGTATATATAGTGATAGAGAGCAATATTGTGTTACATACCACAAAATTGTGTTAGTCTAGGGGGCATCATGAATTGTCCATAAAATTATTCCTATAAATTTAAATTTCTTCTCCAGATTGGTTTATATGTACATAATGATGCCAACCCATAAATTTAGTAGCTCATCGATAAGAGGCTAGATATATAAATTCATATCTTCTTTGGTCCTTACCTAATTGTTTGGGAGTTACACATAGTACTAAAGGAATGATATCATGTAATATATATAATTAAATAAATAAACAAAAGATATTATGCAAGAGGTGAAGCAAATGAAAATGTTAGATTCAAAAATTTAATGTAAGCAAATACACGGAACAATCATTGTCAACATTATGTGCTCCCTCTTTATTGACATCAAGGAGGAATGTTATTGTTGATAACAAAAATGAGCCACGAGTAAATAGACCTAAGCTCTTTTAATGGATTAACACACCATCAGCTGCCAATGAAAACCTAACATTCTGAGGTTCATCTTTGAAATACGCTCATTTTTCCTCATTTCCCTAAATGCAGAGGAGAACCATTGGCGAGCATTCTAAGAACACCATCTACACTTACATTCTGCGTGCATGGTAATCCCTAAATTGTGCTATGCTTTCACACACGAACAATCACAAACATCGAATTATGGGAATATAATGAAGAACCTTCGAGGCACCCTTCTGATTACTTGATGGGTTCGATATCTACTAATAAGACACTGTGGACATTAGAGTTTTGTTTTGTTTGTCCATAATATATAATATAGTCATTAGGACATCCATCTATAGTTTGATAATCCATTTAAATGTCTTTTTCATAATGGCATGCAAACCTCGATATGTGAATGTTGACTAAGGTAACAAAAATTCTCCTAACAATCTACAACATAACAAAAAACTAGTTAATGTAAGAATAGTAATGCGTAAAATTGCATTCTTATTTTACCCATTAATTAACACTAAAAGCAAATATAAAAATCAAAAATTTATGTATAGTATGAGATGAAACATATTACATGCCATTATGTGTCATACAAGTGTTGACAAATTATTCATAACCTTTAAGTTCACTAGCAACAATGTAGCAGAGAGAATATTTGCTCTTTCTCCTTCATAAAGTCGTTTATTTGCCTTTTCTAATAGAGGTTCATCATAGATACCAACATTTCCCCATCCTCATCCGGTGCGAAAACAAATCTTGGATCATTTAGTTTGTCATATCTTCCTTCATGGGATCATTAACTTGATTTTCCCATCTTCTTCCATGAGATCCTCATTTGCTTGGTCATGATGATGATGTTCCTCAACTGTACAACATCATTTCTACTAATACTTGAATTTTAATGTGCTTGAGAAAGTTAAGGAAACTCCTAACTTTATAATTAGAAAACAATCATGCAAAATTGGTGTATACTATAACAAACATTCCAAACAATATATATACATATATATATAATTTTATATAAAATTGACAAAATAAAAAAAAATATAATGAATATAGTTAATTACCATGGGATGATATTCATTTGATCGCCATCAATGTGACCATATTTCCTACAATGTTTGTATTTGTTACTATTAAAATTCTTACAGGATGTATGAGACAACATTTTTACAAGGGCAATAACATCTACCATCACCCTTTTCACAGGCTTTACTTTTTTCCCCACCTAACCAACATTATGACATTTTTCTGCACAAAAATGCTCTTTTTGAACCGTCGTCGTTATAGCAAGATTATGCAACATCTTTTAAATCGTCAAAATATTTATATGAGTAGATTTTTAGGTCACTATCATTGCAATTACGACGATGGTGACCTAAAAATATTTCCTTTCCACCTATTTATTTTAAGTCATTTTTAGCGGTCAATTTTAGGTTGAGTCATGGCTCTTTAAACGAACAAGCTACATACGTTGCTCTTCGCGTGAAATTTGACCATAAAAATTTATTCAACCTACATGCATCGAGATAGCGAATGGGGTGGATTTGAAAACTTGAACTTTTTCTCTTGCATGTTGTGATGAAGAGAATACTTTTCGTCATAAGTGGTCATCGATCTTATTATGCGAGATAAAATTCTCTTGCCTAAACATACCTTCTAGTTCCAAAACGATGCCCCATTTTATATTTTCTCGTTCCATAGCTAGAGCTACTAGTTTCAGATCCTATGGTCGTGGAACCAATTGCAGAGCAAATTTTTCAATATCTTGGTAGTGAATATATGACATCATATCAGCGATAAGCTAATTTTAGAAGAGAGGGTTTTTTGTATTTAAGCTGGTTATAAAGAAAAACCTCTCTTGGTTTTCTTTAAATTAATATCTAGCTGGTGGGAATACATGTCTCACAAACATGTCTGGGATAAGAAATCATGAAAGCTGAAAAAATAGGGCTCAAATATTCCTTGAATCTCAATTATGACACATTTTGTAAATATGAGAGAGTTTTTTTTATTACTTGGTTTGTCCTCATATCCATATCCATATCTAACAATGATGTTGATTGACCATCATATTTATTCCAAGCTGGTAGTTGATCACACGGGCTTCAAATCTGAATTGAAATCACCTTCCATGTAATCAACAACATGGTCATTAAAGATATGAAGGTTGTTGATCCTCCTTCAGTAACAATTTTCTCATATGCATAATGTCAATAGATGGGTGGAACTTCATTTGCTCTCACGGTATCTCTTGATTTTCTTTCAACAATTCAAGGAAGAAAAACATAATGTAAGACAATTTTCATCTGCAAGTCCACTGCTGTTAAGTATTCAACATCATGCTTGGAGGATTTAGGATTTGAAACATTATAAACATTTTCTTTAGCAATTTGAAAGAAGTAAAGCACAATGGCAAGGTTCTTTCACTTGATTCAAAACCTTCTTCATTTTCTTCCCTTCTTGGATTATATCTTGGAGATTTTCCATTTTTTGGATTTACGAACACATTCATTTTTCAATTCATGGTTGTCCAATGGATGCAAATTTTGATTGCTAAAATTCTTCATATAACAAGCAATAGGGTCATTAAACACGCGGTATTGTTGCAATTTCTTGTCAATTGTTTCCCATAAATCAGTGTGATTTTGCATCAATACACATTCCTCTTGCAGAGTGATGATCTTTAAATTTTCTTTCAACAATTTAAAGCGACAAAACATAAAGGTAAGAATTTCCTTCAGCTGATTCATCACTTTCTTCATATTCTTCTTTGCTTAACTATTATATGTAGGCTGATTTTTCTCACTACACTGTTGAAATGAATTTCTGATAGAGAACATGCGGTTGGTTGTTCTAAGAAGTCAACATCATATTCATCATCATATTCATCATATAAGACAAAATCAACAACTTATCTATGATGTCATCTAACGAGAAAAATCTTGGGACATCAACTTTTGCTCTTCAACAAGTTGATTTGCAAAATTCATTTTCTTGATTGTCTACAAATGAATACATAAAACAATGAAATACTGTGCTTATCATGGGATGGATCGAAGATAAATTAACACCTATTTTTCAATAAGTGAGATATAATCCTTTGCAAAATCATCGACATTTAAATCTTCAAGAGGACATATGAAATTATTAACCATCTTCTCAGATTCAAATCATTTGTTCTTTGTTCATATTCATTGTCATGTTCTTTAGCATCCAAATCCTCATTTCAAATTTGTTTACAAGCTTGAATATTTTCTTCAACTTACTGAGCATTGTTGAACATCTACTGCAAAGACCTTGAACTTCCTCTCTATCAAAATAAAAGATAAGTTTGATTGAAAGGTTGTTAAATAATGGAGCATGGAAACAACTTAGGAGGTTGGACTTCTTTAGGCGGTTTATAATAAAGATTAGCAAACCTCCTGCTGAATTTTGAGATGGTTTCATCTTTCATTCTTCTCTCATGGCATAAAAATATGAAAGGAGTAGATCCCATGATTTTTTCTCACCCCAAAAACTACGGAAAAATTCCTTCAGTTCATCCCACAAGCTAATCGATTGAGGTTGCAAATGTCTAAACCATGATTTAGCATATCCTTGTAAGGACTGAGAAAAAGCCCTCATAGACCGCGTCATCATATTGATATAAAAAGTATATGAAATGATCAAAGACCTTAATATTTTTTAGGCGATTGATATCAAGCTCTCCATTGAACCCTAGGAAGGATGGAGGAAATTTAAGAGGATTGTATTTTTCTTGAATATTGGAGGGTACAGGATTAAGAATCGAAGGTACAAGCTCAACTTTGGATTCATTAAGCTCACAAGAATGATCATGAACATCATATGGATAAGAGGAAGGAGCTTGGTGAATATCGGTTATACAAGAAGAAGGAGGTATACCTATAGTTTGCAATGAAGGATATACAAGGGTATATCTTTGGGCTTCATTTAAGTGAAGAAATATTCTTTTGAAAAACTTAAGAAAGGACAATAAGATATTGATCAAATAGAAAAATGCTTCTTGAACTAAACTTAAGCTCGAGCACCTTATTTTCCATACTTCTCTTCCTATCTCTCTATCAATGAGTCTCATTCTCACTTTGAGTCTTTGACTCACATTAGAAACGATTGGGTAAGCCATGAAAACTTTAGCTACGGATTCTTCTACCAGTGGAATCACCTTCAGCCCGATTTTTACGTGTAGTGTGAATGAGAAATACAACCAATATATGTGCCTAATTGTCTGTTGCTCTCAAACCTTAGAAATAAAACAATTTCGTTCTTCCCAGGGAAAGTTTCATTCAATTCCGTCCTCGACAACGGTGCCAGAGTGTTAGCACTTCGTAAATCTGTTGGGTTGATAAATATATGATGAAGGTAACTTTTTCAAGAAAATTTGAGACCCAAAACTAGACTTTTGGTTTTGGAGAGGGCTCTCTCGAGAGATTTTGTCTCTACGCGGGATATGGCTTTGAAGCGGTGGCTAGATTTAACACCTTCATATAATGGATTAGGGTTATATTGGCGTAGGAAAGTAGAACTTGGGCTATGGGTTCGGTCTGAGGAAAAGACGGGACAAATAACTCAGTGACTGGAATCAAGAGGATAAGGCTAGGCAAGAAACAACCTTCAGTGTAAAAGCGTAATGTGGTGGGGAGAAAATACAAGAAGTAACTTCCGGAGGCGCCATTGCGAGAGGCGAATTGAGTTATCTTTAGGCGAAAACATTTTGTACAAGTGGTCGCGAACAAAGGCGTTGTATGAATCTGGGTTCAAAAATTAGTTAGAAATGAATGAAAATATATGAAATAAAGATAATAGGAAACACATATGCAAAGAAAAAGACACAATACATCCAGCTTTTACAACTAGAATCTTTTCGTCAAGTTACATGACCTTTGCATTAAATTAGGTCAAAACTGAGTTACATACAATAGTTGTTGTCTACCACATTTGCCAACCAACTTCGTTTACATGAAAATGATCCCCATGTATAGAAATATAATGTCACCCTTGTTTGTTAGGGTCAAACTACTCCCTCTTAGAATCATGGATCCGTTTTCTTTGAAAGAGAACAATAACTTCAGCGGATTCACTAAAAATAGAAAACCGAACTTTGCCAAATCATAATCGTAACTGAAATATTCTTTATAGTCATTGATCATGATAAAAATTAGACCATATGGTTGTGATGAGCCATCATGTGCATTTTGGACATGGCATCATCCACTGCACAACAAATTATTGCTGTCTGTATTAACCTACAACAAAGCGTGGTGGAATCGCATAATGGCTTCGGAAAATAAAGCATTAAAGACTTCCGGATCTCATCGATAAAAAACTATTTTTAGAAACCGAGAGAGATTTTTTTGGATTAAGCTTCGTTATAAATAAAAACCTCTCTTGATTTCTTTAAATTAACATCGTGGCGAATGCGATAGCCAGCGAGAAACATGTTTGGACAAGAAATCTTGAAAATTTGAAAAACTTGATCAAAGATTCTTTGAATCTACCAATCCAGTGACATTTTTTGCAAATATGAGAGGTTTTTATTATTTGGTTTTTCCTCGAAAAAAACCTCTCGGATTTTCAAAATTCCTCTCAGTTGGTCATAAATTGATCTTGAAGTTGACCACTAAACCGATAATTTGTGTAGTGCGACCTGTAGCCTGTGTGTAGGAAAATCCATTGCGCGATGAAATCCTCTGGAAAACATCCTATGTGTGACAACATCCCATGTGCGATGAAATCCAATGCGTGAAGAAATCCACTACGTGACGAAAATCCCCTTTATTGCTGACAAAATCCCCTTTAACGTGGTGAAGCTCTGGCGCGCAACAGCCAGAATTTTGTGTCGCATTTTAATAAATTAAATGAAAATAATAAATGAAAAACTTCCTTTTGAAATTGATGCTTGGAGATGTTAGATGATGGCATGCATAAAAACAATATATAGGTGTTAATAGGCCTTTTGACTTTTGCAAATTGTTATTAAACCTCCTAACTCTAACTGCAGAAAATCATGGTGCTAACAATGGTCTCTAATGGGGATGTTATCCTCACAGTGAGGCAGAAAGGGACTTCGTGAATATTGCCTATCCATTGGAATATTCTGAACCATTGAAAACTCTTGCTCGGCGGTATGCCATCTCTTTGAAAAACTGGTTATTATATGCCAAATGAAATCTGAAACTAATTTGAAAATGAAAGCTAGCAGTTGCTAAAGAAATGCTCATAGTACCAATATTATTCACACTCCTACCTACCATAAAAATGATGAAATGAATACTCAATAAAGTGAAATCAAAATGCCAATGCAACCATACAAGAACTTTATCCACTTTTTGCTTTCTTTTGACATGCTTGCTCCAAAGCACATTTAATGATAAGTCATTAAAATTTTTATCTATAAATTCAAATCTCAAAAAAGGCAAAACATTGGGACTGTTGCACCTCCAACAAAGCTGCAAATGGATCCTTGAACATACATAAAACAGCAATCATGTTTCACCCCTTCCACTACATCCTTGTTTTCATGTAATTCAACTTTTTGATTACCACAAAAAGGTTGAAAAATATGTTGAGACTGCTGGGAATAACAATCTTCTGAATCGGAAGACAATGTTGGCTGAAATGAAAACCCTAGTGGAAAGCAATCCATATCTAACACTGAAGTTGATTGACCATCATATTTATTTCCAAGATGGTAGTTGATCACATGTTGCAAATCTGAACAGAAATCACCTTCCATGTAATCAAGAGCAGGCTCTTTAAAAGTATGAGAAGGTTGTTGATCCTCTTCACAGATAACAATTTTCTCATGTAAAACAATGTCACTATGAATGCGGTCAGATTTCCTTGCTTCCTCTATTATCTCATGATTTACTTTCCACAATTCAAAGGAAGAAAAACATAATGGAGAGGGCAATTTTTCATCACACTTAAGTCCACAGCTTTCTTCATATTCAACATCATGCTTGGAGGATTTATGAAAGAACCTTTCCATTGTGTTTCACTTCTTTCAAATTGCTGAAGAAAAACACAATGGAAAGGTTCTTTAACTTGATTCAAAACCTTCTTCATTTCTCCAATCTTTGTCATATATGCACATTTTCTTTGGATTCTGAACACACTCATTTGGTTCTAAATGTTGACCAATGGTTGTAATTTTGAACTGATAAAACCTTCATATAACAAGCAACATGGTCATTAAACACAAGAGAAGATTGTTGCAATTTCTTCTCAAATTGTTTCCAGTGAATGAGTGTGATTTTGCATCAGCACACATTCCTCTTCCTCGGTGATGATCTTTAAATTTTCTTTCAACAATTTAAATGAAAGAGAGAAAGTATAAAAGGTAAAGAATTTCCTTCAACCGATTCAATACTTTCTTCATATTCTTCTTTTGATAGCGTGATATGTAGGCTGATTTCTCTCATTACAACGCTGAAAATGAACATTTTTTCGATGAAATTTTATCGTTAATTTCTGGGAAGTCAACATCATAATCATCATTATATTCATCATATAAAGAAAAAATCAACAACATCTACATTGTCATCTAACAAGAAAAAGCTGGGACATCAACCTTCTCTTCAACAAAATTTGAATTAGAAAGATTATTTCTTGATACCACAAATGAATACATAAAACAATTGGCCCCTTATCATGGGATGGATCAAAAGCTAAATTAACACCTTCTTTTCAATAAGTGGAATATAATAATTTGCAAAATCATCGGCATTTAAACCTTCAAGGGGACATATGAAATTATTAACCCTCTTCTCCAGATTCAAATCAATTGTTCTTTCTTCATTATTCATTGTCATGTTATTTCTTGTACTCCTCATTTAGAATCTGTTTACATGCTTGAATAATGTCTTCTTCTGAGCATTGTTGAACATCTGCCGCAAAGACATAGACTTCCTCTCTATCAAAAGAAAAGATAAGTTCGATTGAAAGGTTGTTACATAATGGAGCATGGAAGCAACCTTAGGAGGTTGGAATTATTTAGGAAGTTTATAATAAATAATAGAAAACCTCCTACTAAAATTTGAGATGGTTTCATCTTTCATTCTTCTCATGGCATAAAACTTTAAAAGGAATCTGCAACAATTTTGTGATAAGTGCGCAACAATGATTTCTAACCAGAATTCTACGACACACATAAATTTATTGTCAACTTGTTATAGCTGTGCGATCTCCGTAGGATTACACTCTAGTTGTTTGATTTGATTTGTAGAGATTGGTTTGTCTTTCAATCTCAATATCCATTCCTGCAACACATGTAGGAAATCAGAAAATAATTCATGCAAGTCGTTGAATGGCTTCCGAGGTATTTGTAGCGGTGTTAACCGGGTTTGTTATCTTTCTGCGCAAATTCCGGCTCCTTTATTTTCAACCAACTTCCTTCATTGGGTTCCACGGTCTCAAAATCCTTTTATATTCTCGTTTTGTGCTTGAGATATGACATTCTTTTCACAGCTTCTTCGGATCTTATTCATAATCCACTCGGGGTTAACCGACCATGAGGAAACCATTTGTTAGGTTAACTACTTTATCTATTATGATCTTACCTTATTGTCATCATAAGTTGACCTAGGTTCATATTTAAAAATATTCCAACAAAATCCCTCTAAAGCTATTGGCCCTTCTAGTAAACCAGAAGGCAAAACGGTACATAGGGTGCACTACATAGAATCACCTGAGATAGTTCTATGTTTGGTTGCAATACTTAGATGCTTGCAGCGTAATAATAAGTGGGGATCTGTGGTTGTCCCTTGTGATCCTCATTTATTTAGTCTAACATCTCAATTAATTAGTCACTCTTACCCATGCATGTGAAATATCATGGAGCTAACTAGTTCCTTCATTCATTTGTCTAGCATTTAATCATTAACAATAATGGAGATTCATAACATTCAGTCACATAACGTAGGATATACCGTGGTTCACCCTTTCTGGGCTACATCCACAAAGATTTGGATCTCAATCTATTTTATTATCTCTCAGCAATATATCACACTATGCGCGTTTATTGTCTTGGATCTTACAATCTCAGCAGGCTTCCCGATCCGTATTGTGGACTAGGTCGCACCCGGGGATCCTCATCTTCTGCCCGATCTAACCCTCGAGATCGAGTTACTCGACTCTAATCTATTTCACTTGACTTACAAAATGTTGCAGTTCTTAAAAAACCTTACAACTTCCGGACTCTCCTTGTCTCTCCCCCCCCTTTCTCCTTCTCTCTAGAACTCCTAGGTACTACTTATACATATTCTTGGCTTATCATCCATTACAATATCTTACAAAAACCCTAGCCCTAATGTAGTTAGGTCTCCTTACATCGTGCATGTGTGCCTTGCATGCTTCCCTTGCACATCCTTCTTTTCCTTCCAATATCTTTCTTCCACTTAGGTCTTTCTCTCCAAAAAATGGGCCTATGCCCAACACATGGCCATGAGAGAAATACAAAATTTGTCCATGCAAAATGTATATCATAGCCACAAATGGATACACAATGGATCCATGTCTCAAAATCAAATAGAGGATATAATGAGACAATGGAGGCGAACAAGAAAGTGATCATATGCAAAGTTAGCAATGTCGAAGAGAGATGGTATAGTCAATACTAATTCGGGGTAGGAGCATAAAATATGTGATGCTCATACTTCACTTGAAGTCTTCAAAAAAATAACCAACCATGGTATGGTACTATGCAAATAGATCACGTTAGAAATTCGAACCACGGTGATACACATTTAATTGCTCGATCATTGATGTATACCATTAACAAACATGGGATAACCTACGATAATGATAATGGGAGTCAAGGTACCTAGTATAATGTAACAAGTGTGAATAAAAGGAGATGATGTTGAACACTTGAATAATTTGTCGATCATGAGACATTGATGTATTCCCACTTTCAATAGAGCTGGAACGCATTGATGAATGCAAACCCCAAGGTACTAAAAAATACTCTAGATGCACATCCCAGAGCAAGATGTGATGAATTTGATAGGAAGATATCTCTTGGAAGGAAGGAAGACATTAAGGCATCCTCCATTATCATCACGAAGGGTAGAAGAATACGGAATTTGGAAGAACTCAGACATAAATATTGAAAGGAAAAAACTGAGGTATGACTTTGGCATGTACCAGATGGAACAACACATGACAAAATACTCTCTGAATAGTACCCAAGGAGTCATCATAAGCATATGTGGTGTCAAATGATGATATAACAACAAGAAGCAAAGGATTAGCAGTACTGAATCCATACAATCACCTACAACAATAAAAGAACAATAAGCATTTAATAAGTTTCTGCACATTCAATTATCATTTTAATAATAACACTTTCCATTCTATCATACATAAGGTAAAAAGTAAAAATATCCTTGCTTCCCTCCATTAGTTTACATTTCCATTTTCCCAAATTGTATTTTTGTCCTTTTTCCCAATTTAAAAAATGACCTAAAGGATGATCTACACAAGAACATAAATTTCTACAGGGTTATCTTCAATAAATGAAAATTTAAGTTTTCATCACATAATAATTTTTTTCACAACCATATTAGCACTATCGATATCTACGAAAGCGTAATCATCATGATCTCATCTTACGTATTGTACAATGAATTCTACAAGATCCCATGTATCCTATAAGAAAAACTATAGCAATAAGAAAAAGGCACAACAAGGGATTTTATGCAATTCAAAGATATTCTACAATAACAAAAGTCATCAAAATCATCTTGCAACAAAGAAAAGTTGAAAATTCATCACTTTTTCCACCCTACAAGAAACTATGTTCCCTTGGGACAATTATAGAAGCCTACAAAAGCACTTCATATCGACATACAATACATACAACATGATCATCAACAAAACACATGATCTTAAAGGAAAACCTAAGGTATTAACACAAATTCTTTCTCTCTTTACTTTTCATTTAGCAACATACAAATTTAAAATCCATAAATATGAGCTCATGGTCAATATTTGGAAACGTGAAAATTGATATGAGCAGAAGACCATCCTGCATTACGTATGTCGGAGCATAATTCGTGGTTTAACTCATGATGAAATAATTGACACATTAGTTGATCTAGTGAATTCAAATCGAACTTAAATATTATGACAATGCAGGGTAATAAGTATGCAGTCATCATTTCGAGAGATAGAGATAAGACAAGATAAGACCGAAATTTGAGTTCATAAGAGAGAGTAAGGAATGTTGGTCACCATTTTCAAGTTTTTCCAAAATGTAGAGAGTCTTTAGCAATGCCAAGGAATAGGAACTCAAGCCAAAAAAATGGGTTCAATCTAGGAAAGGAGCAAAGAACATAGACTCTAGGGTTCTCTACATGAAGGTAACAGTTGATTGTTTAATTTTTTTCACAAGAGTTTCTCATGAATATCGTTTATGTTACTATCTTACAGTTACCCTAGTTTGATGTTTAAATTTTCTTGATAAACATAATGTGTTCAAATTGCTTGTTGGGTCTGCATGGTTAATTTCATGGGTGAATTACACATTCATGAAATTACTAAAAAAACTATCTCTCTCCCGACTTCTCTCGGCCCATTTGAAGATCCATGTTGTCTCAAAATTACCATTGATGCTATTTAAAGAACCTTTGTTTCTAGCCATTTCTTACGTAACCTGCCCTGAAGAACATAGTCATCCAAAAATTTCATGTTCCCTACCTTCTACAGGAAGGAATATTCCAAAATTTTGCAGAGCTTCTCCTCTTTTATATCAATCTTTGTGAATATAATTATTTTTCTATATCATTGAGTGATTTTTTTTCATAAATCCATGGGAGAAGGGTTCAATATGAGGGAACCCACTAAACCCTAAAAAAATTATGATAACCTTGAAATTGTTGAAATTTTTCAAAGGAGAAATTGGCTAGGGTATTTTGAAAGATTAAGATGATTTTATGATGAGATGGCCTTAGAATTTGCACTCAACTTACAAAATATTCAAGGTCAGGAATACATAACTGCAGTAAGAGATTTGGAGATTAAGTGGATGAAACCTTCATCCATGAGATATCTAGCCCCACGATAGGCCTCCTTGAGGATAAGGAAGAAGTCAAGAGGCCATTAATGCTAAAAAAATTCTTCCACTAAAGGAGAGGCCCCCAAGAAGAAAAAATGGAATAAAGAGAGAAAACTTCCCTCACCCTTGGTTAGAATTGGCCTACCGGATCATCAAGTATATCACTTGTGAGGGGAGGATGGGTGTAGTCTATGCCTATAATTTTAGGCTCCTTCACAGCTAAGGCACAATCAGAACCAACACATAACCTCAGCCTCCTTACCTCCTCCTTCAGTCCATAAAGGGAGGTAATTTTGGTGAAGAGGAAAGGCAGGCTTTTTGGCCCACCCATGGATATAGGGTGTGTGAGATGGGGCTGAGCATGGGGTGATTGTTTGGGTGGGCTTTTGGGTATGGGCAAACCCAGAGCGTTGCGGAGATGCAGAAGAATGGCGGTGAGATAGGAGAGAGTGAAATCGAGGCAGCTGAAAGGGTGGTGAGATTATTTTGAGACCTTGAGGGGAAGGAAGAAACTAAGAAATTGGAATGAGGACAAGGAGTGGTGGGCATTTGTTGCCCTGGTTTGATGTTTGGGGTACTGTGGGTTTGTAGGAACACCTTCTCCTTCACTTTCTCTAACTTATTTATCTCAGAATCTTGCTGTGAATATATAAGTATACTATCAACGAGTCACGTAGTGGAAAAAGAAACTCCTTCAACTGCCTGGTGCTCTCGCTATAATTGAGAAGGAAGCAGATTGTGATTCTTGACAACAGCAATACTGAATGAAGAGCCCTCCACATACCGATGATCAATGCTGCATTTTGCTTCTTAATTCGCTTTGATGGAAGCTTTTTAACATTATGAGCTTTCTCTTGACTGCTAATGTCTCCTTTGAAAAAATTTCGGCAATTTCCAGATTTATCATAATTTTGAAGGTTGATGAATAGTGACCACTAAACAGACTGAAAACTCGAAAATAATTATATTCACAAAGATTGATATAATTCTGGCCAGAAAAGGTATGTGGCTGGCTTCAGCATCAATAACGATAATGAACCATCGTGATTTTTTAGTAATTTGTCTGGCTGCATGCGACAACAACATTTATCAAACCCCAACATCAGTGGCGTTGTAACATAAACGACCTATTTATTGAAAAAATTAAACAACTGGGCCTCATTTCCAGTCTATGTTCTTTGCTCCTTTGGAGTGAACGACGCAATTTCTGTTGCGAAAAACTTGAAATGGTGACCCGACTAGCCTGCATGAACTCCTCATTGTCTTATCTACCGCTCTTAAAGAATGATGACTGCATGCTCTGTGACAAGATCGCTACATTATCGCGGCCATGTTTGTATTGTTGCTTAAATAGTAAAGAGGCACCAGGTTTTCTTCAGATCATCATGTTATCAATGTTAGCCTTGATGCATCTGCCAGGCTTTGTTGAGTACGGGCTGTGGTATGTAAAGTGGTAATTTCCTGTTTGTTACCGAACAATTTTGTTGGCTTTTAGTTGCAAGCGAAGACGTTGTAGATGATGAATTATATTTATTGAAAAACGACCCGGCAATAACTAATTTGTCCTTTAGGCGCAAGTGGAAACTGTGATGAAGTGTAAACGATAGGCTGCTTTACTTCGGTGTGTTAGTATTCTTTTGTGTTGACCGGGTATTCTTTATTGTTATATCATCGTTTGACACCACCATGATGACGGGTATTAAAGTATTCGTAGGCGGAGATGTCTTTATCAAATTCATCGTCTCTACTGCTGCAGTCTCCATCAATATCGTGTTCAGCATCGTCTCTTTGTCACACTTGTGCATGATGACGCTTGTGACTCCCGTCATCATTCGTCGATTGACTGCTACGTATTGATCGACGTAAATAATGTCATAATGTTCATTCAACGCATCTGTGCATGAATGTATACTCATACCGGCGACCCGAAGACGTCTGGTGGCGTATGACGTCACATATTTATCAACCATACGACTGTACCATATCCATTGATTCAACATACCTTTTTGGTATCGGATCCATTGACCATCCATTGTTAACATATTTTGCATCGAGACGAAATTTTATTTCTCGTAACCTGACCAACCAGAAGATATCGCCATAAATGTGCGGAAGAGGAAGGGAATAGAGAAAGTGAGAGGCAGAACTCTGGCATTTTAACTGGGCTACGAAGCTCAGGTGAAGTCATGAAATTGAATGTCTGGTATAATACGGAATCGTAACGCGCATAGTCTTGTTCTGTGCGGTATTCGTGAGCATGTGTTATACCAATGTGATGCATCTCCGACCGATGATTGATCAAATGCTGAATATTCGTAAATGTTGGAAGTGACATTGTTCAGAATAACGGGCAATAAAGCACGAGTCCCCGCTATTCAAAGTCTGCATATACTTATCTTCGGGTACTGGCGGATCATAATGGGCAAAGTAACCCAACGGGCTGGAATGATGAATGAATAGAACGTGGCGTAATGTATCGACAAAGGGCAAAGGAAGTGATTTGAAATGAAAGAACAGAAGAACCCGAACAACTGCTGGAAAAGAAATATTACATTCGGCGACTTGCATGTTTCCCGTATTGGGGAATATTGAATTGTGAATCTCTGAATCTAGGTGCGCGATTGTCATTGATTTATCTGGAAGCTGTGGCGGTTCGTATGCTGCGAAGAATGAAGATGAACCATCTCGGCGGGAGGGATGGCTGCTGCTCCAACCTCTGAGTTAACCTGCTCTCTTCAATCGGTTTTGGGGCTATCTTCAGAGAATGGAGACCCGAAGAAAATGTTGAAGCGTCGAAACCGAAATGGTGAATGCTTAAATAACGGGCAGTATGAAGAAAATTTATTTGAACCGTATGTCTCTTGGTGATACGCAGGATATATTCCGCTTGAAGACGATCCGGCCCATGGAATTGTTTATCTGACGTCCTTTCGGCTGTTAATAAACTATTCCGGGTGTTGTGGATGACGATTTGTGCTCGGCGTGGTATGTTCTAGAACAACCGAAACATGTTCCAGCTAGAAAAATGTTCGGCGTTAATAATCATTTTATATCGCGATATGAAGAAATTGAGCTTTGCTGCTTTTCTTCATTTAAAATTGAAGATAATCGGCGATAAAATCGCGTTGGCTTATTCTGTTAATGACCGTATTAACGATTATATCAGGCCAGTAACCGTGAAGGTAATCTGATGTTGATCGCGAAAAGAAATGCTAACGTTAACGAATCGGGGCCAAATTTTCCGTTTTTAATTCGTTTCAGGTAAAGTGATGTTGAGCTATGAAGTTGACGAATATTTCCGTCCTTTGGTGTTGAAATCATGAATGGCGATCATTTCGGTCACTGGTGACATTGTTTGAAGGAAAATTATTCTCATAGAGCGCAACTCGATACGTGAATTTCGTGCTTCGTTATTTAAAATGAACAAAATGTGACAACGGTTAACTTTACCGCTGGGACGCAAATTTCGTGTCGAACGGTAACGGGTCTCTCAATACGGAAGCGCTGTGGTAACGGTTGATACGTGGCTGGAAGGTATTGTTTGTAATGTTGACCATTTGTATGTCCCAATGTTTGTACGGTTATCGAAATTTGTTGAGCGAGCAATCGAAAGCGAAATGATTAACATTTTGACGTGATTGGCTCCTTTTTAAATTGATGGAGATGATAATACCGTACTGTTTCTTTGTCGCGGTTGGAAACCTTCGGTTCATTTTGGTATCCCCGGAGTTTTCATTCTAAGGCATAGTTATCTCTGATTATGATTTTCTGGGTTAGCGATTTTGTCGCGAACTGGTCGTTTTATTATTGTTCGTCTAACGTCACTATTGCCATTCTGACAATCTTCTGCGTTAGCGGCATAGATGTTGGGTACGTCGCATGCGTTATCGCGGTTGATCAACTCGAATCGTTATGGCTGAATTTTGAAAATCCCGACAGAATGAAATAAAGCACTCATGTTTAATGTCTGATTATTGGAATTCAAAGGAATACCGTTTCAATTTCTTTGTCCCAAAATATGTTTATATGGACATAGAACTGGAATATTAATTTAAAGAAATCGAGAGGTTTTGACGGCAACGGAAATACCGGAACTACAAAAGCCGGTTTTTATCGTTAATCGATGACTCATCTGGCGGTACTAGGTTTCATTAACTCCTGCGTTTGCAGATTCTTATTGCATAACACGGAGACGGTGATCAAAATGCATCGCAACCATGACCGATCTTCCGGAATTGCGATATGACTGGCAAACCGGTGGTCGTGATTATCATATTCTGAAGTGGTTGGCCACAACGGCGCCAAGGGCGGTGCATTTTCGTAACGAAGCTAATGACCCAGACAACAACGACAGCAATAACAATCGGTTTGAAGGTCGTAACGGTTGGATGTGATAACTTTCTTTCGCGTATGATTTCGATAATCTTTATTTCTTTTCTGGGAGCAATTTACAATTGATTAGTTAGCAGCCCGCCGCCAGGCTTTCGAATAACCGTCAAAGCCCGTAATATGCTGTTCGCCACCTGATGGAAGGTTATTTCTTGTATCGTTTCGATCCTTTGATGTTATCGTCTTCGGGCGAACCGCGAACGAAGTTATAACGATCCAGAGTAACCCTTCGCCATATGGTGGTCGCGGACGGTATTCTGGTTTTGGTAATGACAACGTTGCTGACGCATCGGCAACCGGAAGCGTCGAGCTAAGTTTTATCAACTTCTATTGGTCAGGTGAGATTATGAGCTGATATGAAGTTTAGTTCGAAGTATTTTGTTCAACGGCTCTTCTTGTCCTTTCGGTTATTTCTTCATGAAGCGGAATGTTCTCTCTGTATCCGCTTATGTTCATGATCATTCAACGTGACAACACCTTCGTTCTCCAATTCGAAAGACTGTGAATATACCGACACCATCTTCTGATTGATGGAAACGTTGAACGATAAACAAAGCTGCCGGCAGTGATCATTCATATACTTTTGCTGTCGACGGCGTCTATCGGGGCTTTTCATTCACCGGTAACCGACTGGCAAATATTGAACAGAAGAATTGCGGTGGCGTGGGATGCGGTTTTATGGGGTAATCTGTTAGTATTCCTGGCGCAAAGTCAACCTCGGTCTTCCGTACTCCATGAAGAGTCGACGACCGAAGATTGAAAGTGACGAACGGCGATCGAGCTTTTAGTGTTTACTGAAAGTTATTCGCGATGGTATCCATGATGCCGTTGTGTTTACCGTCAACGAACTTTAACGTTGGGTGGGAAGCGCTGGAAGACTGGCGATGATGAATATGTTGACCATCGATTAAAATCGTACAAAGGTATCGAGAAAGCTCTTTGGTACCTTTAAGGTGTTGACGTATGTTGATATCTTGATCACTATGGAGCTATTGACGAAACGCAACGTCGTGTTCGTGTTTATGCAATGTTTATGGGTTCCGTCGTGAATCGAAAATAATCAGCATATAACGGCGTGTTTTAATCGATGAAGAACGCCGGTAATATTCTTTGGGCATTTCAACTGACGGTGACCGTGGATAATCTTTACGATTGTGTTGATAATATTGACATTGACGTTATCTGAAGAACTTCTTCTCGTAATGACCGCTGTTGACCGTTACATGTGGGCGGTGATACCATCGAAATAAGTCGACATCATTAATAGAAGATCTTCGAGCCCTATGATTTCTGCTCCGAAGATTTCTGTGAACAGCGTGTTACTAAAGGAAACCGGGGACGACGCCATTCTAAAACTACTGATTAATTTAACGTCGTTCTGTCGAACGGGAACTGGGCGGAATGGCATATCCCGCAAGTTGTCTGCGTGGTGATGAAATACGTTCACCAGATGGCGGATTCTGTGGAAAAACGTATTTTGGGTCGTATAGATTATGAATGAGCGATACAAAATCGGGATATAATATTTGACGTTATGCTATAGCGATTTTGTCTTGACCGTAGGTATTGAATGAAGGAAAAGAAAGAAAGCGTATTGCCCTTATTATGAAGCGTCAAAATGCAATATTAACGACCTGCTTGACCGAAATATGAATAGGATAAATGAATGTCATCCCCGTAATTAACGTTGCATCGATTTATATAGTATGCTGTAATATTATATGCTGTTTGAATCTGTTCGCGTATACGCTAATTTTTGCGGTTGTTTCTAGTAAGTTCTACTGGCGATAATATAACGTGGTAAGTGATGATACGTACTGGTTCGAACATCAACGAAATGATAGATGATGAAAAATCAGTTATCGATCCCCGTGGAAGACTGTTAAGGTTTAATTGTTTTGTATTTATGAACTATGAAAGATAAGCGACGCCGAAGGAAATCGATACTATGATGATTATTTGTCGGTGTGACGGTCATAAACATACGTAAATTTTGATTTTCCTGTTGTTTGTGTTATTAATGGTGAAATAAGAATGCAGTTTTCACGTTATATGTACATTAACTGATTTTTTGTTATGTTGGAGAACTTTGTACCTGGTAAATATTTACCTGCGAGTTTACATGCTTTATCAGCTACGATGCATGTCTAATGACAAAATGCGGCGATCAGCAAGGTACTTCGAGATTCTTAATTCATATTAGTGATGACCCGATAACTGTTGAGACCCCACCATACTGCGTAACAGTGTTCTTAGTACTTTGCCAATGTTGCTTTACGAAAATTATTTCTGCAGTTCATTATCCATTCGAAGCTTAGTCTATTTTCGATTATTATTTATCGCTGTAACGACTCTCCTTGAATGTCGGCATATTGACGATGATTGTTCGGTATTTGTTTACGACCGAATTTCGAGCTCTTTTGTTTGTTGACATTATATATTACATGATGTCATTCATATTATGTGTAATTCAAACAGTGGAACGGTTAAGATATGTTTATATATCGGCATCGACATCACCTGTGGCATTTATGGTTTCTAGACTGCATGTTATGCTGACCTCTTTATACTATATTTTAATGTTATCATGGTGGTACTCTTTATTACAAATATAAACCACTAATATCCATTTGTTACGAATGTAATCACCAATAATCATCGTCAAAAAGTTAAGAAAGGTATTCGAAACATATGGCAATTTATGATTGTAAGTACTGGCCATAATGTATGGTAAGGCTCATCTTACTCATTGAACGCGTGTTGACTAATTGCTGTGATTTGTACAGCTGAAAAGAGCAATAATGAACTTCCGCAGTATCATTGAACTACGAGCGGCTAATGCTGACGATACTGGCGTGATCTGTCAAAGCTCTTGACTCAATGCTATTAATAAACGGCAATGATAATTCATGCCTTCGTGGGCAGCATTCCATTTAATACATAACTGACGCTTATAAATCTTTTCATCTGCACGGTGGCTAACGACCATTGCGACAGCGCTATCTCTCTGGTTTGACAGCAATGATGGCTGGTATAACTATGATATGTTGATGATTGTGCCCCATATGCCTTTCAAGTGGTGGTGTATAACGTGCGACGTAATGTAATGTAATATATTATGGTATGTTATGTTGAAAACGTATTACTGACCGTCGCGATCTCATAATATGGTGGCCGTGGCGATTTCGGCACAAGCTACCTCTACTGAGATTGAAGATACATTCTGTTGTTTTGAAGGCATATCATCCATGGTGGGCCTCTACTGTCTGCGATGGTGCATTGAATATTGACTCATCAGAAGCTGATGACCAAGCGTGAACATTTGCTGTAACGCTACGTAAAGCTGGATTTTTGTGTATGTTTCGACAATATATTAACCATAATTTGTTTCGTAAAATTATGAAGCCAGTACGCGGTATGTTTGTAGTGACACTGTATGCGTGGATATATTTTGGCTTGTCGTAACGGCTAACGTGAAGCACCGTCGTAACGTATGATTTGAAAGGCTTTTCGCCCATTTTATTCACGTTGTTTTTTATATTGCTTCTGTCGACTACGTATTTTCGCCCTTGCTTTAAATTTATATAAATATGTTGATTTATGACGAACAATGCATCTTTATACGACTTTATTAGATGAGCGTAATTGCATCATATTGAATGGCTTCATTGACGGCGAATGTTTCTAAGTAATTTATTTAGATACAATGGTATTGCTCCAGTATTGACCCGACCAGTGATAGTAGCAGTTTCAATGATGTGTTGAAAGATGACATGATATGTTCAACTAATAGTCTTTCAAATGTTACATTGGGCCAGGTGAAGTATATGATATTGTCGACGGTATGGAGAGACGAATGGCGGCGTTAAGGCGTGAAACAACTTCATTTACAGTATATTATGTCAATCGCTTTCAACATCGTTTTCGCCTGATGATGCGATATTAAATTACGACGAAGAAGATCGAAAAGGAAAGAACGGGATGATGCGGTGAGGTGAATTATGTTTATATATGTTGCAATTTGTATGTTCTCTTGATAATTGCCCAATAATGAATTGACCGAATTTTGGATTTTCTTTGAGTTACATGTTGTTTAGTGACGAGCTTTATTCGGCAGTGCGTGTTGAGCTTTAAAACAACTCATTTAAACGCATGATGAAACTCATTAAAATGTAAAAAATGGTAGTTCGAGATTGTATGACATTGCTTTAATTGTTGTATTTTATGAATTGTTTTGGTCAGTGAGGATAAATTGATATTTCATGCTGGCATGATAAATTATATTGTTACTATTTGATCTTAACAATGGACCGAAAATACAAAAGCTATGTAGCGGATATTAACTGATAACAAGAACGAAACCAGGAGAAGCGGCGTGCGAACAACGTTGAGCGTTATGCTGTCTGCGCTAAAAATTTCGTGAATATGGGAGAAACTCACGCATTCTTTTCGGTGGCATGATAATATTATCTACGAACCAAAGCTCGTTGTGATGAAAATCACGACGATTGCTGTTTTGTTTCAATGGCGTTTCTGAACCAACTGCTGCATATTTTTCATATGCCAGCGAATCATCTTTACCGAAAATGTCGAATAAATATAGCCAAAATGATACTTTGGCGGCGGTTTGTATGCGTGGGTTAGATCGACTATTGATACTTGGAATCACCGTGATCTGGCGCGATATCAATGATATAATAATGCCGAAAACCTCGAAATCCAGTACCATATCTTGTTCGTAGGAACTGAAATGATGTCAGGCAATGAAAAGTATAGCAACTGTTTACTGATGAAGATGAATGATGTTCATGTCGCCATGGTGACTGAATATTTCTTCCGAATTCGAATAAGATGCATGGTCGCGAAAAAGATTTTATGTGGCGGTCAATTAATATTTGGACGACACGAAATATTGGATCTTTGGTTACCATGAGAGCGACTCCTTCCCCGGGCTGGTCGCATTGTAAATATCGGTAATTTGTATTGTGTTGAGTTCATTAATATTTCTACATTCACGACATTTAAGAACTGTTGAAATTGATCAATGATGAGTATGCCTTTGAAGACTGAATGACCAGTTTTGATTCTGGCTTTGGGTGACTCCACAATCGCTATCAGCGCAACCTAAAACGGTGTATGTTCTTATTTCCGTGTCGTAATCTGTCATTTCCTTAATACGCTATTCGCGTGGATTAAGTATGATATCGTCCTTATGTTGATCTGAGATACGTCGCTGTGTTATTCTGCATCTTATTGACCAAGAACCGGGCGGTATTCTCTTTATTTCCATGTAGGCCAATTGATGTCGTTGATGCGGCCGGCGTTGTTGAACATTGATATTGGCTGTCTGATGACCTCAGTACCTGCTCAACTTTCCCCTGTCCTTCATCGCTGGACAAATACCAATAACATATTGATTTCCATATGTGCTCCATCTGATCAAGATGTAATGTTTGTAAACTGCTCTGATAATTTTTATTATTGATGTCATTAATGTCATGAAAAGAATAACAAATTAATTCTTCCCAGGACTGCATTGATCGCTCTCAGCGCAATTCAAGTTTTTCTTATATTTGTATCATGCCTTCCATATTCTGTAATCAGCCTGGAAACTGGTTTACGTTGATATCGACTCTAGTGTTAGTTGACGCTAATTCTTTGTCTTTGTCAACAAACTGCAATGACACTGTAATGGTTACCGTTCTGTGTCTCGCACATCTTGTCGTCATTTCGATGTTGATATAATTATTATTCGATACTTCGGTTGAAGACCCATGCTGATTTGGTATTATAAGGATTAATGTTTGTGAGCAAGTTGAGCTATTGAGGTTGCAAGTTACTTATGAAGGTATAATGATTGAGTTAACATAGGTATAATAATGAATGGATTGGTTTATAGCCATGGAACACTGCGACTAATCTGCATATAACAAAGGACTATGGAGGTTAAGCGATGGCATGGGGGTTGGGATGAAACGTAGTGACTGCAACTTATAGTGGTTGTGGATCCGTATCAGTGCATGCGGCAGGAATATGAGTTGGGGTTATGAATTACAGGGTTGGCGGTTATATAATTTAGGTATTAAGGGTTATTGGGGACAATGGTTAGGGTACTTTCTTGATAGGGAATGACAATTAAATTGGTTATGATATAATGTTCATGGGTTATAAAGATTATGGGATTGGTTTATAGGAATTAGGTGTGAAATATTTTAGAGGGGTTAGTGGTTTTCCATGGATAATATGAGAGGGGTTAGTGGTTTTCCATTCCCCTATGGATAATATGAGGATGAATATTGGTGTTGGAAGTTAGGGGTTTTAGTTGACTAAGGGTTTGGGTGATGGAAGTTAGGGGTTTTAATGACTCTGCATGCACCCCATAGGATATCTGGTGAATTGAAGATGCATGTAGATAAAGTCCTTGCTATGACCTACTGTGGGTGGGCCTAGATGTTATTGATGGTGCTAAAGCACCAAATCACCTCCTATCACAATCTATAATGGTGGAATTGTGCCTTTGGGATAGTACTATGTGTTTTCTTTCAAGAACATACCCATGCTTCAACCACATGTCAGTATCTGAGATGAAGGTCCTAAGGTGCTAAGTATGTAATGGTGGGGTCAGTTGTTAAGATGATGGGGAGGTAGGGTTTAAGGGAACGTGTTTCACCTTGATTTTTTCACACATTGGATCAACTCATGATACATATCAAGGACTATCCATATGATGGGATGAACTACTAGGGCGACTTACAGCTAACCCAACTACCAATTGGATGAACATGGGGCTCGAACAATATGTATAGATGCATTGAACAAAACTAATATTTGTATAGTTTGACTCCCATATTCCACTTGAAGGCCAAAGATATCATTTAGAGGCATTGTCTCATGGTTTCAGGCCTTGTTCATGGCCCATGAGCCAAATAATTTTCATTTATGGTATAAATCTTTAAATTTCCTCCCTTGAACATTCATTGCCTTAAGACCCACCCTTGTTGTGCAATTAATGGCTATAATATCTTACTCAAAGGGAAAATATTCCTCGTAGATGCCCTTTGTCGTGGTTTAAGGACTTTCTCATGACCCTCAAACCCTATAAGATTCATTTAGGACTAAGGCACTTATTTTTCTCCCATGAACATGGCCAAATCCCTGAGACCCATCCTTAGTGCACAAAATCTCATAATGGTGTACTCCATATGCCACTTTGACGCCAAATATCACCTCTAAAGGGCTCTTTAATGGAAATGTTCCTATAATAATGCATGCCATTAGATTGGTGAAGGCAGGATCTAGAAGATATTTGGTGAAGATATCTACTTGTTGATCTACTAAAGGAACAAAGATTGGCACAAGTTGTCCTTGAGCATGAGGTTGCCAAATTTAGTGCATCCAAATATCCATGTGTTTTGTCTTCTGATGATTCATTGGATTATGAATAAGCTCAATGGTACTTTGATTTTCACAAAGGTGGAATGAGTTTGTGGAGGAAGACCAATTTGATCAAGCATCATCTGTATCCAGGGAAGATGCTTCCCCACATGAACTTCACTAGCATAGTTGTCATTATTGGAGAAGAGAATAACAACTTGTTTCTTCTTAGAACACTAACAAATCGGTCCAGAGCCAAGAGAAAACAAGTAGCCCAAGGTAGATATTCTCTCATCAATATCGCTAACCTAGTGGGCATTGAAAAATCCAAGGAGGCATATATGAGTACGATCGGGCATGGATGGTACTCGGTTCTCCATATTTTCAATGGTTGCCAAGGGGGCACCAAACAACACAAGACGTGTGGTTCTCTTTCAGATGTTGGACCCTATCTCTGGTTGAACCGATTTTAGGGTGGGAAAGTAGTTAAAAAGAAAAGATAACTCTTCCCAGGCCCCCGATGACATCTCCAGATTTCCTAACATTGTTGTCCACCACCATGTCCCGGTTCAGGAATATTAACCCAATTCTCTTTCGATGTTCATGCAGAGTGCACCCTTGATACAAGAATTCCCCATCTCTTAGGATCGACTAACCCATGTCCAAGTGATGTTCACATGGAACATTTCCCAACTTCACTCTTCAAAGTTCTCATTTGAATATTTTCTACTACCACCAAGATCTGCACCAGGGGAACTTGTTGATATCATGAACAAAAACTATATATTATATAATATATTCATATAACATATAACATATTATATAAAATATGACATATAATATAAAAAATATTTA